>VWZO01005900.1:121087-365340 GCA_013396975.1 Bucco capensis | reverse complement strand
GTCTGTCCCAAATTGGCCTTTGCAGCCAGCAGCGCTTGGGAAGAGCCTGGATGGAGCCCTCCTGGAGCTGCCTTCACCAAGCCTGCCCATGAGGATGTAGATGATGACCATTAACTGATACCACTAAATACTAATCACTAAGGTATCCAGGATCTGAGGTAAATCTTTCTTCAGAAATGGTGCTGTTACAAAGGTACCCTGGATTTGTTTTGTACTTTGTGTGCTTATGTTTATAAGGATAGCTTTTTTTCCGTTATTCGTTTAGTCATGAAAGTATTTTATGAAGGCATTTTTCTTGTAGGCACCTGAGACAAATGGATTTCACCCTGAAGGCCATCAAGGCCATCAAGTTATGGTTTGCTCAGAGGTGACTGCCTAACTGGCTCTTAAAAAGAAAAGCAGCAAATGGTCTGGACTTTACCTGGAGATCCCAGTAACAATGGAGGAGGTTGTTTTGATGCTAACCTTGGGGAGAGCTTGCTGTGTGGTATTATTTGTATGCACTGGCTTCCAATGTAATTTGTAATTTGGTTTGTTCTGAAGCAGAATGAAAATAAAAATAATATTTCTTCAGGAGGAGCTGGGCTGGAACATGAGGTATTGGCTTGTTTTACACTTTTTGTTATGAGAAGTTGGAGTATGGGGGTGTGATGTGTTTCTGGAGTGAAAAAGCAGAGTAAAAATATACTAAACCAGTTCTCAACTTTTCATATTGGACTTCATTGTCACTTTCTTTTTTCCAACATCCAGCTAATTACTGCTATATGAAAGATTAATCTGTTCCATCAAGCAAGAATAATTTGATGCTTTGCCCTTTATAGGTCACTCTTTGAAGTTGTTGTTTGCTTATTGCTGTTCTGTACAGGTGCTGAGAAGGTAGATGGTATTGTTCTGATAATTACCCTCTGTTAGAATAATATTTGCAATGCTTCACATGGAGATGAAAAAGAGAACATTTACTGGTCTCACTTTGTTTAGCACATGAAATGAGATTAAGGCTGTCTTGATCATAAATATGTGGGGAAAGCTAGATTAAGGGGAAGTTCTTAAATAGAGATAGAATTGTTCAGTAGCTTTGTATATCAATACCCTTGTATTTTCCTATATGTGAAAATAATAAATATTTAAATCACTGGGACAATTTTCCATCCCTAGAAATAAACTAGGGTAGGATGTTTTTTGAAGGGATATTATGTGGTTTAAACAGGAATAAATTCTGGGAAGTGTAGTGTCTTGCATAACATGGGATGCTGTAGTCCTTGAACTATATTGTATGAGTCTGTTCCAGCCAACAGTACTTTTAGCAGAGACATTGTGCACTTATTCTAGCAAAAGATTAGTTCTAGTACAATACAGTGCATTGCTCTGGCACCACAGGCAGTTTTTGCCCTCCCTAATTAGGCAGCTTGTCCCAGTGTGCTGAGGCAGAGGAGATTTAAGGGATTAAGTTTCATGTGTGTGGCCTGGAGGCTCCAGAAATACCTGTAAACAGGAGCTGGGTGTGTTCATGCTTTGGAGAGGAGGAGAGGGAAGGATGGAAGGCAAAATGTTGTTTAGGAAGATGCCACATCTAAGGACATGTGAGTGGAAATAGGTAGAAAACACCTGATTGTATACAATTGAGTAGCCTGAAAAACAGGCAAGTTGGGTCCACCAAGAATTAAAAATGGGTGAAGTCAAATTTGGTCCTGGAGAAAAATGCCAGTGGCAGACTGCCAGGCTAGGAAATAAGGAAGGAGAGATGACCAAAATGATGAACGCTTTGACATCTTAAAGCACAGGCACTGCCTGGTTTCCTGACAGAAATGACCACATTAAGACATGAGAGTGGGAAAGGTCTAGCTATAACCAGGAGGAAAAATCACATTCCCAATTGGTGTGGTGGAGGAGGGAATGTTCTGATAGCCAGTGCTGGAGCAGAATCTGACTGCTATGAGGACTATTACTTGCCAGACCACACATTCAGTGGGAATAGCAAGATGGCTGTGAGAGCTATGAGGTTCAGGTAGTCTGCTCACACTGTTCCTAAGTGGCCAGAAATGAGGTTGAAGGTGCAGCATTTGTTGCTTACTCGTAGTCATTGCATTAGCTTGGTGCTAAACTTACCAAGAGAGCTCTATTGATTTCAGAGCATGATGCATCCCTTGAGCAGACCTCAGATTGGGTGACTAAAATCTCTTGTTAGTATGTCCTTTTTGGGGAAGATGTCTTTAAAATCTGACATGGGTGTGATCTCCTCCCAACTCCCATGGCAGAGTAGGCCACTGTGTGAGAGCAATCACAAGAAGAGAGTTTGTCTTTGGGGTGAATCTTTCCTGATGTGATGAGTCTTGCTTTGCTTTTCCTTTGTGCTCCATGTGTGCTGGTGGAATGCTACTTTTTCTTTTAGTACTGTCTTCAGATTTAGCAGTAAATCAGGGAGGAAGAATGCCATCATGCTGCTGGGTCTCTGGATGTTGAAGTGCTTGAACCAGTTACAGGGTGCTGGTAGTGATACAGATTTCACAGAATCGTTTGGGTTGGAAGGGACCTCTGGAGGTCATCTAGTCCAACCCCCCTGCAGTGGGCAGGGACATCCCCAACTAGAGCAGCTTGCCCAGAGCCCTGGCAAGCCTCACCTGCAATGCCTCCAGGGATGGGAACTCAACCACCTCCCTGGGCAACCTGGGCCAGTGTTCCACCACCCTCGTGGGGAGGAACTTTTTCCTAATATCAAGTCTAAATCTACTCATCTCCAATTTAAAACCATTGCCCCTTGTCCTTTCCCTCCAGGCCTTTGCAAACAGGCCCTCTACAGCCTGCTTGGAAGTTCCCTTTAGGTACTGGAAGGNACCAGCAGCACCTGCTCTGGTTGTGTCTGGAATGGTATGTCACTGTGACCTCAATATGTTCCCATGTAATGCACGTGCAGCTTGCTGTTGTGCTGGGTTTTATAGCAGCAGAGGGCTCAGAGGTGCTGCCTGGCTGCAAGGTAGGGAGCTAGCTGAGAGGCTTCTCCTGGGAAGCCTTTGCAGGCTGGCATTGAAACTGCTCACTGTACACTCCTGGAATCACTTTAATAATGAGCATGCAAATCATTGATATTTTAGGCATGCTGTTCCTCTTTGTGGCCACTCTGAGCCTTTACTTAGTAGTAGAAAGGAGAAAATTATTTTGGCACTTGTCATAATTGCACGGTTCCTCAATGTATAAAATTAATGTTGAGCTTTAAAAGGCAAGTAATTAAAAAGTATTAGGAAAAGCTTTTTTATGCTTTCAACATTGATTCTAGAAGCATTTTAATGCTTCAAGCCTCTCGGAACTGGAGGGAAGTTCTTTTTTTGGGAATGCACAAAAGGTTACTTTATTTTGACAACATATTTTCCATCTTGATTTTTTAGAAAAGGTCTTTCTAGGCCATCTTGTACCGGGAAAACAATACCAGCAGTACCTCTGGAGCTTTAGAAGCCCTCAGAATTCATGCTTGTAAGAACAATTGATTGCCTTGGTGCTGTCTGCAGTGGATTAGGGAAAGAACAAGAGTGCTTAGTGTGAAAAAGAAGCTTGCCCTCAGACCAACTTCACTGCCTTAAAATAAGGCAGTAGAATAACCTCCTGAGTTGGCATTTTCCAGATATGGTTGTAGACAGCATGCTATGTTTTATTCTGCAATAAAATAGCTTTTAGAGAAGGCATATGGTTAATTTCTCTTTGTAGACTTTCTCTACCTAGAAATAAAAGCTATTTTATTGCAGCGTGTTCATTAATTTAGAAGAAAGTCACTTTATTATGAGCTTCTGTACATAGTAGTCAGGTTTTGTGGTTAGTGGACACAGGTGCTAGTGGATCAAGTTAGTTGTTAGTGAAGGAGCTATATGGAATAGAATATATATAGAATGGTTTGGATTGGAAGGGACCTTAAAGATCATCAGGTTCCAACACCCCATGCTGTGGACAGGAATACAAAATCCTGGATTATTAGCATTCTTATTTAAAGGAAAAAAAACTTTATCACAATGATTGTTATTAGAGAGAAAGATCTATGGCCTATATTACACACTCAATGGCCTTAAATGCAAATACTATTTGTAGAATATTTATGCCTGTTTTACACATCATCTAATCTTTCCTTTAATGATATTTTTCAATGTTTTGCCTAGTTTCCACTCCATGCTAGAGGGTATACTGACAAGGGAAGTGTTGCTTGATCATTAATGAACTTTCCATAAAGGAATTAATGTGCAGAAAACATTACAAAACTACTGTGGTTATCCTCCAGTGTCACGTGTGCTGATATAATGTGAATTAGTTTGCAGCAGTCCTCTCAGAGCTGCTGGAGCCTAGTTCTCTCTGCATCAGCAAGCATTGGCACAGTCTCAGTAGATCAGTAGGTAGCTTTGGACCCTTCTGTTCCCATTAGTGTTTGGAACAGGCTTTGTGTGTTTGGAGTGGAGTGTTTTGGCTTAGTTTCCTCTGAAAGGGGTATAATTTGTGCACACTGAAACTGCTCTGTGATCCAAACCAACATGTGGTAAGTGAAGATGTTGGGGGAATTTGCTTCCAGACAGCACAGCTACTCCAAACCAAACACTGATGTAAATATGGCCCTTAAAGTATGGAATAGGAAATGAGTATGTGCCTTTAAAGTATACTTTGTGTGTACAGATTGTTCAGCTTTGACCTTGTGTAACTTGGAGTAGCTATAGAAGGTGAATATAGGTACTGGAAGTTTGCTGTAATTGGAGAATCTATATTAAATCTATATTAAATATTCCATAATATAATATCTAATTAAATATTCCATTATTTGTTTGAATGGAGCTGTACTGCTGGTTATCACCCTCATATATAGCCTTGGCTGTCCCCTCTCTTTTAAGCTGCACACTTCTCAGAGCAGCACTGAATTAAAATGCAAGAACTGGGAAACACTTTGTATTAAAAATAAAAGAAATTTTGTAAACAAATCAGTAGTTAATTACAGCTAGGATAATATGTTATGTTGGCCAGAGTTTTCCTTCCTGATGGTTAATCATTAAACCAATGGAATCATGAACTTCCACAGTCTTCTTGAATCATGGAGCTAGTACATGAATTTCATTTTTACAAGACTGTGAGAGAAATTAATAAAATGCTAGAATTAGAAGGCTCCTGAGACAGCTGTGTTCTGTGAAGTACTTTGTCAGAAAGTGAGCAAACAGAAAGAAAAGCTGGTGTTTATCTGAGTGGGGAAATGATGAGGAATGAGATAGTCTTTACCGTTAGAAATTGTTCGGTGGGTGGTTGTTTTTTTTCCCCTTTGATGGTAAGCTGAAACCAAACATTTCACAGAAGTGTGCTGACTGTGACAAAGCTCCTTTCCTGTAAAAGAAGAAATGCTACCCTTCTTGCCCTTGTAGCAAGGAGGCATTCACTTGAGATGATATGTCCTTGCTTCCAAATTACTACTTAAACTGTCGTTGCATTCAGTGATGGATAAAATTGGGAAGAGATGAATCCCCTTTCGTTCTAGCTGGTCCTCAGAGATCCTAGAATCCTAGACTGGTTTGGGTTGGAAGGGACCTCTGGAGGTCATCTAGTCCAAGCCCCCTGCAGTGGGCAGGGACATCCCCAACTAGATCAGGTAAAGATGAGATGTCCTACAGGAGGCTGGACTTCTCTTAATAGGCAGACCAGTGGTGCTGTGGCTATAGGCCCAGCACTGGCTGCAGGAGCAGCATGTCTGCTGCAGGCCCTGCTGCATGCAAGGAAGCAGTCAGGTGCACCAACAGTTTGGTTTATTTGTGGGCAACATACGTAGATATTTTAAGGTTGCTGGTGGTAAATGCTCTGAACTGCAGGCTAGCTATATAGTTCTAAACCATGATTGCAATCACAAGCTTGGTTTCCTGGGGAAGTGCTTGATGTAGCATAGGTGACAGATCGTACCAAATTGTGTCCCTTTTTGGAGGGGTGAGGAGGACAAAACCATCAATCTGTTCCTTCTATTTTGTGTAAAATTCTCATCCCCCAAATCAGGTATGAAATTGGGGGAATATTTACACATCAGTATCTACTATTGTGTGGAGTGCATGGGTGGGACAGTGGTCAAGCCATCTGCCCTTGTGGTTGTTCCTTTGTCAGTTGCACAAAGCATTGTTTAGTGTGGGTGTAACTCCTGCAGTCAGCAGTCTGATGGATGCTAAGTGGAAGAAAGGATCTACACCACGCTCCATTCTTCCCCAGTGCTGTGGCACCACAGACCATCTGGCCTCTGCCCAGCCTCCAGGTTTGGTCACTAGATGAGCAGTTGGATGAGTGGGGTTCTGAGACAGTGAGTGTTGTGGCTCAGACCACTGGCAGCTGCCTGGATTGATGCAGAAGACTTATTTTTCAGTCAGGAAGGAATTTTTTTAGATCTCTTCTTTATATAGTTTGTATGCTCTTATTCCCAGATCTTCGTTCACAAAGCCTAGCCATGATGATGATGATGATGATAATTCCTGATGATGAGACTTTCTAACAGTTCTTTTTGTCTCTTCCAACACAGAATTAGACCACAGCTAGCCAAAGAGAAGATTGAAGGATGCCATATTTGTACATCTGTCACCCCTGGTGAACCTCAAGTGTTCTTGGGAAAAGATAAAGCTTTCACTTTTGATTATGTCTTTAACATCGACTCCCAGCAAGAAGAGATCTATGTACAGTGTATAGAAAAACTGATTGAAGGTTGCTTTGAAGGCTATAATGCCACAGTCTTTGCTTATGGCCAAGTAAGCTTTACAATTTTATGCCAATGTATTTATTTTAGAATGAAGTTTCTTTTAACTGATCTTTCTCTTCAATTTCAGGATGTGTAAACCTGGTTTTAGGGCCTTGGTTTTCTTCTAAATGAGAGATCCTACAGGAGACTGGTTAGGAGGTTGTATAGCTTCTGTGCAGAATAACAATAGAAACACAGGGGGGAAAAAAATGTATAGAAAGTAGGTGTAAATTAATAGTAAAGCTGAAAATAGCATGTCCTTGCTGCTTTTACCCCAGTGCAGCAATACTGAATCAGTTGGTGTGTATAGATAGAAGTTGTACTGAGATTCTCTTCTGAGTAATTATCCATTCCTCTACATTTTTAGATGCTTTTGGAAAGAAGAGCTTTTTGAAAATGAGATCCTAGGGAACTTCATGCCACATTGTTTGTGGGCAAAATGTAGGGATCAGATTCCAAAGTCAGACAGCACACCCTCTCAATACACTGGCTGCACATTTCTCTTGTCAGAGCTGAACTATCTTTGAGCACAGTGTAGAGAATGTCTTATTGTCTTCTGAATATTCCTTTAGGAATTGATTGCATAAAATTTTAGTCTTGGATGCTGAATTTCACCACTGTTAAATGTCATGGCTCAAGTTAGTTAGGTGAAGTCTAATCCCAGTGAAACCAAGCAGTTTGCAGATCCAGTTTGGTAGACTGTGTTCAGCTGTGTGATACTATCTTTGTCTTAGACTTGACCCACTAATTAAGTGAAAATACAGCACTGCCTTGTCTTCTAGAGGAGTTCACATTTAATGAAGTTATTTTCTTAGTGAAGGTACAGCTTGTATTCTTCAGTGCTGCCTGTAACTTCAGAGCAATGGTAATATTGTCCCTGAAATAGTCAAAGCTCATAATTAAGGGAGTCATTTGATCAGTAAAGAGTTGCAAAAGCTGCTTCTACCTCCAAAATATGTGCTCTCATTAAGAGTCTTGGTGGAAAACATTATTCTTTTGACCTCAGAGATGATAGCTGAAGGTTGATGCAAGTGGATTAGAGGAAGCTTTTAGAGGGAAGGTTATGAAAGATTGAACTGTAGCTGTGGATAAACAATTTTTCCAACTCCTATTGTTTATCCATTTTTCCAATATGACCAGTTGAGCATGTTCATATTGCAAAGATGACAGACAGATTTAGTCACTCTCTAGCACTAGTGCTCACAAACTGCATTTCATAGTGATTAGGCACTATTGACATGTTCTAGTGACTGCTGCTTTTTTAACTTAGACAGGTGCTGGCAAAACATACACCATGGGCACTGGGTTTGATGTCAACATAACAGAAGAGGAGCAGGGCATTATATCACGTGCTGTGAAACATCTTTTCAGATGTATTGAAGAAAAAAAACAAGCTGCTGTTAAACAAGGACTTCCACCTCCTGATTTTAAAGTGAATGCACAGTTCTTGGAGGTAAATATGGTCTGTGTTTGTCTGTGTAACTTCATGTCTTATTTTAGAAAGCCATTCAAGCATTTTTTCTGGTTGCTACTTTTACACTGTTTTCCCAGAAGATGTTTTGAGTTAATCTTCAAAAAGAAGTATTATGGAGTTTGCTTAATTCTTCAATTTATGAAAAAGAACTTTTCTGATTTTATTCCAATTATTTTAGTAGTTTTTCTTTGCAGCATTATTTGGAAGTGTAGAAATAGTTGTATTTGTCATCATTTACCCCTTTCTGCAACACAGGTTGGTGGGGCCTCGTGCTCTTGCTTGTTTGTAATTCTTTACAAAACATTAAAGCAAGAAACTGGTTAGATAAATCAGTTGTACTTTGTGCCTTTGAACAGTGAGCATGCTTCACCTGCTCTTGTCACTTTGCCATAGACTTGTAGCTGTCAAAAGCTCTTCAGGAGACTTGTTGATATTTCTTTCACCAAAGAAGAAACCTAGCTTAAAAATAGTTTTTTCTGTGCTCTCCAGTGGTTTAGGATTGGGCTTCTGTGTCACTGTTCTCTCTGTCATTAGACTCAGAGAAAAGTCTGTGTCAGGGCTGTGGAAAAACTTCCCTTTGTGTTTTCTTGTAGATACAGTTACTGGATAGTAAAAGAGGCCAAAACATCTGGGATCTTCTAACCAGCAGTAGCTGTTGTTTAAGTCTTGCAGCTTTTGTGCTGTCTCCTGCCCTTGGAACTATTTCTTTAAATTGATTGATTTGGACCTAACATTCTGCAAAATCTGGTCCTTTAAGCCCAGGTAGAGGAAGAATCAATGTAAAGAAGAACAGGTGTAAATGTGTGTTACTTATTTCACTCCTTGCAGCTTTATCTACTTCGGAGGAAAAACTCCCCACTTCTCTATTACCCAAGATAAGAGCTGTTGGGTTTATAGTACTGAAGTAAACTTGTTCCTTTAGACATATAGTCCTATAATTGTTTTAAAGATTAACAAGCTGGTGTTAGTTCTGCACTAGTGTAGATTTGTCACTGCTAACCTTAAGTAGAACTTTTTGTTGCTCTGGCTAATGTTTGCCTAGAGTCTAGACTTGAGCATGAGCTGGGGCAATGCTGTGCTCTTCTGCTCTCTGAACATCCCAGAGCTGCAGCTTCATTTCTGCTTGGGCAGCTGCAATAATATAGCAGAAGGAGTAGTAACCAGTGTAGTTCTCAGAATTCTTTGTGGTTTTTGAGAATAAATTACAAGTGTGACTGTGAGAGTCCCAAGATACAGAGCTGCATATTGCAGGGGTAATGATATACAGAATGGCAGCCATTACCACACATTTCACATTACAGCTATATATTAAACCCTGCCTTGTTTATCTAACTTACAGAAAGGTTAAATGAGGTATGTAATAGTTTCTCCCTTAAAATGTGACTTTTTGGGTAGATTTTTGTTTTAATTGTACTGAGGCTATGCTGGTGCTTTCCCAGAAGGGTTTTTCTCATTAGTTAGGTCTATACACTACTCTTGTGTTGTAAAGTATCCTTTTCCTCTCATCCTAGCTACTCTTAGAGCTGAATTACCCAAACAATAATGTAGTCATTGAACAAGTTGAAACAAGGTTTACTTTTGGAATAACTTTGAAGTCTGACAGCTCCCTAACTGCTGGGAACAGTGACTTCTGTTTGCTACTTTGTTGCTTTTCTTTAGTTTGCTGCTGTCTGGCTCTCTTAACTCCTTGCTTTCCTGCTAGCTTTTCCCAAGGATAGCAGTCCCATGCAATGGTAGGTGCATTGGCAGGATCCTTTCTAAAGTGTGGCATTAGTTATTTGCACTTGGCAAGCTAAAACTTTAATAAGAAGTCTCCTACTTAGAGCATTTATGACTAATAATTATATATAATTCCTTTTTAATATGTAAAGAATTAAAAGCATCACTTTCAGAAATTACCTCCTAGCAACCTTCCAACACCTAAAGGGAGTTTACAGAAAAGAGGGAGAGAGATTCTGTACCCAGTCAGAAAGCATTAGGACAAGAGGGAATGGTTACAAACTGAAGGAGGGGAGATTTGGATTGAATGTTAGGGAAAAATCCTTTACCTGGAGGGTGGTTAGGCACTGGCACAGGTTGCCCAGAGAGGTTGTGGCTGCCCCATCCCTGGCAGTGTTCAAGGCCAGGCTGGATGCAGCCCTGGGTGACCTGGGCTAGTGATTGGCATCCCTGCCCACGGCAGGGGAGTTGGACTTAAATGATCTTTCAGGTCCCTTCCAATCTGGCCATTCTGTGATTCTATGAAATGCTGAACCTTTTCTTCTCAAGGATGAATTTTCTTTTGTAGGGCAAAAAGCCTCTTGCTTTCAGTGTGTGAGGAAGTACCTTGGATGAATACAGCTCTACTGCAGGGGTTCTTTGGCTTTTGCCTAGGGACTTTGTTCAGGGATTTAATGTACCTGGCCTGAGCTCTGCTGAAGTAAATTGGTATAACCAAGTTAAAGAGCCTGGAAGTGCTCCAGGGTACATCAGCAGAGGCCTGAGCCATGTGATGCCCAGTGGGATGCTGCTTTGTCTGGGTGCTTGTATGTGGGGTTTTTTTTCCTCTGATGTTTGCCCTGAGGTCTTCAACTGGATGTAAACACTTTTCCTTAAACTCAACCTTCTTTGGAAGTGATTATTCATCTCCTCTGACGTGGATAACTACAGAGTAATTTCTGATGCCTTTTCCTGGTTCTGATATCGTTTACTGACCTAAAAGTCTGATATACTTAATGACACTGAGTTGAAATACAACTAAATGTACACATCCTTCCCTTCAGGAGACTAAGTAAATCAGGCAGTAAACATTAAGTGGCCTGTAACGTGGTAAACAGTTACTAATGCTCATATGATTGTGCTTGAAAGTTGTAGCAAAATCTAGGGCACCAAAGTGTAGGTGTTGTATGGAGGAAAGTACAAAAGCCCTGCTCAAGAAACCATGCCATAGTATTTTCAGCTTGCTGTTTGGTGTCTTTTAATAAACAGCTTGCACAAAAACTGTTTATACATTGCATTCCTTCCAGGGCAGGAACAAATTAGCTAAATGAAAGAGAGACATGGAATTATGAAGGTGTGAGAGGAGATGACAAAAGGTGTGATGGCAGGGAGAGCAAGTGGAGTGAGTTTGAAGTGTTTGGAGGGTGCAGCTGACTGAAGCAACAAAACTAAAGGAAAAGCTCAAGGTCAAACCTGAAGGCAGCAGGTGCCTGCCACAGAAACAAACCATTGTCACTGTTGTTCTGCTGGCTTTGAGTGCCTCTCCCTCCCTGCTCCCACCAAATAATTTTCTCCCAGCTCTAACAACATGGAAGAAGTTACTGCTGCTTTGAGTGGCATAATAGTAAGGTGTGTGCAGGTGAATTAATTTGCTCAGTCTGTCATCCTGTTGTCCTTGTAAGTTTGGGTGTTTTGCAGCATCCTTTTTTGAGAGCCTCAGCTTTGAGACTTTTGGAACTTTTTGTATGTGCCATGCACAGATTTGTTAGTCTTTGGAGGAATTTCTGCCTGAAGGAATCAATTTTTTGTCTTATTTTTTCTTCTCAGCTTTACAATGAAGAAATTCTTGATCTGTTTGATACCACACGTGATATTGATGCAAAGAATAAAAAGTCAAATATTAAAATCCATGAAGATTCAGCAGGAGGAATTTATACAGTGGGAGTTACAACCAGAACAGTAAATGGAGAATCAGAGGTGAGAGCTGACCTTAAGTTTCTCTGTGGCATACCAAGTGCATTCTGCAAATGTTGTCTGTGTGTTTTTTGATAAGCCATGCTTGCTAACATCCACATCTTGGACAGTTTAGGTGTGAAATTTAGCTGAAATGTTTATTTTCATTAGTTTGTTTAGCCTTAAGTCTGATCAGTGTTTGATATTAAGTGCATACCACTTTCACTTTAATCTAGAAGCAGACTTTTGCTAATAATGTAGTTGTGGGAGAGAAAATCTTGGCATGTGTGTAAATCTGATCTCCCAAACCTTATAAATGTTATTTTTCCTGTGATAGAAAGCTTTCCATGATGATTGATGTCAGGTAAACTGCCATTGATGTGCATTGCAAATCTGAATATATATCTTTTTGTACTGTATGTTTCTGTACAGAAATGACACACTTTTGCCACAGGTGAATGGAAGGAAGATTGATTGCTATACTGCTACCAGGGGATAGTAAAATAAGAATACAGATTTAAAATAACAATACAGATTCTAGAAAGCACAAGGAAATACTTTGTTTGCTTTTTGAATAATCTCCTGTGTAGTTTTTGACGTGTAGGAACTGAATCCATAGCAAAGAGGAAAAGCTTATTTATATCCAAATGTTTTTATTTCTAATAATGTTATTTCTTTTATTATCCAAACGTGGTTTTGTTGAAAGTGCAAGTAATGCAGTGTGCTTCTTGTGTGTTGTCCAGATGATGCAGTGCCTGAAGCTGGGGGCTTTGTCTCGAACCACTGCCAGCACTCAGATGAATGTGCAGAGCTCCCGGTCACATGCTATCTTTACCATCCACGTGTGTCAAACCAGAGTCTGCCCTGCATTTAACACTGTATGTATCTTTGCTGGTGTTAAAATTCACTCTAGTCATCTTTTTTTTTTTCCAAATGTGAATATTGTTTTGGCAGCCATTGGAATTGCACTTGGTAAAGATGCTACAGTCATTGTCGTGCTTGATGAATTTACTAAGCATTATAGTAATTTGATTTAATCTGTGCCTATGTAGCCAGAGGCAACCATAAACTGCAGCCTCTTACATGAACTTCTAGTGTTTTCTTCCATATTTGTTGCAACATAGACAAGTAAGAAAGTTAAAATGTAATTTGCCTTTAATTGGCAAAATGTTTTTAAGTGTCTTGGTAGTGAGTGGGTTTAAGCTTGCAGTCAGCTTTAGATCTTCCAGATTGTTGATATCCAACAAAGAGCAAGTAGAAAAGCATTTCAATCTGAGGCTTAGTGTATTAAATGTATACATATTTTGGGTTCAGATATGTTGTTAAATGTATGCACTTAACCTTAACTTCAAACTAAGAATGTATGTGGAGCTGCTCTGTGGAAAGTGTTTTCATCTGGCTGTTTATTTTTTAGTTGCTCTTGGTGTATCTTGTAAAAAGGAGAGTTGTGAATAAATCCCCATTACTGAAAATACAAGTAGCTTAAATGTTTTTGTGAACACTTAAGGATCTGACTAGCATTTTACACATAGCTATCAGGTTTTAAAGCATGTGCAACAGTGGATTAGATCTGTAGTGCTCTTGTGGAGAGGTTTACTTGTTTGGTTTTTTTTAACACTACAAATAATCACTTGCAGGCAAGTTGCTCCTTGGTCCTTTGTGGTATGTAGAGATGCTTTATGTACCTTTTAAAAACACTTCTTCAAGCTTTCCACACTGAAGCTGTGGATCTGGTGGTGTGGGCAGCTGTCTGTCTTCTCACTCAGGAGGGACAGGGCACCTTGTTCACTCTGTGGTGATGCTGTCTGCTTGGAGGTTTTGTTGAAAGCTGTCTGTGTGTACCTGGGGAGTGAGGTAACTCATCTGTGGGCTGTCAACAAAACAATCCACCCGTGCTGGTGCACTTGCAGCCTTCCCCACCAGCTGAGACAGCCTTGCCTGGTTTTTGACGGAGGCTTGTTTTAGAGCAATAGGTAGCTGCCTTCTGCCTTATGTCAAACTGTGGTTTTTTTCTCCTTTTTCTTGGGACATGTGAGCAAGATAATTGACTATGTGGAGCTGGGCGTTGCTAGATCCTTAATCTGTGAAGAAGACACCCTCTCCTTTCCCTGTGGTGGTTAGGAGAGTAGAGGTTAGGCCTGATGCTGGCCTCTGAACGCTCCTTGAATGTCAATTAAAAGGAGCTATTATTGGCTGGCCAGGAAAGATGCAGCTCAAGTTTCTTTAGACAACAGTTTTGGGAGACCTTTGTTACTAGGGCAACAGAGTTTCTTCTCCTCAGATGACAGTGTTGGCTGTGTCCCCTCAGGCTGCAGTCACTGGTGCCCAGAGTGGGCAGGCAACCAGGGCTGCAGTGTGGAGACACACTGCTCCCCATGCTGTGTTCACACCAGCCATGCTGCTTGGAACCTTCTGGATGGGCATCTGGCTTCTTAAATAAGGGACAGACAAAGGATGCATTGTCATTTAACTGCTGTGGGAATGGTTTGGTCTGCACATTACCCCTTATAGTAAAGAAGAGAGCTGTGGGCTGGCTGACCAAGGCTATCAAGATCATTGCCACAGAATACTTGAGTGTATTCAGTATTCTTAAAGAAAAAACAGAACAATCTATGCTTACTGTAATAGAAATTCCTAATAAAGTCTGCAGATTGGGCTGTGTGAATGTTATAAATCCAGTATACACTCAGTATATGCATATTGCATATCACTGTGATGAACAGAGACTGCCCTGCCATGGGTATCTTACCAGGAATGTCAAGAACTGATTTAAGGCATGTTGCTTTCCTGACAACAAGTCTAACTACACTTCAAATGAAACTCCACCAAACCTTATGGGTTCTTTATTTCAGGATAATGCCACTGATAACAGGATAATATCTGAATCTTCTGAGATGAATGAATTTGAAACTCTGACAGCCAAGTTCCACTTTGTTGATCTGGCAGGATCAGAAAGGTTAAAGCGAACAGGAGCCACAGGAGAAAGGGCAAAAGAAGGCATTTCCATCAACTGTGGCCTGGTAAGATAATACAACTCGTTCCCATAGGCTGTTGGTACCATCTTCTCTTCCAGTCTGGATCACTTGTTTTCAGTAATGCCTAAAGCAGAAATGTGTTTTGTGCAGAACAAGGACTAACATGAGATGAAACAGTGTATATTGATTCTTACTGGGTTCTGGCTTTCTCGGTTGTTCTAGACTCTAACCAGCAAATTATAGAACTTGTTGTTAGCACAAAAGTTTATAGATGTCTGCTGTAAAATGTGAAAATCTTCAGAAACATGTTAACTTTCATGAATATATTCATTTTCTTCACACGCTGCAGGCTCCAGTTTATAGCTGTTTTTAAAATAAAACTACTCCAGAACTGATTTTAACTTGTATGTTACATGGTGTTTTATAGCTGGCACTTGGCAATGTTATAAGTGCACTGGGAGATAAAAGTAAGAAGGCAACTCATGTCCCATACAGAGATTCAAAGCTTACAAGGCTGCTTCAAGACTCTCTTGGGGGAAACAGGTATGAAAACTAGAACACTAGAATATTTTTGTGTGTTTCACTGTGAATGAGCATGAATGAGTACACAATCTTCATAAAGGAAAATTAACAATAAACCAAGTAATTTAACAGTTATAAAAGGAGTCCCTCTCTTTGTTAGAGGGAGGTTCTGAAGATGAATTGCTCTCATGGCAGGAAATGCTGGCAATGCAGGGAACATCCTTTCAAGAGGCTTGTTGCATTGTTTCTTTCCAGTGCTATTGCAGCTTTCCTAGATCTGAGGCTTTGAGCTACTGACAAGTTACCATTTCCAGGACAAGCTTTTTTTTCTGTGTAGACATCAGATTGTAGCAAGCATAAATGTTAAACTTTGCTGGTGTGTTATAGCCTTATGAATTACAGCATAGTTTAAAGCTGTGCTGAGATTCTCCTTCAGTGTGGGTAGGGAGCTTTTGTGATATTTTTTTCTTTGTTTTCCCAAATGGCACTTAATTTTTTGACTCTGATTGCCATGCACAGCAGTTTGGAGTGTCAGCTTACCACAGGCACTGCCGTCTCTTTATAGAGGTTATACATCTCAGGCTGTGGTGCCTCTGCCCAGTTATCTGCTGTTGGATTAGAGCCTAATAAAACCAAACTATTTTCTAACTGTTCTGTGTACCTACATGCTAGGAAGAGAGACTTTGACCTCTGGAAGCTTTGGCTAAGCTAACATTAACAAATGTATTAAAATGATAGATTTTATATTTGTAACATCAACGTGTACAAATACAAAAGGGAGAGAGAGTAGTTGAGTGTGGTTTAGCAAGGTAGTACTCTTATTCCTCCATTTAATCCAGTATTTTTAGGAGGACAGGAATTTTTCTGGGCATTTCACAGAAGAATAGGGAGAAGTAGAAGAGCATTCTTAAATCATTGCTCTGAGATACTGAGAACTTCAGAAACAGCTTGCAGCACTGCAGTGTGAAGGAAACCAAAAGTCAGACAAAGCAAGTCAAATAAAGGCTTCGAATTTTCAGAAGTGCTTATGGGAAGAAGAAACTCAATTATGAAAAAAAAAAACCAACCAAAAACAAATCAGGAAAAATCAAGAGTATACCTTTTCTAAGCTCTCTCTGGAGATAACTATAAGTAGCATTTCTTGACTAAATTTTGTATCAAATACACTAGCTGATGAGCATTTTTTCACACCCCTTCTAAAATTGAAATACTCTTTTGGCTGTCAAATATTTTCCTATCTTACAGCTTCACTGCTCCCTCTCCTGTTCTTCAGGAGAAACTGCATACTTTAGTGTACAATGTACAGAGAGCAAATGCTGTCCCAGAGCACTTTCAAGCACATTTATTCCTTCTGTCTGTTTCTGACTGCTGTTAAATTTTTGGCCACCACCCCACCCTCCCCATCTGTTTTTGTTCATATGATACACATCAAATTAGCAGTCTGCTGTTAAGGAAGAGTTAACAGAATAGGCAGTCCTGACAACTGCATGATCCAAATCACTGCCTAAGATTTCAGGTTGATTTTAAGGACTTAAATGTCAGTTTATGATTAGACAAACTGAATATAATTTGAAACACATTTCTAGGAACACCAATTACTTGCTTTTATAGTTTTACCTGCCAGCTCATTAATTGTTCTACATAGAATCCTAGACTGGTTTGGGTTGGAAGGGAGCTCTGGAGCTCATCTAGTCCAACCTCCCTGCACTGGGCAGGGACATCCCCAACTAGATCAGGTTGTCCAGAGCCCTGGCAAGCCTCACCTGGAATGCCTCCAGGGATGGGAACTCAACCACCTCTCTGGCAACCTGTTTCAGTGTTTCACCACCCTCATGGGGAGGAACTTTTTCCTAATATCCAGTCTAAATCTACTCTTCTCCAATTTAAAACCATTGCCCCTTGTCCTTTCACTGCAGGCCTTTGCAAACAGGCCCTCTGCAGCCTGCTTGTAAATTCCCTTTAGATACTGGAAGGTCACTAGTAGTTCCCCCTGAAGGGATGATACAAGGTGTAACAATGCTGAACTTTGTGGTTGACAGCTGGGAGTTAGATTAAGGAATAATTTCACTAATATTACAAAATCACTACTTTTGGTTTCACTTTCTACCTGAAGCCCTGTTAGCTTCTCTCTGCTAACAGGTGTGTAACACAGACTTCTTTCTAACTTCTAGTCAAACACTCATGATAGCCTGTGTGAGCCCTTCGGATCGAGACTTCATGGAAACCTTGAACACGTTGAAGTATGCCAACCGGGCACGGAACATCAAGAACAAGGTGGTGGTTAACCAGGACAGGGCTAGCCAACAGATCAATGCTTTGCGCAGTGAGATCGCGCGGCTGCAGATGGAGCTCATGGAGTACAAAACAGTAAGTTCAGCCTCTTGGGATTTCTTCTGCTTCAAAATGCTTGGACTTCTACAGCTTGTTTTTCTGTTGGCTACTTCAACTGTGTACATTAACCTCAATCACTGGAATGGGAAGTGTTTTCCATGTATTTTTAGAAAGCCTGGAGTGATAGCTAGATGGTTGGACTGAATAATCTTAGAGGTCTCTCCAATCTTAATGATTCTGTGATTGCATCCACAGAGAAAAGATTTAGCAGTGAATGCCAATGACATCAACAGATGCTGCATGCTATTTGCTTTTTGAAAGGCCAAAAATCGACCTTATGTTCAGCAATGAGAAATACTTCCAAAACTAAAATGATCACAGTTTTGATTGCCTAAAAGAATGCATACAGTTACTGTGTATTACTATGTATTACTATG
Source organism: Bucco capensis (assembly GCA_013396975.1). Lineage (NCBI taxonomy): Eukaryota > Metazoa > Chordata > Aves > Piciformes > Bucconidae > Bucco > Bucco capensis. The sequence continues at coordinate 347,232 of VWZO01005900.1, read as the reverse complement.
CATACAGTTACTGTGTATTACTATGTATTACTATGCATACAGTTACTGTGTATTGCTTTTGAAAACTTCCTAGACAGCTGAATCAATTTGTACTTTTAAAATATATATTAAATAATCTAAGGTGAATATTCATACTATACAATGCCCATTTTTTTTCCTACAGTTTTAAGCAAATAATGTTTTCAGCAATAGCTGTGGTTACAAAAGTGCCCTTCTCTGTTATCCTTGAGATAGTGTCTTGATTTGATAAAGAATTGCCTTCTCATTTCTTAACCTCTTCAAGAACTTTGCATTTCAGACAAAGATGGAATTACATAGCACAAAAGTGCTAAGGTGTTGGGCAGACACCAATATTTTGCAGGCATTGATTCATTGTTTTAAACTGTTGCTGTGAGTATCTGTTTGGGATTTCAAGTAACCTGTGAAGTTAAATATTTTTCCTGTGTAGGTCTGCTTTTATTAGTAATAAAATACATTTCCTTTCTTAAGGGTAAAAGGATTATAGATGAAGAAGGTGTTGAAAGCATCAATGACATGTTTCATGAGAACGCAATGCTGCAGACAGAGAACAACAACCTGCGTGTTAGAATTAAAGCAATGCAGGAGACTGTTGATGCCCTGAGAGCCAGGATAACACAACTGATGAGTGATCAGGCCAACCAAGTGCTAGCCAGAGCAGGTATGCTGTGTGCAAACTGCTTCTTAAGTTCAGTTATATACTTTTGCTTCATGGGTACCTTGGAATGAAGTGATGCCTTTGTATCAGTCATGCAGGACCTGCTTTGGCAGGGATAGACCCCAATCTGATTCTTTCCTCTGTTTCTGGAGATTTCTTTTACTAGAAATAATTTGGTAATGTAACGTGTGAAATAATACTTCTGGATAGGATTTAGCTGTGTGCTTAGCTGTACATGGACTTAAGTCTTTGAATGAGGACCTGGACACACATGAGTGAATGTTGACTCTCTTGTCACCTCATAGAATAATCAACCAATTGACTTACTATGACTGCACTGTTCTTTTTGTGCACTGTTTGTCAAGTTACTCCTGATTTATGGTATGTGCATTGTTAAAATGTGCTAATATGGAAAACAAATGAAAGACAAATTTACTTGACCAAATCCACGGAAGAACCAAAAGCTTAATGCAACTTAAGGAAGAATTATATTTTCAAGTCAGATAAGGTACAAATGTGTAGCCCATATGAGTGTTATTCTTTGCTGGTACCTTGTGCCCTGTTAGCTGTATTCAGATATTTATACTGTTATTTATACTGATCTTCTCTTATCTTTCTATTCCCTTTGCCTCTTCCTTTTCTCTGTCCTTCAAAGGAGAAGGAAATGAAGAAATTAGCAACATGATTCATAATTATATCAAGGAAATTGAAGATCTCAGGTATTTGCATGATATGTATTTAAACATTTTTATTATTATTATTAAAAAATACTAAAAGTGCTTGCAAGTATTTCCTTCAACTGTTTTCCTGTGTAGGGATTACTTTAGGGTAGTGGTCTTCAGCTTCTAAGGCCATCTCATCTGCTCTTGCTCTTGGCCACTAAAAACTAAAATGTTAAAGATGAAGCTAGCAATATAAATAAAAGTAAGATGTTGCCTAAATAATGATGGCAACCTGATATTGTTGCAGAAAGGACAGCAAAACCTGGAATGATATGTTTTATAACTCTATAATCTCATATATAAATGGTCTCATCAAGGGATTTACTATGCTTGTGTTTTATGAAATTCACCCTGCTTTGTAGTTTCTTTTTAACCTGAAGGTAATGCATTGCAGTTGAAGATGCTAAAGAGTATATATTTAATGCATTGGCAATATTTGTGATTCACAGTCTACAATTTTCTCTTTTGAAGAGCAAAGTTATTAGAAAGTGAAGCAGTGAATGAAAATCTTCGACGCAACTTGTCAAGAGCTTCAACAAGAGCCACATACTTTGGTGGCCCATCTGCATTTTCTGCTTCTATGCTTTCCTCAGAGAAAGAGACAATGGAAATCCTAGATATAGCCAAGAAAGACCTAGAAAAGCTGAAAAAAAAAGAAAGGAAAAAGAAAAAGAGGTGAGGTACAAATTACAGTGCTGTTTGTTTTCTCCTTATTAGTAAAGAGGTGTAGATTTTTAACCATTGAGACTTTAAAATTCATTAGTTTTTGCTGTGTGAGTTGGGATCCTCCACTTTTACACACTGAAGTTATAGTTGTTCTTTCATTGCATCTTTTCTTCCAGTGAAGTGTGCAGGATTTGTAGAATGAATGTGTCTGTTGTAGTGGATTTTTCTATACAATTATGCACAGCAATAAAAGCATAGATGCTTTCTCTAAATTTTGGTATTTTAAAACACTTTTCCAAAAGCATCTGAAACTCAACAGAAGTTTTCAGAAACAGAAATTGTAAACCCTTTTTTCTACTGGATGTCAAAACTGAAGCAGCTCTCTGAAGAAAAGAAATTCTGAATAGCTGGCAATTCTTTGGTAGCTCTTGGAGTGGCTTCTTTTGCTTTATCCTCTGCTTTTATGAATGTTTTTAATTTGAGGTTTTCTAACTCTCTGCAACATCATGCTTTGCTGCTTGTTGCTGTCCCAACTTCTCATCTACTAAAATACTCAGACCTGGATATAAATGCCTGTTGAGACAGCAGTTAGTGCAGCAAGGATCTCTTTGTGCACTCAAGAGTTTGAATCCATTAGAAAACTATCCTTTTCCCTTGTAGTTCTCCACACTTCTCATCCATCACTCATTCTACTAATGGCCATTCAGACTTCTACAAGTTAAGGGTAAAATCAAAACAGTATAAGCCTGAAGTAAATTTGAAGTATAAAGTATATTTGAGCTAGTGATAGCTGCAATTTGAGGTCCTCTATCTTGACAGATTTTGCCTCCTGCTTGCAGGAATTTGAAGGGAGGATGGAAGCATTAAATTAAATCAGCAGAAACAGCTGGTTTTAAAATCAATCATGCATTTAAATACACGCTTAGATTCAGCTCCAGTTGTTAGGTTGGGACCTGAGTATTACGTAGCAAACCAGACTGCAACCAGAAAACAGTGAAAGGTTACTAGATGTAGTTAGTTAATATCTCTTATTGTAGGAGAGGATTGCTCTAAAAAAACATTTGTAGGTTTTACCTTACATACAGTAGTGACTAAAACACGTGGTTGTTTGTTTTGGGGTTGTGTTTTGGTTTGGTTGTTTTCTTTGTGAAAGAAGCTTTCACAAGCAACAGTAATCTTGGGAATGGGATCATCAAGTGGCCTGATCCAGAAGCAGGCACTACTTACCAGAAATGGTTTTGTTAAGTTTTTTTTATCCTGCCATTATAGAACCATAGAATCATTTAATGTGGAAAAGACCTCTTGATGATCCAGCCTCCATCTTAAAGTGAGTCTTGTGTTCTGTAGAATGGGATCATACTCTTCAAAATGCTGGTATTTTTATTCTGTTGAGATTCCAGAAATTGGCAGTAGGTATCCTAATGTGTTGCAAAGAGACAATTGACTTTGCAGTCTGGTAGTGATTCTTTGCTCTACTTCTGTCTCCTACAGGCATTTAGCTGCTTTTACTGTACTATTTCTTCTTAGGGTTCCTGTTGTTTGGAGTTGTCTAAGTAGCATTTTCTTTTTCAAATGGGATTGGTGAGCCTAGTGCCTAGTTGTGCCCCATCTGTTCCCCTTCTTGATCTGTTTGTTTCCTGGCTATGGGTCAGTAGGAGGAAGGGTGCACAATTTGAAATACAGGAAACTTAGCTAAATTGTTGTGAGCTAGCCTGAAGATCTAAGGAGCCAGTTTCTGAATGAGCAGCAGGTATGTACTGCTAGAGATCTGTAGCCTTTAACAAGCATCTCTCATAAAGTTTATTGGAAAGAGTTTACTTGGCAGTGATGTTTTGGCTACTGAAATACTGACATGCTTGCCTGGAGTGTCCCATAGTGTGACTACTCACCAGAAGCTCCAGAACAAACCTCCCACATCCCTTTCAGTCTTTAGTCAGCCTTACATACCTGGTAACCTTCTTTACCTGTTGTCTTTTGACTTCCTTATGCTTTATTAAGCAAAAGGAGTGACCAAATGACATGGGGTATAGCTCCTAGCTGACACTGAAAGAAGATAGCAGGCAATGGAAGGTGAAAAGGCAGCAAAAGCTCTTGCTCAAAACTTGCTCATAATGGGAACGTGAGGAGTTTCAAGAAAATTGAAGCCATCTTGAATTTGTTAAAATTAAATTTAATTAAATTTAAATTAAATTGTTGAAATTTAACCCATCTCTACATGTACATAGAAGTCATGCAGATGTTTTTCAGCAATGCAGCCACACTTGCTCAAGAGGAAAAAGTACAAGTGGAAATACTAACACCATGTCCATCTCATTGCTTCTGAGGCTTTTTTTTTTGTTAATTGATTAAAATAAACAAGTAATCATTGGCATGTACTTTTTGAATCCCACAAAAATAAACTAGTTTTCTGCTTTTTATTTAAAACCAAACGAAAACCCCCAACCAACAAATAAAAGCAGTTTGGTTTTACATGAATTATATTCAGACTACATTATTTAGAATATTAATACTAACAATTTCTCATTACTATTTTATATTACAACATGTTATCAGCATATATAAAACCAGTGCAGTGGGTTTTTTTCCTTGATATATTCCTGATATATCTTTGATTCAATGGCAGTACTTCTTGAAACATTCAGTGTTTTACTTGCCAATTTTAACTGTAAAAGAGGAGAAAGCTTTTTCTAGAGCTAAGAGATTTTTTTATCCATGTTAGAAATAATGCTAAAAGTGAAATATGTTGTCTATGTCTAAAGCTTCCTCCTTAGTGTAACTTGAATTTACAGTTGTTGACAGTGGCAGATTACTTAACCTACAAAAGCTTCTTCTCTGGTTTTCTGTTTACTTTCCAACTGTGCCAAATGTGTTGCCTTTTTACTACTTGTTGTCTCTTGATAGTATCTTTTAAAATTTCATTTTGAAGTCCACAAGCTCATGTATCATTTTTTTTACCTTCTTATCACTTTTGCTTTTCACTGTCTGGTTTGCCCTTCATTGGCTTGGCCTTCCAATACTGTACCTCGTGCTTTTGAAGGCTACAGAAACTTGAGGAAAGCAGTCAAGAAGAAAGAAGGTTGGAATATTTCCCAGGTTTTTAATTACCTTGCATTTCAATTAACTGGTTGTCATACATAAAAAGAAGTTGGGCAGATTCATAGCTACTTCAGGAGTAGTTCATTTGGCTTTTCAAAGTTCTGTCCTCTGTTTTGACTTTCAGCCTCTGTTGTGGAATTGAGGTTGGCTGTGGGACTGCAGAGCATTGAGCAAGTGTCTCTGGGGAGATGGTGCCTTTGGGAATTGCTGTAGAATTGAGTAGATTGATTTCTTGTGGAATGAAAGGCAGGAAGAAGTTGCAGGAGCTCATATGGTATGAAATGTGTAGCAGGCAGTGTACAACAATAAGAGTTTTGGTATGTGGGATCAAGAAGGTCTTGGACCATCACTCCTCAGTTAAGTCTTTTAACCGAAGCCTTGACCTTTCTTTCTGTTCAATTTTAGCTAAAGCAGTAAAGTAGTTAGAGAGCAGTTAAGTTGCAGGCTCAAAAAAGAGAAATATACTCTCATTAAAAATGAAACTAAAGGAGCTTCTATTTTTCAGCTCTCTGCTTTGATCCAAAATCCCCCACTGAATTCATGCAGATCGTGTGAATCCACAGATCAGTAGCACACAAATGAAGCAGTAGTCTCCTTCATCCTATTTCTCTTCTGTATTAGGCAGAACACAAATTCTCTGTAGTGCTTAGCTCTGTGCTGTGTGCCTGTGGAAGGGAACCTGGGGATTTGCATCAATCTGCCTGAAGATTGCAGCCAAGATCTATTATACCAACATAAAGCAGAACATGTTGTGGGCTGAGTGAGATGAGAAGCTGTGGAAATGAGTTTGTGTGGCTCAGTGTTCCCTGTCTGACTTTTTTGTTTCCCATGTATGAGTCTGGTTAGGCTTTTTACTTCCAGCTTCCTCAGCATCTGTGTGGTTTCAGATGGCCCAGGCAAAAAAAGCTTTCTACCTTCCACATGAGCAACTGTAGCTAGGTTCAGTTTCACTGGTGATGAATGGGCCAGAAAGAACCAGTTAGCCCTGAAAAATAGTATAAATATAGTTAATAGTGTAACAAAATTTTGTGTGTGCACAGAAGCACAGTGTTACTTACTAGAACCCTGGTTTAAAAGTGGCTTTTAGGTGTCACTTGCCAAATTAGTGTTTCAAATGACTGACCATTTTGCGTCACTGCACTGAGTATTGAATTTGTCTGAGAGTTAGATCTTGAGTCTGAGCTCCTGGTGGTGTCATTAGATAAAGATGTGCATTTCTAGTTGCCCTGCCTGATAAATGACAGCAGATAACTTGCCAACTTGTGCCCAGCTGAAGTTAGGTGAGGTGGATTCGGTGTTATGCAATCTTATCCACATTTCTTCATGGTTACAGCCAACAGTGTCCAGCCCTGTTCTCTCATCATTTCCCATCTCTTGGGGATGGTTTGGGTTTTGCACATGTAGCTCCAGAGGGACTGACATTTGGTCTGTGCCAATTTGCAGAGTGCCATTGATTTTTGGATTTTGATGTCTCAAATGTGCACATAAAAATGTTAAAACTCATCCTAATGGCTAATACACTAAACCTTTCAAACAAATCCAAAAAGACCCTGCTGTAATTTGCATAAGCCATCACTACAGTTCAGGTTGCCAAGAGAGGAAAGAATATAGAGATACTTCACTTTTAAATAAGTTTTGAACTATACTCTGGGGAAAAAAAAAAGCCATGGAAATATACTAAAATGTAACCTTAACATTTGGGGAAAGTTTCTTTTCAAGACAAGCCTGTTGTTGTAGCAATTCCTATTCTGAGCATTCCCTTGACGTCCAAGTCGATAACTGATCGAAAGAGTAGTTATAGTGGATAAATTAGGATATTGTTTAAGGCTTATTTATAATTTTTCAGATGACTGTAAGCACAGTAGGCTCTGTTATAGCTTGGGAGTGTAGCAATACCTGAAATGTATGTTGTAGCTGCAAAAAATGTTCTTTCTTTGTTTAATAAAAGCTATTCTGGGTACATTGCAACTTCCACGAAAAATGAGTGCTGCTGTAGTATAACAAGATGTGTATTCTGATTGTCCCTTTTGTACACTGTACCTTAATATTAATCTGCCAATCATTTAATATTATTTTGCAAACTAAATTTAAGAGTAATTAAGCATTATTTTATTATCTGTGGGAGTTTGGAAGTTGCATTTTACCCAAGCCCAACACCTGTACCTTTAAGTACACTTTGGTTTTCATCTTTATCTGGAATATTTTGGGGGGGATGGGAAGCACATGCCATTTCACTTTGTGACTATTTTGTGTCTGTGCTTCTTCTGCTAGTATTAAAGAAGATAACACAGATAATGAGCAGGAGAAGAGAGATGACAAAGGCACTTCAGAGAGAGAGAATAACGAATTGGAAGCAGTAAGTATTTAGAGGTTTGGTTTCTTTGTTCATTGTTTAAAGATTTGCTAGATGAGAGAAAGGAAACTGGGAATGGGTCAGGTGAATACAAGGGCTTTGTAGTGATAGCCACAAGTGACTGGGGGATGGAAATGTGGGGTTGTGCTTCAGCATCTTTCTGCTTTGTAGGAGGAAGTTCAGGAAGTAAGCGATCACGAGGAAGAAGAGGAGGAAGATGATGAGGATGAAGATGATATGGAAGTTGTGGAAAGCTCAGATGAATCAGAGTCTGACTCTGATGAAAAAGGTGATGTCAGTGCAATAGTCTGTAGAATTTTGCAGGTACTATCTGTCATTCCTTAGGTTTTTGGCATGCAAGATAGCATAGCACTGCCCGGAATTCTCTGCAGATGGTGTGTCCAGTGGTTACAATGCAAAAACATGTTACAATGTTGCCATGCATAATGCACATGTCAGGAAATGGGTAACATTGCAGGAGGTCTCTGTATTTTTGCTTTAACTGAAGTCTTAATATTTGATTACTCCAATCTTTTTGTTTTAGAGAATTATCAAGCTGACTTGGCAAATATCACCTGTGAAATAGCCATTAAGCAGAAACTGATAGATGAGCTAGAGAACAGCCAGAGAAGGTTGCAAACCCTGAAAAAACAATATGAAGAAAAACTAATGATGCTACAACATAAAATCCGAGACACTCAGCTTGAGAGAGATCAAGTTCTCCAAAACTTGGGTAAGAAATACAAAGTCATTTAAATCTAGATGTTGTATAAGATAGTCAAGTTGAATTGTTTGCTACTTCCTTCACTTCCTTTTTCAAGTGGGATAAGAAATTGCAGAAAAGGGAAATAGATTTGTGCCTAGAATGCCAGTGAATCATGCTTTACTCCTTCTAGTTTATACCAGTATTGAGAAATGGTTTTAAAACAAGATATATGCTTTTGCTGCTTCTTCCTTAGACCTTCCCTTTTGGTTAGTGCCAGAAAAGGGCTACCAGGCTGATAGCTCTGGGAATTGTTCTTGTGGTCATGTGCTTGTATTGAAAAGCATGTATCTATCTTCACATGCTCAGCTATTTGTTGTCTAGTGCAAAGAAATCAGCAGGAAAAGGTGTTAATACTTGATCTCTTCCCCAAGAATGCACACAAGAGGGGAAGTTTGAAGCAGTGCAGGTGACAGGAGCTAGTGACAAATTACCTTTCCCAAAGATACAGCAGGGAATGCTAAAAGCAGAGGAAGCAGTCATCTGCTATGGCTGGCAGAGGGAAAATATCCTGAACCAAAAGCAGATCAAGAACTCCTGTTTGCTCTAGGTTCTGTAGAGACCTATTCAGAAGAAAAAGCAAAAAAAATCAAGTCAGAATATGAAAAGAAACTCCAAGCCATGAATAAAGAACTGCAGAGACTTCAAACAGCTCAAAAAGAGCATGCACGATTGCTTAAAAATCAGTCTCAATATGAAAAACAACTGAAGAAACTGCAGCAGGAGGTGACAGAGATGAAGAAAACCAAGGTATATTTTTAGATATTGAAGTGTTGTATGAGTCTGTACTGAAAAATGGGAGATCATCTCCTGGGCATTTATCTGTCAGCTAACTATGTTCTTGCTATCCACTGCTCAAAAGTCTGAAAACAGAAAACCTAAGCTATTGCTGGGTGGAGGGGTGATTTTTAGGTTTAAATAACAGAAATTATGGTATCAGTAATGGAGAAACTTGCACTGCTCATTAGCTGTTACTCAGCCCTGAGTGAAGAAGGCATGTTAGATGGAGGAAATAAATTGCTGAAAGCATGTTATATACCAGAAATTGGCAATTTGAAGAAGAAAGGGGCAGGAAGCAGCATTTCAGGGTAAACTGCTTTGCTAAGTGATGATCTCTTCACAGGTTCGCTTGATGAAACAAATGAAAGAAGAGCAGGAGAAAGCTAGAATGACTGAATCCAGAAGAAATAGAGAGATTGCACAGCTTAAAAAGGAGCAACGCAAACGAGAGGCGAGTTGACAGATCAAGAACTTTCAGATGGAATAAGCATCTATCATTATGAGAGGCCTCTGCTTGCAGGCCCAAACTGTGTTAATGCATTCACTGAGGCAGGCTTGTACCTGTTTATTTTCACCAGTCAAAATGCACACAACTTGATTTGACTTCTATAACAACTCAGTTCCTAGCTTCAGGTGATAAGTGCAACAGAAAATAGAAGGATTGTTGAATATGTGTATCAGTATTATTTTACTAGTAAATCTTCACAAAACTGTTGCTACCACCTTGCTTCCACACAGGCATTCTTTCTGATAGAGAATTGATGCAGTGAAACATTAATTTTCATTCCATACTACAAAGAGCAAAAAACAATTGTGACTTGACCCCTTCATGTAACAACAGTTTTGCAAATTTGTGTTAGTGCGTGAAGGTTTGGGGTGTTCTGGTTTTGGCTTTTTGGGTTTGTCTGGTTTGGTTTGGTTTTCTTTACACAATGCAGTTCTTGTGGCAGATAATGGAAGAAATAGCATGTGCTGCTTTTATTTTTTCCCAGCATCAGCTCAAGCTTCTGGAAGCTCAGAAGAGGAATCAAGAAGTGATCTTACGTCGCAAAACTGAAGAGGTATGCAGTAAAACAGTAATACATCTTGGAAAACAGAATGCTACTGTAGTTTTGTAACTTAGAATGTGGTTTAGGGGAGAGATAACTATGTGTCTGCACTCTCAGGTTACAGCCCTTCGTCGGCAAGTAAGGCCTCTGTCTGATAAAGTGGCAGGAAAAGTAAATCGAAAGCTGAGCTTGCCTGAGCATCCTATTCAGGAAGCAAGTTCTAGCTCCTCAGCTGAGCATGATGGGGCAAGGACAACAGCACAGCAGAAGATGAGAATTCCTGTTGCAAGGGTTCAAGCATTATCTGTAACTGCAACAAATGGAACAGGGTAAGGATTACAAGTTGTATTCTCTTAAAAGAACTGCAATTTGCATGGATTTCCTAGCAGATAATCTGGTGGTGATACATAGTGAAGTAGTTGTTATTTTTCAAACTGCTGTCATGCAACACTCATAAAATAAGCATTTTACCAGTATCATGCAATTCGAGTTTTGTGGGTTTGAGACAGCATGGAATAATATTAAATAATAATATTAAATGGTATTAAAGAACAAAGTACTGTAAGAAACTCCAAAATTTCAAAATCCAATTAACCTGCTCTTAAAGAACAATGCCCTTGATGGTCTAATGCCTGCAGTCTTTTTAAGTACAAAGAAAAACTTGTTGGAAAACACAGTTTAATGTATTTATTAGGTTTGTTGGTGATCTTCCACTATGGTTGGAAGCAGCTTCCCATGTTAAAGAGGGAACAGTGTGTGCTACCTGTTTTTCAAATGCATTGTATTAAAGTGCAGTAGAGTTCAGGGCTGGGTGCAAGTAGCTGTCTAGTGCAATGAAGAACTACAAGAAGTTCTGCAAGAAAACTTTGAGCTGTCCATTAAAATATCCTGGCCTGATCATTTCCACACTGGACCACTTTAGACTTAGCTGTCTGTTTCTCTTGAACTTACCCCAGAAAGAAGTATCAGAGGAAAGCAGTGACAAGCAGGGTTTACTCCTCAAGGGCAGCCAGGATGAAGTGGCAGTTGCTTGAACGCAGAGTGACTGATATCATCATGCAGAAGATGACTATTTCCAATATGGAAGCAGATATGAACAGGTTACTTACGGTGGGTGAGCTGCTGGGCACTCTTGGCTGCATCATCACATTAAGAGAGCTGTGCTTTTACATTTACTGTCAATGCATTGTTGTGACAGTGACTTGGAAGTGAAGACTCATCTCCATTAAGCATTTAAACCATGGGATTGCTGTGCTTAAGAAAAAGCAGCAGAACATTAATGTGGTTATATGCAAATATATTAATATATTCACCTCTATAACCTCTTCCTGTAAAAATCATGATATGTATGTGTTGAAGTACCACAAGGAAAGGAAAACAAAACAAAAAGGCACTTAAATACCTTAAATGTGTACTAATTCCTTTTTATGTAATATTCTGTCTTTGGGGAAAACAGCAACGTGAAGAGCTTACAAAAAGAAGAGAAAAGCTTTCAAAGAGGAGGGAGAAGCTCATCAAGGATGGGGGTGGCAGTGAAGCAGATAGAAATGTCCAGAACATAAATGAAGAGATGGAATCACTAAGTGCAAATATAGACTACATTAACGACAGCATTTCTGATTGCCAAGCAAACATAATGCAAATGGAGGAAGCAAAGGTAGGCCCAAGAATGCAAAAATGATCAAATGCAGCAAAGAAAAAAACTGTGTTGGTCTTGAAAATGTTCCCACTTAGCCTTCAAATGCATGAAGGCTGCAGAGATTGAAGAAATGCACAGGTTTCTGCATCCTCTGTGAATAGATTAGCCTGTAGAAAGAAGGGGACTGTGTTGGAGTTTGATAAGAGCTTTCTAACAAGAAAGAAACTGAAACACTGGAAGAGACTGGGAAGGATGCAGAGTCTGTACTGTGTGTCTGTGATTTTGTATTTTGGGGATAGTTTGGTAAATAAAACTTTCAGGCATGATTTAGAGGTACCAAAGAGATGAACTGGGTGATATTGCAACATCTTCACTGTTTTGTATGATTACAGTAATGATTTGGGGGGGAAAAAAGGGCATTTTTCACAATCTGATAGTTTTTATTGTTGCACATATAGGAAGAAGGAGAGACCTTGGATGTAACAGCACTGATTAATGCTTGTACTTTGACTGAAGCTCGATATTTGCTTGATCACTTCCTCACAATGGGCATCAATAAGGTAATATATTAAGTGTAATATGTGTGTACCAGGACTATGCCATGTACCAGAGCTCTGTTGATGTGAAGACTGGTTGATGTGCATTAGGATGTGGAAGGAAGGTTACAGTGTACTCACTGGGGTGGGGTTTTTTTTTTTGCATGCTTGTTTGTAGCTTTAAAAACAATTTTGGCAGTTTTCATTTAATAATGATAAAGCATTTGTCATGTTTTTCTTTCTCCTAGGGTCTCCAAGCAGCTCAGAAAGAAGCTCAGATCAAAGTTCTTGAGGGACGCCTTAAGCAGACAGAAATCACTAGTGCTACTCAAAACCAGCTCCTCTTTCATATGCTAAAAGAAAAAGCTGAGTTAAATCCTGAACTTGATGCTTTGCTGGGTCATGCTTTACAAGGTAATTTGGTCATCTTGTGTTCTGAATAGTCAGCTGCATGTCATGTTGGCCTCTTGTGCATGCTGTACTGGGCATTCTAGGCTATTTCTTTTCTGAATAGATGCTGTATTTTAACATCTTGAACTCTTATTTCACAATTCATGTGCATGTGTAGCTCCTCAGCGGTGAAAATGTAGAATATAAAGAGGCTTTTTTATTAGTAAGACTTTATAAAATCTAAATAATCTGCTTGTTGGTTTTACAAAGGACTCTGATTTACAATTTGGTATGATTTCTAAATACACAATCCTGTTCAATCATCTTGTTGTGATTTTGGAAGTAGCTTCATGTGTCAGTTACGGCATCTATTCTACTTCTCATCAGATGACATTAAGAACAATTTAGAATATATTTGAGTACTTTCTTGTTTCTTTTTATAAATGGATATGTTTTGATTGGAGTGTTGCTTTTGTTTCCATGTTGCTGTTATTTACACAGACCTAGATAGCATACCACTGGGTAAGTATGTTTAGCTTTCTGTGTACTGTACAGCTGCATGAGTTACTAATCATTCATGTTCACTAACTGGTGCCTCTTAGAATTTGTGACTATGTGAAGTTTGCATGAAATATTCTGTACATGTACTCCTCGTGAGCTTATAGAGCATTTCTTTCTTTCTGAAACCATTCATAGCCCTCATGTTAGATTTGTCAGGTAAAGAGTGAGCACAGTAAACAAAGCTGGTATTTCAAATTTATGACTTGCTACTGATGAACCTATAGTATATTCAGACTACATAAAGCTATCTTGTGAAGTCGTACTGCTATAGTTGTGACACTTTCTGCTTATCTCTTTAGGTCTGGAAAATAATTCTTAACATGCAGGCCATTTTAAACTTTTGCTGCTAGTTCATTTTGTAATGTAAATATTTTACAGAATGCAGATTATATCTTACTTTTTCAACTGGATTCAGTTGGTGGCTTTGATTTTGAGGAAATGAGTCTCTTGTTCCTGTTGCTTTTAAATGATTGCCTAATAAATTACACTCATTTTCTCCCCCCTTGCTTCTGGCCACAAAATCAACTGCTTGAAACTCAAAAAACCCAACCATTCCTGATGTCTTCTGTTACTTCTAATCCCATTATGCTGTCCTGTGCCAGTTTGCATAGACATCTGAAACATTTCAGAAGCTTAACACTTCCTGGGATTGTATAGATCATCATCTAGTGTAAGCTGGTAAGAACTTTGCCAGCTTCCTGAGAGGTGACACCTGAAGATCTAGATCAGGACATCTTGCTGCATACAGCCAATATTTTTCTTCAGGAACCTCAGTGGTAATTAATACCATAGTGTAGCCAAAATAGACCCCTAATGTGTGTGCATGTGTGTGTGCTCACCCCTGTTGGAGTGAGAGCAATGTTTCTCCAGCCAGGAAGTTATCACTGCATTTTGTTTTAAATTAACAGCATCTGAAGCAGTGAAAAGACACTTGTGAAATGCATTGGAACTGCAGCTCTCTTGTCAAATATTTTGCAGAGTATATCTCATTAAAGATGCTTTTTAACACTTTGCAAGCATGAACTGAGGCTTTTAAAACACCTAAGCCACTCAGGGGTATGCTAACGCTTTATAGGAAGGAATCTCAGCTGAATATGCCATACTAACCTGAGTCCACATGGAAATCCAAACTATTGATAGTCTGTGTTTTCTGGCTCACTAATGGCTAAACCTGCTACACTGCAGGGAGTTCAGATGTGGTTGTAGTGAGGCTTCAAAGCTGAAAGTGGCAGCTGATGGACTCTCTTGGTGCAGGGGCTCCCAGAAAACCTGATGTCATTGCCAGGGCTGGAATTGTGGGTGGCTGAGGATCCTGAGCCCAGTTTGACTCTGCTGCCTGACAGCTCAGTGGCAGTACTCAGCCAGCCCCATCCCAAGCAGAGGGCTTGCACTTCCTGGGTGCTTGTGAACTGCTCCCTGGATGCCACTTGAATACCCTTGGCTTGAAGTTTGTGCATTCCCCAGTGTAGTTGTGCACCTGCATTCAAGCACAGACTCCAGAAAAGGGTTCAGTCTGCAGCAAAGCACGTGCCAGGCTCAGGTTTTGACCCTCTTCACTCATTTGGAATGCACACTTGCTTTGTGTGTGAATGAACCAGCTGCCACTTGCTTATACCATCTGCTCCTGTGAAGAGTTATCATGACCACAAAGTCAAGCCCTGAAGTGTTGCTGGTGTGAGTCTTTTCTGAACAAGTGTAGGAACTGCTTTTACTTTCTCCCTGTGACCTCTGGGCACTGATGGATGGTGGCTCCCAGCCATGTACTCTTGAGAGGGCTGCTCAAATGCCATTTCCTCTGGATGAGCTGTGCTTGTGTGCATTGTACTGCTCCTGTCCAGTTGCCTCTGCAAGAGAAGTCACCAGCAAAGCTCTCCAGTGTTCTTCAATCACTGGTTTACTGGCAGCCATCTCAGCTGCCACTCATAAGCTGTAATGCCTTTACTAACTTTATTGTTCCTCCATCTCTTCTCACTCAGGATTTCTTGCAGAATTTGATCTTCTCATTTCTTTTTGGTATTTCTGTGTGCTGCTTTCTACCTGGGGCTTTGTGCAGTTTTCTTGTGCTGAACTGCAGATAAACTGAAGGAAAATATCAATCCATGTCAGGTTACAGGAGTGTGAGCCTTTAAATAAAAATCCTCTCTTTTGTGGCTATCCCACACCTTCTACTTCATTGCCTGTAAAAGGTGATTGCAGGGTTTTGGCAAGGGGATGATGAAGTAACATCACCCTAAAATGAATCTTACATATTTTTACATGTAGCATACACAAGAAGGCAGCATTTTCCTTTTCTTCATTCCTTCTCAGAATTCTAACTGGAGACTATACATCCCTCTTTTCTCCAGAATGAACTCGCACTTAAAACATATACATGGACAAACCTTTTTTTTATATGGGTACCAAATATGTTTGGTTTATGCATTACAAATGGTGTCTGCTTTCTGGCAGAAATTGAGTAAATAAACTTCAAGCATCTCTAATAATAAAGAAAAGATGTAATGAAATATTATTAGAAGATTATTTAACCCTTCAAACGTCATGGTTCTGTTAAAAAATAAGACACTTAGCTAGGAGGAATGTATTGCCTATGTCCTTAAAATATGCTTCAAATTTATTATTAGATTATAATATGCAAGCTAGGGGATTTGATTTCCCAATAATTTGGAACTGATTGTACAAATGCCCTGAGATGGTTGGCTCAGCTTAATGTTTTGCACAGTTTGCATGCAGACATGTGAATCTGATGTTTGGGAGTGTTAGTGTGTGGCATGCATGCTGCTTTTGCCTTTTGTGGACAGGTTTGTGTACCCATTTTACATCAGGAGCACTTCAACTGAACACCTTCATTTTTACCATTCACTTCAGTACAATTAATCTCTTTTTAGGAAGCAGTTCTTTAGTATTAAATGGTGGAATGTAATGGTGTTTTGAAACCTGAGTGCTTCTATACTCATAAAGTGCTTGCTTTGTGTCAGCCCAAGTGGTGCCATTTTATATAAGCTGAGGCTCAGCCAGTTAAAAATACAGTTATTTTATTTTTTTTTTCATTAAAACCAGGCTAGTTCTGTCTTGGAGCAAGATTACAAAGAAAGAGGAAGAGGCATCATTACTGTCCATTAGTTTGTGTCCTGTCTCTTCCATGTCTTGTAGTTAACTTCCTTTGCTTTACCTTCTTTCTTTCAGATTTCCTTCTAGTATTTATTTCCGATTTTTCTGTCATCCCTGTTGCTCTGCTACAGTAGAGGACCACATTTAGCACAGTATTCCTAGGTGTATGATTTATTTAGATTGTGTGGAAAAACTGGCTAGCAAGTAGTCAAGATATCCTGAAACCTCCTGCCTTTTGTATGCTCTTCAACTACATCAACATTTTGTCTGAGTTATTTTGCGTAGCACTTAAAACCTGCACCTGCTGTTGGAGATGGAGACACTAACATTATTCTTTTGGCAATTTTCTAGAAAATGTGGAAGAAAGTACTGATGAGGATGCCCCATTGCACAGTCCTGGGACAGAAGGAAGGTGAGCAATCTTTGTTAACAGGTAACTGGACCTGGTTCTAGAAAAATGCCCCTCACTTCCTCTTTTTGTTATGCATCATGTATCCACTAGAAAGAACCTCTGACATAGTTTCATTTCACTGAAATTAAATGAAAGTCTGCGTTCTTCAAAAATATGACTATTTTCTTTCTGCAATTTTTCTTTTAGTTCATTATCTTCAGATCTTTTGAAGCTTTGTGGGGAAGTCAAACCCAAAAGCAAGGTAGGCTGTACAATGAGGATAATTCATGCTTTAATGGCACCTTCTGGGGGATGCTCTTGCTTTGCTTTAGAAGCATTAACAAAGACATGCAAAAGATCAACTGGGGTACCATTTGTGTAACTTGTGTGTAATATGCTGTTGTGTGATACTTCTCCCTGAGAACTAGTGATAAAAATGTGCTTGATCAATGTTTTGTGGTGGAATTTTTACAGTTTCAGCATGAGAGATATTCTTCCAATTACTAGCACTCCAAACTGGAGTAGATTTGCAGTTTAGTATTAGTTAGGCTGGAGTTAATGTTAATGCCAGTGGGAACTGGGAACATGCTGAATTGTTTGCAGTTTGCTTCTGTGGTCATAGAAATATAAAGGAAGTTTAAAGAATAAATAGAAGTTTGACCTCCAGGTTCTTAATTACAGTTGGTATTGGAGAAATATATCTAGGCTGGCTGCAATTCAATATTAATGGCAGTGGGAATTGGGAACGTGTGTGCTGATTGTGATTTTTGCTTCTGTGCTCACAGGAGCATAAACTGTGTTTGCAAAGTAAATAGAAGGGTGGAGGCTAAGCTTCTAACTGCAGTTGGCATCATTACAGCTAACAAGTATGATCTCTTATTGAAGAATAGCTGTGGCACAAAGCTTGGCTCCTCTCATGAGGTTTTGTGTTGGTTTCAAACTGGTGAAATGCTGAGCAAATCTTAATTCAGGTTAGCCTAAATTTCTTTTGACATGGCATAAACGAAGGAGCAGAGTTTTTCTATCAGAAGAAGCATCAGTGTAAGAATTCACTCTTCACTTTTCTCTCCTCTACTTTATAATATTTCATTTGGATAAAGCTTAGGAGAGTAGTACTGTGCTCTTGTACTGACAGGCACATGTTGTTGGCTGAAAGGATACTAGTTGTCAAATCAGTGTTCCTTGCTGTTGAATTTCACTTACCTCCTCTGAGAAGCTGCCAAACAGTAGAGGTGAGCTCCTCGATCTAGTTTCCAAAGGCAGTTGCCACGTAAATTGAGGTGGATACTAATTACCAGCTCCTGATAAGCTTCAATGCAGTGCTCTTGCCACATATGATGAAATGTTTGTGACAGCTTGGTGGTTTTTTGTCTCCAGGCCCGCCGGAGGACCACTACCCAGATGGAGTTGCTCTATGCAGACAGCAGTGATTTAGTCTCTGACACTAGTGCTGCAGACTCTACTTTGCCTGGCCCTCTTGCATCAGAAACCCAAGAGAGTGGAATGGCTGCTGACACAAATGATCCTTCTGCTAGGGACAGAGAGTTTATTCCCTCATCATTTGGCTTACCTTCTAAGATAGGCAGCATGTAAGTTTGGCCATGCTATACTAATTATCCTTTGCTTTTAAAATAAGTGCATGTTGCCAATTTCTTGTAATCTATTTTAACTTTACAAAGGAGGCTGATATACTTCAAGCTTACTAAATAGTACTGATAAAGCTCCTCCTTCTTTTCCACAATCACTGCTCTAGAAAGTATAAAGTATAAAACTTTTTTGTAAGTGATGTGTTTCTTATAGAAGATATAGTCATAGCACAATTACTGTAGCCTTGTTGCTAGGTAGTGGGGAAAAATCCATCTAGTACCTTTGAAACCTTGTTATACTGGGGCTTTGGGAATGCACATTTTAGGGAGGAAGTGGTAATGTGCCTAGAAAAGCAGAGAGATTAAAACCAACAAAACCCAAAACTAAAGCTACACAAAACAAAAAAAAAACACCTCAAAACTTTATCTAATGTAGTTATAGTATCTGTATACAGATACTAGCTATTAGGTAGAGTTTTCTTCTGTGAGCCATCATGTGTGGACCATGCTTAAAATGACAAAGTCTAGGTAGTGATAGGACATGCAAGTGTACAGTGGAAAGAAACACTTTGGATGTTATGAATCCTTAAAAATTCTTCCTATGTACAGGTTGCATTTAGCTGCAGAACAGTTTTACTCATCATCATGGGCAGGCTTCACGAGCAAAGATCCAGGGAGGGCTCTCCCCACACTTTTTCCAAGCACTGCTGGCTGCAAAGGCCAATTTGGGACAGACAAGAGCGGTTGCAAAAGGCACAGCACAAGGACTCCTCAGGAGCTAGAAGCTGCAAGACACGATTCTTTCTGCGCTGTCTTTTCTCCTCCAGAGTGATCCTGCGTGCCTGCTCCAAAGCATCAGCTGCATTCAAGCTAGTGTGTGTGCAGAGCTGCTGAGTGGAGGCCAGAGGAGAGNCCAATGATGATATGAGGATGATGAAAAACTTCCTGAGGTGCAGGTTGATATTAAACTTATGTTTTCTTTAAACTAACTTCCATCCCAAAAAGCTCAGCAGCAGCTGCAAAGCAGGATTGCACTTAGCTGCAGAACAGTTTTACTAGTTGAAAGCACTATTTAATACTAAACAGAAAAAATGGGCAGGGGAATTGGGATCGTCACATCTGACATGCACTTTCTTTTTTTTCCACTTGCTGTTGCTGTTCATTTTACATCTACCAATATCATGACTAGCTATTAGCCATTCACTGCTAGAGAGCTTTTTTCTTGGCTTTTTATGTACTAGCTCCTTTATTGCACCAACTCATGCATAAACTGAGTGCACTTGCCGTGTTCAGTGGCATGGAAATACTGCATCCTGTAGCTATCTTCATGTTAGATTCTGGAATTAGGCATCTTTCACTATCCATCTGTCCTCTTTGCATAATATTTTTTACAGCAGTCTCCAATCTAGTATACATTTGCAATTTGCATTATTTGTACTGTGTACTTCTAGCATGTGCTTGAGGTGGCAATCATGAAGAGTAAAAGAGTGCTGACAGCAAATATTAACCCATGCTGATGGCTTCAGTGTATTTTACAAGTAGAGTCTGCTTGGAAAGAGTGCTCTTGGGGGGTGATAGGTAAAGAAACCCACTTGTTTCAGCAGTTAGTGTGAGATCACTAGAGACTTTTGAAGCTTCAAGATTTAGAACATCAAGTGTTATGACCTGGCATCCAAGACTCAGGTAATGCCAACTTTTGCCTCACTCCTCCTCCTAGAATGTATCCATTTGTGAAAGTGAGCCAACAATGAGGCAAAATGGGGTTTATCCAACAGCTGTGTGCTGTGAACATTGAAGAGTTATGTGCTGCCAGTAAATCAATTCAATCAGCAGTAGGCCTCACAGATTGTGGTTTGTTATTGATCATATTTTAGCAGATAAGTGATCAATATTCCCCCAGTCAGTCTGCAGTGACTTCCTCACTGTAACTGAGATGTTTCTGCAAAACTAGAACTCAGTAGAGTTTATTGCTGGTTTTGCTGGTCACTGTTGAAGAAAGGTTCTCTGTGAACCATCTGGCCTTCCTGTATGGGCCTGTAGTGCCATCATCTCTTTTGGAATAAAATGCATTCTTCTGGAGAAGAATGAGATCTTACCTGCAATAAACTTGATCTCCCTTGTGCCAGTTAAGTGGCATTCAGAGATTAAATACATCCTGCAATCTGAGTGAGAGAATGACAGCTAATGTAAGAGAAGCAATTTTGTAAAGGGCCTTGAAGTGACATGATGATTCCTCTTGCTTTAGTTCTAGACAGCCATCTGTGCCAGAGAAGAGGATACCTGAGCCTTCACCTCTAGCAAAGAGAAAAGCCTATGAGAAAACAATGGAAAAGACAAAGACAAAAGAACAAAAGCTGTAAGATCCTTTTAAATTGATTTTCTCTGAAATAATATAAACCTTGGGTATATTTTCTTGAAGAATAAATCTGTATTTTTCTATTTCTTCTAGGACAGTTTTTATTCTTGGCAGTGAAATTATTTACTCACTGCTCAACTTGTGTCTGTGGTTGTCTGTTGTTTGGGATTCTTATGGCTGTTTTGGGGGTTTGGGAATTTGTTTCATTTTGGTTTTGTCTTTGTGTTTGTTTTTTTTGATTAATTTTTTTTTTCTCCTCAAAGTAATTTTCTGTACAAAATAACTCAGGAGCAAAGCCCTGAGAAAATATGCATTGGAGCATTGGCAAGTGACTTTTTTCCAATGGCAGTCACCAATTTCTCTAAGAAACTGCAGTTTTATAAGAATGTCTTCATTTTACATGTTTTCTGCTTGGAGCTTTCACTGTTAGCATGTAAACTCTGAACATGGTGCCACCTTGCACTCTGCAGCAGTTTGTAGTCTGAAGTTTACCTTTTCTGGGAAGCATCAGTAGCTAGCGTTCTGATTTTTGTTTATTCACTTAAGAGCATCTAACATTTGAGGCATGTTGCATTTAACTTCTCTAACCATTCATAACCTGTTAAAGAAGATGTTCTTTTTTTCTTGTAGCTCAGATTCTGGAGCCCCAGAGGCTAGTCTGTCACCTCCTACTTCCCCACCAAGCCGGCCCCGTAATGAAATGAATGTTTTTAGTCGTCTTACTGTTTCTCAGGGAAACACATCAGTTCAGCAGGATAAGTAAGTCACAGAGGGAAGCCTCAGCCCCCCAAAAGGGAATTGCAAAGTGCACTCCATTTCTCAGTGTAGTATCTGTTAGATGCTTTGCCCTTTTGCAAGACAAGAGGAGACATTTCTTGTATTTCCGTGTAGTTAAATAAAATACCTTCAACTCCCACAGAACCATTGTGAAAATTCAAGAAAAGCAATTTCCTGCTGAACCTTGTTTCCCGTTTTCTAGGCTCTGTCTGGTGTTTGTAGTTTTAAACCCAAACTAGAAAAGAATGGTAGAACTTCTAAGATATATGTGGACTTGTGTGTGTGTTTACACTTGAAAGTAGTCTTTAGCTGCCAATTTAGACAATAGTGCTTTGGACAGTTATTTGGTTATTCCAGCGTTTCTCTGGATGTGGTGTTGAAATGGCTACAACACAGTGGTTTAGAGATTATCCAAATTATTGAGCAGACTGACTCGAGGAGGTGTTCTGGAGGAGCAGATGACATTCATACCTTGTTTGCAAGTAGAACTTGGTTTCCTCATATGTTAGATATCTGTTAGGAACCTCACTCCAAACTGCACTGAACTTGGGCAGAATGCTTGCAGGCTTCAGTAGTGGTGCTAGGACCATGCAGCACATAGGAACTGCAACTTAACTTAGAATAAACCTTTAGTTCTGACCTTAGCAAGGTGAGAAATTGCTCTTGTCTGCTTACACTAATGTTTTTGGGTTTTTTCAGTGGTCTGCAGTCACCACATACCAAGCAAGGCTTTCAGTAGTCTAACTGTGCTTGTGATGGCTTTATCTGTCTTTGCTATGTTACCTTTATCTTATTGCTAACTCTCTCCTAACCCTTTTCCATTTTCTCTGGAATGACTTTGAAGTCAGTTGAAGCTGCAGAATCTGTCTGATTGGAGTTGAAAATGAAGGACATCTTAAGACATTGCAAATGTTTGTGTTGGGGGGAGGGGGACTTTTTCTTGTGTGTTTTCTTGGTTTGTATTCTTAAATGTACTGGAAAATGAGAGGTGAAGGATTTTGAACTTAGGATGATTTATTTGCAAATTGGTGTTCTTATTTCAGTGGGCTACCAATATGTTTCATATTTATATTTTTATGCTAACAATTTACATTTCTTCTACACTTAACAGGCATTGATGATCAGATTCTTTTTTTTCCTTTTGATATTTTCAACAAGCACTATATTATGGAAGTGAAATTATGCATCCATCTTCTTTTACTTAGTTGCTTTTGCTTCTGTAAGAAAATATTGGGGCAATAAGAAATGGCTCAGCTGATGTTACTCAGCTTCTTGAGCTGCACCAGGTCACCAGTGTAACTCACTGCTGAGAGTGCTGTTTTAATAGCATTCTTCCACCCTCCCTGCCTGGATTTGAGGTATATACCCTGAGCAATGCTGCATACTGTAGGTGGATGTGCATTGCTTTTCTGACTTGGCCATGCTGTTGTTTGTTCTTCTCATATGGAGGCTTCCCTGTGCTGATACCTCTATTCTTTCTCCTCACAATTCCACCACTGTTGCTTGTAGGTCTGATGAAAGTGATTCCTCTCTGTCGGAGGTACACAGGTACTCTCTCTTTTTTCTTGGCATCTCTCACTCCAGTTATTCCAGTTCATAGGAAATTTCATTTTGCTGCATGAACTTTGCTGATCCTTGTGCACCATATCTCTTTTCCTTTTGTCAAAAGTTTAAAAATCTGACATTTTCATCAAGCATGTTCCCCCTCTCTCCTTTTTAGGGTGTTCTTTATTGTGGTTCAGCATGTCAGGTTATTTCTTTTTAAATCAAATACAGTATAAACCTTTCCTTAGACATATTCTTTATTTTCCTTTAAAAAAGAGGAGTGCAGACTTCTTCTAAGGTTTTATATGCTTCTTTCTTTCTCTTCTTGTTGAGTTGTATGCTTTTAGCATTAAAAACTAAATCCCAGTGTAAATAAAAATGAAAAGTTTTTTTTATGTTTTTTTTCTGACAGAATGCACAGTGGCTTAAGAGATGAAAAAAAAATGTCCCCACTCATGTCCCTAAGCTGTGAAAAGACTTAGCCTTTTGGTACTCAGTGAAAAATCAGTTTATCAAGGGAAGGGCAGTCAAAGGGCTGAGAAAACTGTGATGGTCATTGGAGCAGTCACAGCAGTGTTTTTGTCTGTAGCTTTTGGAGCACTGCATGTAGGCAGATAAATACCTCTGGGACATGGATTTTACATGGCCTGTCAAGGAAATGAGTAGGTGAGAAGAGCAGTAGGAGTAACTCACTCTTGGAGGCAGCATGATCCATTGGGGAATACTGGAATACTGCAGAGAAAATGAATATTAGTTTCGTTTGGTGTTAGGAAACAAAAACACAGAAACCTCAATTATTAATCAAGTAAATGGTTCCTATATTTTTGAAACCAGAAAAGGTGCAGATTGAAAGGTGAATGCTTTTCCAAAAGGAGGAAGTTAATGTCAAACAATTTAAAGCACTATTAGTGAAATCTATTAAAGGATTGTGGAGGAGTAATGAATGATATGAATGAAGATGTCCTGTAGCAGTAGAAACATATAAAATGAGAATTTCTAAGCCTAAACCAACTAATTGTCACAATGTTAGATAGTATCAGGAAGGGATTTTTCCTTCTCGCAATAAACTTTTGGGCCATATTATGGAATTTCCCCATTTTTCTAAAGCATCTGACACTTTGTTTTGTGAGAGAGTGCTAGGGCTTAGTTCCTTTTAGCTCAGTTGTGTGTGATCCCTGGAAGAGCATGCCAGCAAGTCTGAAGTGCAAGCTGCCCAGGTCCCAGCCTTGTGTTGCATGTCTGTGACCATCACCTTGAGGCTTTTCTACAGCAGGGTCCTTGTGTGTGTGAAGTTGTATGCATGGGATTTTAGGATGCTAAACTTTTATTTGGTGATTTTATGTTCAGGCTGGGTTACAGTCTTTTGGCATCACCACAGAGCTAGCCACAAATCCCCAGGAAGATTCCCCTGGGGTATCTGTAGTCCAGCCAAACTCCCTTGTAGCCATTGGAGTACAAGTGTGGCACTGCTTATGGGGTAGAATAGGAGCCTTGCTCAGTCATGCAAGTTAGCAGCAATCCTCCAAGCCTGCCTACAGAAGGCAGTTGATGTGAAATGCCTTCAGAGTTTGGAATTGGCACTTTATGTTACATTTGCTCCATTTTTCAGACATGCTGTTTAGATTAAGATGTCTTTTTCTGCCATTTGTAGTCTTAAGGTTGGCTCTAGGCATCTAGGAGCTTTCAGCATCTTGGTTCTTTCAGCAGGACACAGACTTTCCTATGTACCCAACATTCAGCAGCTTGTCTTTTTTCATTTGTTTGGTTTAGTAGGTGATTTTTCCCTTAGCTGATAGTCCAGAGTTGACACTTGTTGAAGTTAACATAGCAATCCTTACATAGCTTATGAAAGGTATTCAGAGGCTCTCCCCTCACATATAAGAAAATTAGATTAACTTTTCCCCCTATATTTAAGTAAACTAATTTGGTCTGTGTCTGTTTCTATGCCCAACTCACATTCTTTTCTTTCCTTTAGGGGAATAATTAACCCATTCCCTGCTTCCAAGTGCATCCGATCATCCCCACTTCAGTGCATCTATACAGCTGAAGGACATACCAAGGCTGTGCTCTGTGTTGATGCAACTGATGACCTTCTCTTCACTGGATCTAAAGGTTGGGCCAGCTCCATGCATCTGTGCTGCCTATAGAGGCTGCTTTGACAGGCTGGGGTATTGTGTGTGTGGTTGTATTTTTAGGAGTCACTAAATTCCTTACTAGATGGTGCAGCTTAGCCTATGATCTCTTCAAGCTGACTGGTAGAAACAGTGTCTTGAAGAAAACATTTCCCTTTTGTCTTTGACTTTCCATTGTAATCACTCAGTTTGGCTAGAAGAGAAAATAACAGTTGAGGTCTGGTTATATTTCATGAAGAATCTTTTCATATCACTCAAGAAATTATTTTTGTATGTTCTTTTCTCTCTGTGCCTTTTCATAGAAGCCATTTATGGTAAAGGACTTGCTGTGTTCCTAATTGTGCAGCTGAAACCATGAAAAGCATGGAAAACAAGAATCCAAACCAGAATCTTTCTTGTTTGGGTTTTACCATTCTCCTATTTTTTTGTTTGTTGTTATTTAGATCGTACCTGTAAAGTCTGGAATCTGGTAACTGGACAAGAGATTATGTCTCTAGGAGGTCATCCCAATAATGTTGTTTCTATCAAATATTGCAACTACACTAGCCTGGTCTTCACAGTCTCAACCTCCTATATCAAGGTGTGGGACATCAGAGATTCTGCTAAGTGCATTCGCACGCTGACGTAAGTATGCTGAAGCTCAAATGGCAACAGTGTCAATGAGTCTTAATTAAATGTAATAGAAGAATCTATAATTCACTAGTGCAGCACAGTGTAAGTCAAGTACATTGAGTCTGGAAGCTTGCTTTATGTGTTCAGGCTAAGTCAAAATCCTGGTAATAGATGGAAACAAAACAATTTGCTTTCATGCCTAGAGTGTGTTAGAAAATGTTCAGTATGCCTAAGTGGCTTTTAGCCTTTCTGCTCAGGTAAATAGGTTTGGTTTTTTGCAAAGTAGGGAGCACATAATAACAATGTATGGTTTGTTTTGGGTTTGTTTGGTTTTTTTCCTCCTTCCTGTCTGTACTCAGGTCTTCAGGCCAAGCAATGCCTGGTGATGTGTGTTCAGCAAGTACTAACAGAACAGTCACTATCCCAGCTGGAGAGAACCAGATCAATCAGATTGCACTAAATCCAACGGGCACATTCCTCTATGCAGCTGCTGGAAACTCAGTGAGGATGTGGGACCTGAAAAGGTACTGATCACCAGCAGAAGAGAATTTTCTTTAGGTGTTTGTATGTCCTTATGCAGCAAAGTCAGTGCAGTGTTTCCTGTTTTGTGGTAATGTCCATAACCTGGGCAAAATAAGGTGAAGATCTGGATCAAATAATCCATGCTGAGGTGGTGACTGAGATAATGGAGGTGCTCACAATTTACTTGTCTTAAGCTTATGGTGAGTTTTTTCAGTAAACATGATTGGAAAAACACAATGTTTTGCTTAAGACAGGCACTATAAAACAGACTCTTGTAAGGTGACAGATGCCTGAATCCTGACTAGTAATTATCGGTGAGCTGATAAAAGCAAGTTGACACAATGTTGTATAATACAGGGTGGTGATAGCCACACTAGTGTAGCACTTTTCCAAACAGAACCTGCTGTGCCCAAAAACCATGTACAAAATACAGGGAATACTTTGAGGTGTCTGATTTTTTTCTTTACTTCAGTTTTTTTTTGATAGAAAACTTCGTACTTAAAATAGATTTAACATTCACTCATGCATATGAGCAACAGAAGAAGAATAGTAAAGACACAGGGGGCAAGATCCATTCTGGCAGAAACTGTGCTATAGACTGTGTTGGATAGAGAAATAACAAAGCCTTATTTCTTCTCTTATTGAAGATTTCAGTCTACAGGAAAGCTAACTGGTCACCAGGGTCCTGTTATGTGCCTTACTGTAGATCGAATTTCCAATGGACAAGATCTTATTGTCACTGGTTCAAAGGATCATTATATAAAGGTAAACTACTAGCATTTGCTTTATTTTAATGCTATGTAGTCTTCAGCAGAAGTGACTCACATCTCTGTATCTGTATAATAAGACTTTCCAAGTTTTTCCCCTGAAGTTATCTGCTGCATGTTTTCCAGGCTGGTTAGGTGACAGATAATTTTGCTTAACATGATTATTGATTTATTTATTCTAGATGTTTGATGTGACTGAAGGGGCTCTTGGAAGTGTCAGTCCTACACACAATTTTGAACCTCCTCATTATGATGGCATTGAAGCACTTGCAATTATGGGAGACAACCTTTTTAGTGGATCCAGAGATAACGGGATTAAGAAATGGGATTTGTCACAAAAAGATCTTCTTCAGGTAATGGAATAAAAAAATCCTGCAGCTAACGTAGCAGTCATGCTGTAGGACTGTTTTCAGGCTGTGTAAATGTTCAGGTCTGTACAATGACTGTTCACTTCAGATACTGATGTTTTTAATAAGGAAGGCTCAGAGCATTAAGGAATCAATCTATTTGATCTTTACACTAGGAATGCAGTTGCTTTTCTTTTCAGTGTGTAGCATCAGGAAATTCTGAGGTGGTTAGCTCTTTATTTTAGCTCTGAATATGTGGGGCTTGTTTTTTCCTTCAGCATGGGGCCAGCAGCTGCAGTCTCATAGTGCAAAGCTGGCCTGCTGGTCCAAGCAAGGCCACATCTGTAGTTAGATCTGGTTGCTCAAGGCCTTGCCCAGCTGAGTTTTCAAAGTCTCCAAGGTCAACTGCAGGAGAGCAAGCAGACCTGCAATTTGGGTTTTTCCATTTCTGTGCTTGTTCCTCTGGAAGTTTGTGTAGCCTTTTGAGACTTGTCTGCCTTCTCTTTTTCAGCAAGTTCCTAATGCTCATAAAGACTGGGTGTGTGCCCTGGGGCTGGTACCTGGTGCCCCAGTTCTGCTCAGTGGCTGCAGAGGAGGCATCCTCAAGCTCTGGAACATAGATACCTTTGCACCCATTGGGGAGATGAAGGGACATGACAGCCCCATAAATGCCATCTGCATCAACTCCAGCCAGATTTTCACAGCAGCAGAGTGAGTTGTTGTTCTCCATGAATCTTTCTTTTCCATAGCTCCTGCTAGAATTCTCTCCATGCAAATACATTTAGTTGTGTAAGTCGCCTTGTAGAATTTGAAAGTTGCCAGATTTTCATGTTCAGTGGCCAATTTTGATGTTTAAGCATTAATAGATAGGGGTAGAGACATCAAAGCTTCTGTCTCTGTTTGCCTGAAGATGATTAATAAGTTTAGAACATACAAGCACCTGAAATTTATTCTTTATTACCAGTGAAAGAAAATCTCATCATTTTGGCACTTGTACCATTGTGGTGAAGGTCCACAGGGCACTGAGAACTGTCAGGAATACCCTGAGAAGTGAAGGCTCTAGTCAGAAATCACCTCTATGGTGATAAAGTCTGTTCTGACTGCTGCCTCCTGGCTTTTTTGGCAGGAATTATAAGGAAGATGTGAGTCAGTGTTTGCTAGTCACATAACCTAATGTTTATGAGAAATTCATAAGTTCCCAGGATAAATTACTAGATAACAAGACTAATTCTTCATTTTACTTTCTGAGTAAAAGAGTTGTGTAACACATTCCATGCAACACTTCCATATACATTAAAATTGTGTCAATAGTGATTGTTGCTAAAAGTACAGGATTATAGCTTTCCTCTCCTGGGCTTCTGAACACCAGCTCACTTGTATATGCCTTTTGACTTTTTCTTGTTGTAGACTGACACCTGTCATGCAAACAGAGCATGTTTCAGGTCCTGTTTGATTTAATCTGCTGTAAGTCTTCACATTTTTGAATTGCAGGGAGTAGTCTTGTCCTACTGAGTCTCTCTCTCTCTAGTTTGGTCGTACTCTGGGCACCTGTGGCCTGCTGAGTTTCAAATAGTTACATGATGGAAACTCTTCTCTGAAGTCAGTCTACTAAAGCTTCTGAAAAAAAGAAATAGCAGAGCAGGATTTTACTTCCTTAGACATGTAGTTTTTCTACTTGCCTAGCTGGTTAAAGGTAGTAACCAGTGCTGTGGTAAGGTTAGAGAATCTTCACTATTGTACATCGTAGATTACAAAGTCTCCTGGAGGTGGAATGACCCTTGCATAGCCATAAAATAAAATCTCATGTTGCCAACAATGCCTTTCAGGATAAGACCCAAGCTTTTCAGAGAGCTCCCTTGCCCTTCCATCCTCACCTCCTGGCTTTCCAATCCGATTACCTAGCTCTCACGCTGCTTTGTTGTGTTTTTCAGTGACCGGACTGTGAGGATCTGGAAAGCTCGAAATATAATAGATGGACAGATCTCAGATACAGGAGATGCAAGTGAAGATCTTGCCAGCAGTTGAAATGATGGGGATAAAGCAATATATTGAGAATTTTGGTGCACTCCATGCAGTGCTGAAAACTTAAGTGTTCTACTAGACCTGCTGTCCTTAAAATACGTACTGTAAACCTCTTGGTAATATGTTTGTCTCAATGGTCACATACATATATATATATATAATGTCTATATATTATGGCTGAATTTGTGTGTATATGTAACACTTGCAGTTTAACTGGAAATTGGTCTTTCTCTAATGCCCATCTCAACATTATAAGCTGGAATACATAACAGAAATGCTCTGCTGTATTTCACTCACAAGTATGATCAGCTGCTTTGAGTTTTAGGGTAGCAGGAGGATGATGATGATGTCCCAAGTAATAAGCCCTTCACTATAACAGGCATTTTCAGGATTCTAAAGGTCACTTACACTGTTGTTAGGAAAGTGGAGTGAATAAAAACCGGGAAGGAGCTGTTAATGACACATGTGACATGGCTCTGTCCTGCTAACAGTGAATGCTGTACGATTTGTGTTAATGTTAGTATATAATCCTTGTTGACCAAAGTTGTGCAGCTATGTATACTTTGTGCTCAGGACTAGAACTCAGATGCTCATAAATTGGTATGTTTTCTTAGTGTTTTGCCTATAATGACTAGGTGTTCTTAATACCATGACAAAAATATATCTTAATCTATTTTTCTTATGGATTTGTTTCAGCTCACATTTTCTTTTTTTAAAGCAAAATGTCTTTCCTTTTTATCTAATTTTATATGCTGCTAAATGTATTTTAAATACACTGTTTTGCAAACCTTAGCAGTTACTTTGAGAACTGAACCACATGTATTGGAGAAAAGCTGTGTAAATAGATGGTTGTACAAAGGAAATACCTTACCTTGTGCCTGTATGACTTTTAAAGCTCTTAGAGTGTGGATATTGAGGGAGGATGTATAATTTTACCCTACTGCTCTGAATATTCATTTGTAAATTCTGAAAACTTTAAAGATTTATGTAGATTCAGATACAGTGTTTGCATATTAGGGAGCTTTTGTTTTTGTTTTGTTTTGTTTTCAGTCTGTAAATTGTAGCTTATGTAGGTAACAAATAAAGATGTGACTGTGAACTTACTTCTCTTTGCCTTTTTCCATCATACTTCCTTATAAAAAATTCACTTCCCTTGCAAAAGGCCTGAATATATAAAGCACAATTTGACACAATGCAGTGGAATAGCTTGCTGAGTAACAGAGCCCCTGAGGTGTTCTGCAGTCCCACCTCTGTTCTCCTTGGCCATTGTTTGTCTTTGGATAGTTTTTAGGAACACCAGGAGCATTCACTTATACTAAGTACAGTGCAGACTTATAAATGAAGCAAATTGCTGCTGGGAGATGACACTTCTTACTTTATTACATGTGGTCTGTCAAACAAAGAAAACTTCTGATGCATCTTACTGATGTCAGAGGAATTATTGCCTTCTCAGCTCAGCTTGGAAGGAGGTGAAAATGCATACTGCTTGTGATTTTGAGGTTACTGGTTTATTCCAAGTTATGGAAGAAATGATTCATGATACATTTTACCTTCTCTAGGTTCTCCTGCTCTTGCAGGGGGCTTGGACTAGATGATCTCCAGAGGTCCCTTCCAACCCCTAACCTGTAACTAATCTATAACTTAGATAATGTTTGTGTAGAAAGGTTTCATTTGGGGTTTCTTTTTTTTTTCCCCTCTCCAGGAAGATAATCCACCTAAAGCAGATGTTACTGTAGAACAGAGCTTTGCTCTCAAAGTTGTTGCCATCAAGTAATTGAAAGAAAATTGTCACTTTATAAAGGTCACAATATCAGTTTCTTGTTTTAATGGAGAATTCTTCGACTGTTTGTTTTTAATTCAAACTTTTCTTTGTGCTGTGAAACTCCACATGTGACAGAAGAAAACATGAAGTGGGGGAAATGGTAAGCTCTAATCTCCATTTGTCTGAAGATGTGTGTTTAAAAAAATAAAGGTGGGCTCTGAAATTATTTTTTTCTAAGAAGTCATAGGAAAATAATCTTTTTTCTCCGAGTTGGAATTCAGTAGTTGAGCAAAGTTTGTGGACAAATTACTGCTTACCTCCCATCTTATCTGCTTTGATACATTCTTAAATACAGGCAAGGCCATGTGTTGTGATTAATCTCATGTGAGATAGGAATCCTGAGGAAAATATTTGCAGTTCTCGTTACATATCAGAACAAGGTCTTCCTGAGTCCTTGCCTTGTATAAAAGGCTTTGTCTTGCCTGCAGAGTTTGGCCTTCAACCATGGAGAGGATGAGGAGCCTGTGTTTCCTGGCTGTGGTGCTAGCAGGTAAATGTGTGCCACTGGGCTTTTGTCATGGGCTTCAAAAACAACATACCAATGTGGTAGTGACAGAGGAGCTGGGAGAGAAGGCAATCATTTCTTGGGGAAAAGCAGAGAATGGTCATGGCTTCAACTCCACCTGGGTTGATTCTGTGGGAAGAAGAGGTCTGGCTTGCTTGGACATTATCCAACAGTTCATTCATGGGCATGCTGGAGTCAATAGGACCTTTCTGCTGCTGAGAATTAGCTTGTGTTTTATTGGGTTTTCTGTCATTGTTTACCCCAGTATACCAGAGGTTCATTTGTTGCAGAGTCTAATGAAGGGACAATACATCTTGGGTTGCTATATAAAGAAAAGGGGAACCTCTGCAGATAATGCCTTTGAAATGTATGGATGAACCCAAAATGTAAAGATTAAATACTATGAAATTCAGAGGTGTGTGGCAATACTTTAGTTTCTTGCTTATGATTCATTGGAGCATTTTCTAATCTAATTTCACAAAATTGATGTCAAGGTTTTGAATCAATGGGGGGATGTTTTTTCCATTTGTCTTCCAAACTACCTTCCTTTAGCTTCTGTTCCCATGGAAATGAGGATGGAAGAGCAGCAAGTAGCCCTCACTGTTGCTATAATCAACTGCTCATTTGCATTTCATTTTCTATGTATGTTCACAGACATGGGCCATAAATGCAGAGAAAATGATGCAGAGATTATAAATTGTTTTTTAGAAGGAGGGAAAGAAAATTGCATCTTCCCACTTGCTGCTGTCCCATTTGTGCTAAACCAGAAGTAAATCCAGGGAGAGGGGATGAAGGAAGTTGCAGCCTTGTTCAGCTGCTCATACCTCCAAGTGCTTGCTTTCAAAATTTGATGGAAAGAAGTTCAGCCTCACACTGATGAGGAGTGGAAAAGTTAAAAGAACTTCCTTGGCACCTGCTGAGGCAAATCTTTTCTCCTTTAACTAGCTTTTTCATTCACAATATCCTTACTGAGTCTTTTCTGATACAAATGGGTTGATAGCTACAAGTGTGTTCTCCTGTGAACCTATGATATGTCCAATGATGCCAAGTTAATAATCTGCTCTAATGTGGTCAGTCATACTCTTTGATTTCAGCAATGAAAATACTGATGCTGCATTTGACTCCTAGGAGAACAAAAACCTCCAAAACCTAAATGAAATGTAATGGGTTTCCTCTCTTTTGTGCTTTGCCTAGGTGTTAACTCAAGGATGCAAAGCACTCAGCTCCTGATTTTCTGTATTCCTATCCCCTACTTGGGGACATTTTTCTAGTGAATCTATGGTTTTATTATATAATATTTTCCCTGTATATATATAATCATTCCTTGTGCACATCATCTTGTGAAGTTATTTATATGGAGAAGCCCAAATTGCATCAGCAATCATGTTTTAAGCTTTCAAGCACACAACAGTCCCCACGAAAAAAATAATATAAAGCAGAGGTATTAGTCATTTTATGGAAAAGAGCAATTATCATTCAAGTAGATTTAATCTTTGAGTATTACTGTAATGACAAAAATGGCATAAGTTAACTTCAAAATAAGTGTGCTGCCTGTGGGATGCCTGCTGTCTTTAAGAACATGTGATAACAGAGCACAACAGGTAGGTGATCTCGTGGTCCCCCTGCTCTCAGGAGGCTCTCTCCATGCAGGGGAACCACAGGGCTTGACCTGCAGCTGCAAAAAGAAACAGATTTAGCACCTTATTGAGAGGTTTTTATCAGGATGCTTCTGTGAATGATTCATTTGTGCCTTTTCTTTTACTGCTGGCATCTTCCCCAACCTCATAACCATGCCTGTGTTAACAAAAGCTACTCATCCTACATATATGTAGCAGGCATAAAATAGAGAAATGAAATATATTATATAAACATAAAAATATTGGTTATATGTCGTACAGCTGCATGCTGATAACACATTTTTGTACCTATTTATATAAAATGACTGTGTACAACATGAGGGAGATTAAGTATATAGAAAAAGCAGCTTTTTAGTATCAATAGCAGTTTTAGTCCTTATTGATGTACACCTCCTGTTCGGCTAGCTTGAAGTGCTGCTCTCAAGCATCACCAGCACTTCCCTTAGCCTGCTATTTAGCTTTCCATGAGTATTCCAAGCAAGCCACGCATCAGCTGAGCACCTGCAGCTCTGAGCACTGAACAGTGCAGACCTGCTCCCTCGCCTGCTGAAAGAGAGTGGTTGTTCTTCTCTCAGTCACGAGCAGGCCTGCTGTCTGCTGCTGCCTTAGTCAAAAGAATCATGTGCATTAGCCCCACAGCTGGGAAAACACACACAAAAAGAGTAACTCAAGAAGTTTGCATTGTGTTTGTAATTATTTTGACCATGGTTCCCTGCTGCTCTGACTGCTTTTCCCCCCGTGCCCAGCCCTAGGTGGGTGCCATGGCTCGGCTGAGGAGGATCAGTGTGCTGGGGCTGTGGCAGTGCAGAAGCGCATCGACTGCCACCCCCAGCCAGGTGCTTCCCAGGAGGCTTGCGAGGCACGGGGCTGCACCTGGTGTGCCACTGATGTGCCCAATGCTCCCTGGTGCTTCTTCCCCAAGGACAGTCCTTATGGCTACTCCTTGGCTGGCAACACCGAGAAGACAGTCAAAGGCTGGAGGTAAGTGTTTGCAGCTCCCTTGCTTGAATTATGGAAGTCAAATCAATATTTTACTCATGGAAAGGTTTATTCTCGGCGCCAGGTGTGCAGGGGATAGCTCCAGCAAAATACGCCCTCCTTGCCCCTTGAACTGTGCTCTATTGAGGCTACAAAGTGTTACATATCCAACAGGCTACCATACACATTCATTAAGTTTCATATACCACCACCCTAGGTCCCCCTTTGTTATACATCAACTCCCCTCCGTCCATCTTTTGTCTTGAAATGCTGAGTTATCCAAGATGTTGATTCGGGAACCAAGATGTTAGACTGGAGGTCAGGTCCAGCCAATCCTTGGTTTTGTCTCAGTCCCCTCCACCCAGTTGTGATGCTTTTGTTCAGTTTCAGTGTCTCTGTTCAGTTTCTTTGTCTCTGTTCAGTGAGGGTGCCAGAGCACTGGACCAGGCTGCCCAGGAGGCTGTGGAGTCTCCTTGTCTGGAGCCATTGCAGAGCTGCCTGGACACATTCCTGTGTGACCTTTCTAGGTGATCCTGCTCTGGCAGGGGGGTTGCACTAGATGATCTTTCTAGGGTCCTTCTAACCCCTAACGTTCTGTGATTCAGTTTCTTTTGTGTTGCACCCCACATCCAGCTTATCCCATTATCTAGTCTCGGCTATTTCCAATAAATATACAATGTTAGTTTGTCTATTTCCAGTAAATATATAATGTTAGTTTCATGTTATTCACACACCCAGCTTATCCCATTATCTATCCTCAGCTATTTCCAATGAATATATAGTGTTAGTTTGTCTATTTCCCCACGATGCTTTGCTACTGCATGCTCAGCTTGCAGTCAGGAGGATAGTGGACATATTTGCCTATGTATAAACCATGCAGAGTTAGATTCTGATCTCATATCACCAGTGAGGAAATTGGGTACAGGGAGCTGTGTTCCAGGAGACCGTGAGGTCTCTTTGCTTTATCCATTAACAGCAAGAAGAGAACCTAGCAAAAGAAATAATCTCTGAGATTAGCTAAGTTAGTGGCTGATTTGTAAAGAGCTGCTGTAGAATAGCTGAGGTGTTCCACCCTGCTGACAGCAGGCTGGCTACAGGCATCAGAGGGTTGTGGTGAGCAGCAGCATGTTTTCCTGTTGCAGGGTACCACTGAACAAGCGCCAGGCCTTGTCCCTCTTTGGAAATGACATCTCCCCAGTCATGCTGGAAGTAGAGTTCCAGACAAAGGACAGGCTCCGATTCAGGGTGAGTAGTTAGGGGTAGGGAAGGAATCATTTAACCAATGGGACACATGCTAACCAATGAGCTAACCTGCCTCCTCCTTGCCTTGCTTCAGCTCTATGACCCCAACAGAGAACGGTTTGAAGTCCCACTCAAGATTGATTCCCCTGGGGTCACTGCTGATGAGGCCAACTACGACGTGGAGTTCTCAGATAACTCCTCACACCTCAGGATTAAAAGGAAGAGCACAGGCACCGTGCTGTGAGTACAGATGTCATTCACATTGCTTTTCACAGAAATGAAGCATGACAGGGTGCTTCCTCACACCTTATTGCTTAAACCTGTTTGACATGGGCTGAAGCACAGACTGGATGTAGCATAAATACAGATTTAGGCCTTGTCCCTGGAAAACACTCATCATTAATACAAGTATGTGTCTGTATAAGAGATAATTATCTACATGCATCTATGTTCTGAGACTACTATTTCAGAGCTTGGGATGCTGGTAGACTCAACTCATGAAAGCACTGAACTGAGGTTTCTGAGCACCCCCAGTGTGATCTGGCTGCTAACAGGCTGCTTCAGAGCAAGCCCCCAGTATATGTGCAGCCACTAGGTCCTCAGCACCAATTTGCCCATCTTGTACCCCACTACTAGTGCAAGCACATTCCCAGAAAGTCATTGAGATCCAAATGGTTTATTTTATGCATGAGAAAATCCAACCCCAAATCAAGAAATTAAAAACTGAGCTCAGATTCCCCCCTTCCCAAGAAACTCTTTGTTAAACACTCAAAATGTAAGCTTTATCTTTGTGAGCAATGCAAAGGATGGCTTAACATGTGTGATGCAAGTAAGACTATTGTCTCTAGACAGCCTCTAGAATAGTTTGAGTCTGTAGATGGAACCACCACACTGGGATTTTAATTAGCTGCCCATCCTTTTAAATTACAATCTCATGGCATCTCTTTTTATACATGTCACAGTCAATTCTGTAAAGTTTTCTTCTTGCAGGCTATTGTCAAGGAATGTATTATGCATTACTCTGATAGCAAAACTAATTTAATTCCTGGTTAGACTTAACAGCTTTGTGAGAGCATTGGGCTTACCTTAAAGGCCCAGTTTTCTTCTCTTTGTAAGAAGTGATTGTTTTGGTAAAGGTTTATTAATTGGAATGATGGTGTAAGAGGTGAATACATAATGAGACATGGTGTGTGGCTAGCTAGCTTGTGGCCCAGTCCTGTTCAGCCCTCCTCATCATCACCCAAAGCCTTGGTGAGTTAGGGCATCCTCAAAGTTGGGGTGCCCCAGTTAGGGGAAGGGGCCTGCCATGAAGCAGAGGCAGGGTTTGAGCCACTCAGCTGCCAAAGGTGCAACTCCAACAAGAAGCACAAGAGCCCAAGCAGATCCCCACGGAGCAGGTTTCCAGGAGGGCACATTTGCTGTCCTCCACAGCCCTGGCAGAGGGGCACCTCTTGTCCCCGTCAATCTGCTCTGGGCAGCAGTGCAGGTGTGGGCTGCAGCAGCGCTGGAGATGGAGCTGGAGAGCAGGTAGAGGGCAGGCTTGGGTAGCAGCGCTGCTCTGCTAGCCAGCATCTCTGCGGGAAAAGCATGTGCTGCCGCCAGGCAGGGAAAGGAGCTCTCCTGAATCGCAGCCGTCTCCAAAAGAGGAAATCGTGAGTGAATACAAAGCACAGCTAGTGTGGTTTTGTCCTGCACACAATGGCAGGGCTGCTACTGAGAGATTCTCATCGGCAGGGACACAAGGTTTTGCATCTAGAAAGGGAAATGAGATGTTGCTAGGAATTTTTGTTTCGTGTGAAATGACACAGCCAGTACTTATAGACTGAAAGATCACATCCTGGCACGGAGCCATTTCTTTCACAGCTGAATAATATTTGGAGTTAAATTCCCAGTGTGAGGAGCAAAAATCCCCTTTCATTTTACTTGCCTGCCTGTCCCATCAGAGCGAGTGAATGCAGATTCTCTGCAGCCTGACTTAAAGGGTTTTGCAACCTCCTTAGCCACCACAAGAGCTGTGCAGATGGAAACCTTCTCTCAAAACAGGAAAGTAGGTTTTATATCCTGGCCTAAAAGCCACGGGCAGCTGCATTGGCTTGGCTGGGGAGGATGAACCCTCAGCAAGCAGTGTTACAGGAGCATCCCCACCAGAGACTGCACCAGCTGGCTGGGTCTTGGGGAGCACTGGCAGCATCTGGCATGTTAAGTAGATTTTCAGGTCAGTTCAATCTGCCCAAAGGCAGGTCTAGGCATGTGGGAGGTGAGTGTGAGCATGCTCCATGGCTGCAGCAAGGGCTCACCAGCACCTACTGCACAACACAGAACCATTGCTTTGTTCTCTGGCCCTGTCCCAGGTGCAGTCTGCACACAAGGTGCTAAACCCCAAAGCTTTTCCTTCGGGCTCCTTGCAGAGGTGGGAGCTGCTGCTCTAGGACAGCCAGCATGCCTGGGACCAGCTGCTGGCCTCCATGGCTCTGCCAGCTTAGGGCAGGCTGTGCAGGCAAGTGTCCCTGAGAAATGGGCAAGCACACAACATCTAGAGGGACTTCAGCCTCCTGCTTTGAGATGTAAATGGCCATGGCCTTGCTGTCTCAAGGAACAGCTGAATCAATTGTTAATGTGCACATAACTATTTCTCAGAACAATTGATGTGGACAGATAAAACCTTTTCGACAGGTGCTGCAGTTGCATTCCTCAGGTGTGGGTGGATAAGTTGTGTCTACACTAAAGCAGGTTTAGTGTATCTAACATCTATCTAACATCTCTGAGGAAGGCTTTCTCATTGTAAAGGAATCCCAAATCCTCAGAGATCTGTTTTATATGATGCACCAGAATCTATGAGCTACTCCTGAATGT
This sequence comes from Bucco capensis, assembly GCA_013396975.1. Taxonomy (NCBI): domain Eukaryota; kingdom Metazoa; phylum Chordata; class Aves; order Piciformes; family Bucconidae; genus Bucco; species Bucco capensis. The sequence goes on along the minus strand of VWZO01005900.1, from coordinate 308,799 downwards.
GCTTTACAGGTGCACGTGAGGAGTCTTGGCTGTAGCTGAGCTACCCAAGTGCCAGCTCAAGGAGGGCAGGACAAGCTCAGGGCTCCATGTAATCACACTAACAGAGGAGAGGAATGAGTTATGTGAGGGAAGAGATATTAACAGCTGATTGCTAACCTCATGCAGAGCCAGGAGCACGAAAAAAGGACAAGTCCTGCTACATTTTCAGCTTCCTCCAGGGTAATCAGGCAACAGCCTGCATGGGGCAAAAATTAGATGAGGTCATGCAGGGAAATGATCCAGGTGCTGCTGGGGGTTGTGAGAGCAGGAGCTCCTGGGCTGCTTCTCTTTCTCCTCCTAGTAATGTCACTTGGCTTACTTCCTCTTATCTTTCTCCTTATCCTCCACTGCTGTCCTTTTCTCTGTGCTATCCAATGCTGTCTGTTCCTGCTCCTCTTCTTCCCCCTCTCCCACGCTCCTGCTGTGTCACTGGTGGCTGGAGAATGTCTTTCCCTGTGCCAGTGGCTCTCCAAAGCCATAGGGATGAAGAGGTGCCACCTCCAGGCTGCTGAGGTGCCAAGGAGGTCAGAGGAGAGCCAGGGACAGGCAGATGCTCCCTTACAGGTGACAGGTGTTTGCTGGTTTGCTGGGCAAAAACATAGAACTGCAGCTGCTTTAGGTCTGCAGGTCTTAGACGTGAAGCATGAGGGACAGGGACTGAAGCCTGGATCTTCTGACCTCATGGGGCAGCAGAAGCTGCTGGGAACTTCTCAGCACTCCCACGATGCTTGGAAAAGACCTGTTTTGGCAAATCAGTGGCAAAGCATTTTGTCAAGGGATCTGTAATTGGCTTTAGTTTAGTAAATCCTCACTCAGGCTATCCTAGCTGATCTTGCAGCTCCAGCAGGAAGCAGGCCCATCATTGGCTCAGGCTCTAAGAGAATAAAAACAGGAGAGAAAAGATTGGATTGTAATAAGGCAGGCAAGGGAGCAAACCAGAGTCTCTGCATTGTTTAGAGGCTCATGCTCTCAGCTTGAGTACTGTTCTCCTTCCTCCTCCTGCCACTAACAGCAGCAGCCAGGAGAGGAGGTAGGATCAAGTAGGAGCAGGAAGGCTTCAAGAAAGCATAGATTTCCTCAAGAACAACGAGTGAAGAGCTGGGAACTGTTTGCTTTAACACAGTGATAAATAACAAAGGTATCCTTATTTTGCAGTGTGTGATCATTCTGTGGGACATGCTGCCCCAGGGCACTACTGACACCAAAGGCTTAGCAGGATGCACATTCACACACAGCAAAAGAGTCATCTGCAGGAAAAAACCCTCCCTCAACTATTTTTGTCTCCATGTTTCACAACATAAGCTAATTCTATGAAAAGAGCCAGAAACTTTCTCCATTAGCAGATTATTGCTAGAGAGGCTCTGAGTGACATCTTCTGCCTTCCTCTGAGCTATCTGGCCTGGGCCATTGCTGGAGGGAGCCAGGCTGCAGAGGGATGGATCATTGATTTGATTCTCCCCTTCAATATCCGTTCTCCAACTGAGTTTTCCTTCCTGATGTCATACAAATAATGGAAGGCAGAGCATTTTCCCCAAGCCAGATAAGTGCTCTTTTCTCTCTACTAAGAGCTTGGAATACTTCATTTACTATCACACTTGGGAAGATACAGCACAAATAGCTGAAATCTAATCAAGATTTTCCCCTAATTCGCAAAAAGGCTGCTGCAGAGTTCAGATGCTTTTTTTATTGATTGGGGTAGTAAGCACAGACCATGAAGATGGTTTTACATGGGCAAGGCTATTAGAATGATTTATAATGTTATTGCTTTAAACTGCAATTTTGCTGAAAGCAACAGGAGCAAACTGTGTGCATCATGGGCAGCTTGGATTTGCTCCCAGTTAAGAGCTGTTATTTTATTCTTCTAATCATTAAGATTTATGTTACATAGGCAACAAGTATTGTAGGCATATCACTTATTGAAGTTTTTCAGAGCAAAAATGAAGCATTATACATCCAGCCACTTATAGGAGATGCCCTGATACCATGATGATGAATAGAAGGAGAAATGAAGTAGAGCAGAACTGTGCCAATAACTGTAAATATACCCTGCAATTCTTTCTTTTCAAATGTCATGTTTGTGGGAAATCTGTTGGTTACCCATGCTGGCTTTCTCCACCTAATTTAAATATCACCTGAGAAGTAGGATAAGCAAGTAAGAATTCATTCTTGATATGCCTTCTGCTGTCCAGGGGAGCCCCAAGACTTATAGCTAGTAAGGAAGAATATGTCAGCCTGCACATCCAGCCTGTGCCCTCTGCAGAGCTATGCCCAAGCTCTGCTGGGAGGCTTGGACTCACTTTTCTGCTTGACATGTGAAATTTCCACCTGAATTTGCAGACAGAGAATAGATATGGTGTGCTCCATTTCACAAGGCTGTGGTTCCTAAATGGTCTCGAGGCCAAGAAAAGCAAATGTTAGAGAGGACATTTTCTCCAAGTGACTGACTGACACACATGTTCATGCCTTAAAGTGAAGAGCTCATTTCTCCTGGAATCATTGCAACAAGAAGGAAAAAAAGTACCCAAACACTCCCAACCTAAAATGCTTTTTGAACATCCAGATAATGCATGCTACATCTCCTAATGATGGATCATATCTGTGTCTCAAGCCTTCTGCTTCTGGAGGGTTTATCAGAGCATTTCTGTGAGTGCCCCCACCTGCTTGCTCCCAGCAGAGGAGTCAGTGCTCCCAGCCCTTGCACATTGCTTTCCAATAAACTTGAACAGAGCCAAGCCATTCCCCCAGGTAAATTGCCATGTCCTGTCTGTATGACACAGGACTGATGATTGCACTTCTAAAAGCCATTTTGTACTGCCTTTTCATCATTCCCCTGCAATGTTGTGACAATATTAGTCATAAACTATACCCTCAGCATCAGCTGGATGCATCCTCTCTCTGCCTACCCACTTTCCTTTCAAACTACTTTCCTGCTCTGCTGCAGGGACGTTTTGTCCTGCTGGCCTGAGGGTTGACAGCTGGATGGGAGACTGCTTCACTTGCTGGCCACAGATGTTAATTTTCACACAGACCTTTTCAATCCTGAATCATTCATTCTTTATTTTTTCTTTCCTGATATGAAGTTAAAAAGCAGAGGTTTACTCTTGAGTATAGCTCACAGTGTTTGGAAGAAAATGCTAGCTTTTATCAGTCAGGTTTCCTGGACAGGCAGCTGTTAGCAGACAAAGGGGCAGGTAGACAAGGGGAGACCACTTTGTACTTCCACAGGCAGGAGTGTTCCCACCACAGAGGCACTAAGGGGTTAGAAGTTCAGCAGTGAACCTAAATGCAGCTATTAGCTGTTGTGCAAAGAAAAGGGTTCTTGCCTTCAGTGGCTTTGCCATCTCTAACTGCTGCTAGGGGTTGGATTTTTGACAGTGTGTTCAGCTATATTTTTAGATCCCTTCTCTTGCCCATCCTAGCACTGCTATGGTTTGCAGGACTGCTGGAGGAGAACCACACAAATTCCTGTGCACAATGGTGTCATTTTCTGCTCCCTCCTGTTTTGTTCCTTCTATCTGCTTTAAACCAGCAGGAAGGGAGCTGGGAGGGAATGCATGAGGTGTAACAGTGTTTCTCTGTGCCATTTAAAGACCTGGTGGGGTAGAAGGGTTGATGGTTTGCCCCATCCCAGTAACCCTCCTGGAGAGGACTTGCTGAGTGACAGGAGCACTTTTAATGCCATGATAATGCTAATTGCTCTCGCAATGGGAAATGTCAGTGCTGTAATGTGGGTACCACTGATGTACAGAGCCTCATGTCCTCTGAATAGACATCATGGAGAGCTCTTAATGAGTTAGGACAGATATTTAAGCTCTTCTCAAAGCATTTCCCCTCTGGCATCCTTTGCTTTTTGCATAAACCCATGGTCTGCTCAGAGCAGTGCCTGTGCCTGCCTTGGCACAGAGCAGAGCTACATGGTGGTGGTTCTTTGGACAGGAATCTAGCTCCAGAGACCTTCCCTGTTCCTACATAGCAGCAGCCTCTTGCAGAAAGGCCTCTGTTTGCCAAGGGCTGGATCTGATTCTCAGGGATATTTTGCATGCATTAACCTTCCTATAAGAAAATAACCTCCCTCAGTACTGTGTGTAGGTGGAGGAGATGATGGGAGGGAAGGAGGGAGAGTTGCTGCTGGCAAACAACCAAATCAAGACTGAAGTACAAATTCTTACTTCTCCTGCTTGTAAGAAAGGCCAAATAGGCTTTCAGAAAAATAAACAGACCCTTTGGTGCATGTGCTTGACTCAGGATTTGTCTAGGACACATTAGGGATAAGGTAGTGCCTGCTTTTTGGGTGGAGAGGCAGAAGGGTGCCTTAGATCTAGCTCTGGGCATCCCTGTCAATGTCTGTCCTTGCTTCCTCCTGGGAAGGGCACAGCTACCCCAGGCCAGCATGCTGGGAATGGCAGTGCTCTCCCAGTCCTCCCAGCAGTGGGGACTTGTCCCCAAGTAGAGGTGCCAGAGCTCAAGAGGGCAGGGGTGCTCCCTGCTGACACAGCCCATCTTCCACTTCTCTCATTTACTGGTCAATTTGATCAATCATTTAATTGTGTTCAAATCATTGACAAAAGACCATTAAAAGGAGAGTTATGCCACTTCTCTGCTCTTTGGCTTTGGCTCATTTATTTTAATTGGCTGTAACAAATTCCTGGTTAAACAAGGCTGGAGAGGGTGCTAGCTAAATGTGGTACTCAAGGCATAGAGAGCACTGTTAACGAAACACTTCTCCACAGCTGGACTGTGTTTTCCCCCATCTAGCGTGCAGCTCATTATAGCACTAGAGATGGGAAACAGAATGTAACACCTAATTAAAATGTGAGCCTGTGTCCACAGATGATTCAACAGAAATAAAGGCATTAAGCTGGTGAGAGAAGCAGGAGAGAGTCATCCCAACAGAAAAAAATCTCATTCGAGTAGAGTCTGGAGGAAGCTTCCCCTCTGCATAAAGTCAGGGGTAGCAAAAGTATTTGGGTCCTGATCTGGCAAAACATGAAAGAGTAAAACTGATAACAACTTAATGTCTGTTGTTCTCATTAAGGATTCTGAACCCCACCGAGTAATAGCAATTTCCAGGCTGCCCTGTTGGTTGTCATAGAAATAGCACAAGCAACCACTTATTTTGGTAATGGGATTATAGATAGTGTCTTCTGTTATTTTAGTTTGTTGTTTTCAAAATTATACTGCTGCATTTTATTGTATGAATACATGAGATATCTGCAGCCATTGCAAGATGAGTTGAATGTGTGTTGGGTTAAGCATGCTAGAGGCATGCCTGGAATTCATTTATTTTTAAATATTATTGGTCCAAAACACAGAAAAAAGTATAAACAATGAGATGTGAACTTAAAATGATGCCTACCAAAGACAAACTCATCACTTCTCCCTCTCTTTGTCACAGGTGGGACAGTCCCCTGGTTGATCTGTTTTTCTCCAACCAGTATCTCCAGATCACAACTACTGTGCCATCTACTTCAGTGTATGGATTTGGGGAAAATGAGCATATCTCCTTCAAGCACAGCATGGACTTTGTCACCTATGGCATGTTCAGCAGGGATCAGGCACCCACGGTAAGTGTCCTCCTGCAGCTCTCTGTCCTCACTTGCATCCCCAAAAGGAGGTGGTGAGGTGCAGCTTTGCTGAGGGAGCTCCTCTCTCTCTCTCTCTCTCTGTAGGGTAACATGGCTAAGGTGAAATCAAGGGCAAGCATGGAATGTCACAGGTTTTGCAGCTGTCCTGTGCTCTAATTAAATGGCAAAACCATGAGTTATTTTGAGGGGACTTGAAAAACTTTCTCATGATGCAGTTAATTTTCCGGAAAAAGCATTTTATGTGCCAAGGTCCTGATTCAGAGACACATTGAATCTCTTGCTTGGGTCAATCCTTGTTCATCCAAACAAGCTGAACTTCAGCAGGAGTCAGGAGATGCTTGGCTAAACTGGGGTCAGTGGTTGATGAATCTGTTTTAACTAGCAAAGCAGTTCTTTCTTAGCTGTGCTGTTTTGGAGGACTTGGCAGGATGTGGAAGGTTTAACTGGGAGAGACTGAAAAATACCATCTTGGTGAGGCAGAAGAAGTAACTCTTGTCTATTCATTTGACTTCATGCTATTTTAGATAGAACAATCCTCAGCCTTTCAAAACAAGGCTCTAACTATGAATTAGTGTATTTCCTTGCCTTTGTATGTGCACTTAGCTGACAAAACCTATGAAAAACAGCAAAATCAAGCCACATCTACTGTGTTGTTTATGTTTCAGCCATTTGCCAACCTCTATGGAGTTCACCCTTTCTATATGTGTGTAGAACCTGACTCCAATGCCCATGGTGTTCTCCTCCTGAACTCTAATGCACAAGGTAAAAGGCTATATGGATTCCCTCTATGGATTGCATATAGAAAGGTGGTAAATTAGTAAATATGAAAAGCTAGCTTACTGATTGCTTTTTCAATGTGGCACAAAAATGAGTGACTGCTCCATAACTGAGGTTCCAGAAATGACTATGAAGTTTGCAGAGGGATTTCATTAGAATGACTGCTTATCAAGGTAAGATAATTTCAGTGAAAATATGATTATATATTTTTCTTTTAAATAGATGAACATACAGGGAAAGGAGAAGGTGAAAGTAATTTCCTCTGGGATTGGCATAACTGAATCAAATCAATTTAAGTTAGTTCTGTGTGTTGCCATGGTCACCTTACTGTATTAATCCAGTGGTATAATTTCAGAAAAGGGGAACCTTCACTCAGTCTATAAAATCAGTTTCCCCTGGCAGGCAACGACTTCCAATAAGGAGATGAAAATAGCCTAGAGGAACCCTAAACACAAGCTTGTGGTTCCTTGTTATATAAATGAAACTGAGACAAATGGATGTGTGCAAGCTACTGTGTGGGTTTCTGTGATTTATTGCTGCACCATGCCAATCTGAAAGGGGAGGTTACAGAAACACTGGACACCTGCTAGCCTGGGTACAGCTCCTGTTTGCTCATCCAGGTGTGCCCACAAGGCACTGGATAGTGACTTGAATGTCTAACCACCTCTCCCTGGGGATGCATTTATGGACAGAAGAGTGATGTGCATATACCTAGGATAGGATAGGCTAGGATAATTCAGCTGGAAGGGACCTACAGGGCCATACCATCTAGCTTAACTGCCTGAGCACTTTAGGGCTGACCAAAAGTTAAAGCATCTTGCTAAGGGCATTGTCCAAATGCCTCCTCCCCTGATACAGCTTTGAACCATTTCCATGCATGAGAATTTGTTTTTTGGCCTTTCAGATGTTTCTCTGAGTCCAAATCCATCTTTAACTTTCCGCACTATCGGAGGGATCCTGGACTTCTATATGTTCCTTGGACCAACTCCTGAAAATGTAATTCAGCAGTACACAGAGGTGAGTGGAGAAGTGCAGATGGCACATGGACCAATACCTTGCAATAAACTCCCATCAGGATCTGGTAGTATCAGCAGGTGGGAACTTAGTATCTGCTACACTTCAGAGATGTTGAATGAACTTCAAAGTCTTCAAGCCTTTATTTGCCAGTGAAATTGCCTGTTGATTTTAGAGCATCAGCCTGTTTTTTACTAATGAAAACCCATGTAATTACATTAGAGAGCACAGATGTGAAATTGCTTTGCAATTGCCCAGTGTTTCCCAAAGAACTCAGGGTACAGATGAGAATAGGTGCTTCAGAATTGTGCATGCAATTCTTATTCAGTGAGGGCCAACCAGGAAAAAGTGGCAGGCAAAGTATTTTTGCTGTTCACCAAATAAATGCCTGGTGATGTGTTAACTGGACCCTTGCATGGGAAATTGCCACCTCAGAACTAAGTTCTGTGGCACAAAGAAACCAGCACCAAGTCTAAAATGTGTGCAGCAAAGCTGAGGAAGGGCATGCCAATGTGAGAAGGGGTTCAGAAGTGCAGACCCTGAGGGTTAAGCTGTAACTGGAGGTACCCAGCAGCCTGAGGTTAGAGCATCCTGGAGCTGGGCTGCTGCAGCTGGCAGTGAAATGTGCATGTACTTTGTCTTCCAACCTGGAGGCTGGATCTCTGATTTCCAGCATACATTTTGTCTTCCCTGGCTTTTTAAAGCCTCCATATCCTATGTTTATCTTCTTTTGAAATACCTGAAATTAACAGAAACACTGTTTTGGCCCAGGGAAAAAGAGAATATAGCCCAGAAAGGATGTGGGTTTGGGTTCTTCTGTTCCGGTGATGGAAGAGAGAAGCCTTCCTCTTGCCATTGTTTTGGGAAGGCTGGAGCCTCCCCAGGGCTGTGGGCTCTGCTAAACCTTCCTTTGCCAGCTAAAGGTTCAGTTGGTGCCTCCCAGAGAGCTGAGAGGCTGCTGGTGCCCCTCTGTGTGACTGCTCCAGCTGCCTCTGCACATCCTCCCCACCAGCCACCTCTGACCCAGTGCCACAGCTCAGGCAACAAACTGGGTTTAGACCTTAAACAGTTTAAATCAAGCAAGCAAGCAAACAAACAAACAAAGCAAAGGAAGAGAAAGTCAAGTGGCTCCCCTGATCCCTGCAGCTGTGAGCCCTGCCATGGGAGCCCTGATTTCAGGGGAGTCACTGTGGCAGTGCAGTGGAGGTTAGAGCCATCCTCCTTTCTTTTCCAAGTCTTTCAGTGGTGTTTGAAGGCAGCATTTCTGTGGCTTAGCAGCTGAAAATAAAACGAGAGGGTTCTCACTCCCCAGCTGAAGGGTACTGGCAGCATCCTTGCCACCCCTGCCTCTCTGGAAATGGAGCTGGAGAGAAGGAAGGAAGGTGAAGGGGAGCTGGTGGGTGTCTCCTAACTAGAGATGTCACACACCAGGACAAAAAAAAAACCAACCCTGTTCTGTGTTCTTTGAGCTTGTGCTCAGCTCTCTAGGGAATCTTGAAGAATGCACAGTAGTAATTTCACAGTGAAATAATAACTTCTTCAGTAAACATCCTGAAATTCCCAGATCACAAATGTTACAATTACCATCTTATTAGTCTCTAGGGTAATGAGTTGTCTTTTCTGTACAAGGTACATGGGAAGGTGAAGGAGACAGAAAAGACTTGATTTTTCAGTTGTGTTTTCTGTCATACCAAGAGGACTCTCCTGGGTGGTCATTGTCACACCCTGAGCAAGAAAGGGAGTTGGAAAGGAGTGGAGTAGTGTGACCAATGCCTGCAAGGCACCAATCCACAGCATCCCTCAGCTCTCTTGGTTGTTTGCATGGATTTCCCCTGGGAAGTGGTGTTTTGGGAGCTCCCAGCTGCATGGGACCCTGGTGGGGCCAGGCTGCCCTGTTGCACTGAGCTCCTTCTGGGAATGGCATCCACCTCCCACCTGTGCAAGTATCTGCCTGTGGGACCACCCATTGCATCTTGCTCAAAGCAGAGGTGGTGTGCAGGACACATCCTGCCAGTGGCACTACCACACTAGAGCAGTGATGGCAGCAGTAGGGCAGGTGCTGGCCACAGTGCAATGGGAAGGAGACATCTCCATCCCCATTCTTCTGCTCCCTCCTGTCCCTGAGCCCAGCTGCAAGAAGCACAGGCACATCAGAGATGGTCCTGCCACAGCTACAGATGTATCTGACAGTAATCACACTTTTCTCCTACTACAGAAGAGGTCCAGAGTGCAGAACAGTTACAGAACACAGAGCTCACTTGTTATGAATTTGTTATTTTATCACAAGCTTTAAAGGAGCATCCTGCATGTCTCTGAATTCTGTGTTGAGAGCAAATTGCTGGTTGACTTCCCCCTTACAGAATCACAGCATAGTTCTGAGTGGAAGGGACCTCAGGAGGTCTCTAGGCCATTTGAGGGCTAACACGAGAACCTTGCTCTTACCTATGGCTAATGACAGATGATTCAGTGACACTCTCACAGCTGAATCCATGGATCTGCCAGGAAACACTAAGGAACTGATGTGTGTTTGTGCAGCCTCAGCCACAGAGGATGAGCTGGATACAGATGTCTGGGCCATAGGAGTACCTGTGTGATTTAGCCATGGTGTGACTGCAAACACATGAATTCTGTGTCTAAATCCAAACCACTGGCCCACTTGGATTTTTATCATTCCCTTCTGCAGCTCTTCTTTCTTAAAGAAAGGAAGTTTAAGCAAATACCAAGCTGCAGGAGTCATTTTCTAAGGCTAGTTAGGATACAGGGTTAGCAATCTTTCATGCTGAGCCCCTGTACCTGCCTTGCTGGAGATCTCAGATCCTTTGTAAATGTGGGAAAGAGTATCTCTATGGCCTCTATGATGTCTAGGGCATAACTCTTCAGCCCTCTCTCTTGCATCAAATCTTTGGTCACAGTGTTAATAGAATAGGATCTTGATTTACTCTATAGCATTTATAAGTTAGTTGATATCCTTGCTTCTTGTAGCAATGTTATTTGTGCAATAATTCAACCCAGGGAGGGTGGATATAGATCACCTGCTCCCTGGGCACAGAGTTTAGCTGTTTGTTAGGTGTACATGTTTTCACTGAATTGTATTTTTATTGCAAAATGCTTCCAGGGTACCTCCTAGATTCATCAGCTCTCAGGTGCATCTGGAAAAAAAAATATATTAAAGCATTACATAATGTTAAGTTATGTAAACCTGGAAAAATTAACAGTGAATTTATTAAACAACACCAGGAGTTATTTAAGAAGCAAGAGCAGGAGGAATTGTGGAACAGAAAATAGTATCTGGGGGTTTTATTTGTGCTTCAGCACTACTGTCTCTTTCTATTTTTTTTTTTCTCAGTTTAGCTATCCCATATGTTTGCTGTTTCTGCAGTTCCCCTGACATACCTCATTTACCTTTTCTGATTCTAAGGGAGTCAGTTTTGCCAAGCAGGCTTTCTCTGCCTATTGCATTTTATGATCATCTGTATGCAGAAAGCAATCTATATGTATTAACTGGATTCTCTCTAGATATATATATATATCAAATCCAACATGAGTTTTCAGCTTTTCAAAATGACATCCCTGCCTCTGCTGATCCATCTGTGAGTAGATACCATATGTCAGTTACTTTATTGGGAAGCTTCAGGGGGATCCATCAGAGAGAGTCCAGAGCATAATTAGAAGAAAGAACATTTGTTTTCCCAGCTGCCCTGTTTTCATCCTTCCTCTTCAAATGTTCTGCTGATTTCAATTAAGCTCACCATCGATGCACCAGCCTGGGGAACCTGGGGAACTAATTGCTTAAAAAATATCTTGCTTGCAAGGTGGCTTTTCTTCAGGTGATTCAGCTGCAATGGCAGACTCCTCAGGGCTGCTGTCACACATCAGTGCCTTGCCATGGGGCAGCTCTGCAGTCTGCAGGCAGGACAGCTCTGGCACCTAAGGCTGAGTGGCTGAGCCTCAGCAAGCCCCAGTGCTGGACACATATCCTTTGGGAAGGACGTGGCCAGCATGCCAGTGGCCACAGCTCCACCTCCAGCCTCGCTGGCATCTATCTGGGTGCTCGATAGGACATGGATGCAGAAGCAAAGCCTCATCCATCTCTTGAACCACGTTGTGTTGGTNCTGTCCTCAGAGCAGAGGTGTTCCAGCCCCAGGCTGGCTTTCCTCTCCAGCCAGGAGCAACCCAGAGTATCACAGGACAGTGGAGCAGGACTGCCCAGCAGTTCCCACTGCCTCTGCCCAGCCTAGTAACCCCAAGGCAGTTCCCATCTCCCAGCCTGCTTGAGGAGAAACAGTGGATGCCACACAGACATCCTGCCAGGGCACTGGCCTCTGCATTCAGCTGCAGGATTAATATTTATCAGCTCATCTCCCCCTCTTTCTCTTGTCCAAGGGGAGAAAAGCCTGTGCACAAAACATTTTAGTTTGTTAGGGAGTTCCTTTGGTTTGGTCTGTCTCTTTAACCTTGTTTGTAGAGGTCACTCTCTGTTTACAGCAGAAAAAGCAAGGGCAAAATGTGCATCTGCTTTAGGAGCACAAGGTGCTAGGGTTCACAGAGCTCATCTGGCAGCCTTGGCTCATCCAAAACAAGCTCTGCTGCCTTCTCAGTTGAATTTATCCTCAATATGGCAAGTGTGGTTGTAACAGAGAAGAAGACTTCTTGCCCTGAGGCTTGCTGTACTCTGCTGGACACCTCAGTGCCAGCTCACAGAGTGCCTAGGAGATCATCCTGAGCAATTATGCCTCATCCAGGTCTCCACAGGAAACCTCAGCAGAGCTTGAAAGATAACCTGAGGGATTAGGGGTGTCCACATGCATACAAGCTGAAAATAACCAATGACAGGTGTAACCAGACAAGATTGTGCTGTCGAGGCAATGACCCACCATCCTCCTACATGGTAGGGGCCACATTGTCTGTGCAGGGCCTCTTCCAGCAAGGGTGCAGCAGGATGCAGCAAAGGCTAACTGCACTTGCATCAGGAGTGTGCTGCTGAGAGCTGCTTTTGCTTCCTCTGAAGGCCTTAGCCTCTGACTAAGTTGGAGGTGAAGCAGGTGTTGAGGAGGGTGAGGACAGTTAAGTCTGGTGGAATGGGAGGAATGGGTAGCACCTCAACAAGAGAAGCACACTGTGTAGCCAAATTTGTAATGCTTAGTGCTTCAAGGCCATCTGTCTGTCCACAAGCTATTCTCTTTTGGAAGCAATTTGCCCTGTGTGTTCCCCCAGCTTGAGTGCATTAGAACATCCTCTGCTTTGTCTCTGCTGCTCTCCTGCATCTGTTTTTGTGTCTGGTGCAGTCTGCACATCCCACCAGCTCTAGCATCTGGGAGGTACTTTAGAGCAATTTCAAGTTCAGCACTGCTTTTCCAGGGCAGACTCTTACTGGAGAAAATCTCCTAGGAAGATGTGCTTTTATGCCTTGCCATCTCTAGAGAGCTTAGCAATGCAATAGGTACTGAGTGCCAGAAGTGCCTTGTTTTTTTAATTAAAGTAGATGGGGATTAACTGCCAATATGAAATTTTTGTTCTTTTTTTTTTTACTTCTCAGTGTAATTACTTAAGTATGGAGATCCACAAGGAAATAAGGGACCAGATATTTAGCCACAGGGAATCAATAGCTGTAACTGATTAATAAGTCATGGGTGCTTACCAGCTACTTGCTGTTCATGTATGCCTGCAAGGATGTTAGTAATACTGAACAAAGGCTCATTTCATGGGATCTAACTCTTTAAAACTGGAGTAAGGATTTCAACAGGTGTCCCCCAGAAAACAGCAGTGAGTACTGATGAGGCAAAGGCAGATTTCAGCTTGTTGCTAGAACAGCCACATCGTGGCTGCTCGCTGCTTGCCCCAGGTTGCCAGAGCAGCTCTCCCCAGGGGAAGCAGAGCAAGGATGCATCCCTCCCCTGTGCTCTCAGTCGAGTTTCCTCATGCAGTTCACAGCTGGATTAGGTGGAGCCAGTGGAAATCAAATATTTATAAAATCATATTTAACTCATTACCTTGTGTTTCAGTTGACAAGTTGGGGACCAGACCATAACTTTGACCTTGAAGAGGTTTGTCAATGCCTGGCAACACAGTGCTGTGGGTCTACAATAAAAGCAGTCAGTCATAAGTAGCTGAATTTCATCAGGGTGGTGTGTAAATATAATTAAAACTTCAGAGAGCTCAAATAAACATCAGACTCTTGATGAGTTAGTTCAGCTGGATGCAGCAAGAAAAATTAGCAAAGCCCACGGCGCTAGGTAGCATCAGAGATTTGCCTGCTGTTGACCAAAGGGTTTGTGGACTTGGCGTGGCTGAGAGGCTCCGTGCTGGGTTTCTGCCAGTGTGTGCCAGCTAAGTGGAGGCACATGCTGCTGAGACCTCAATGAGACCCTCATTTAATGCTGGCCTGGGTTTTACACACTGTGTCTTCCACTGAGGTGTTCTTAGTAGTGATACTTAATGTGAATGTCACTCACAGCCTCTGCTAAGGACAAGGGTCCACAAGGAGCTTGGCTGTTTTGAAGCCAAGCATAATGTACAGTGAGCCATTCTGAGAAAGGAAAGGGCACTTCATGGTGTGTGATAACCCTGCCCTCATCTTTGTAGCTTAACTGAGCTGGGAGCCTCTCCTGGTGTTTCAGAGGAACTTGTTTTCATCTGACCCTTTGCATTTCTGTATTCCTCGCTCCTGCTGTAGGCTATTGGACGCCCACACATGCCTGCCTACTGGTCTCTGGGATTCCACCTGTCCCGCTGGGGTTATGGCAGCCTTGATGTGGTAAAGCAAACAGCTGCTCGCATGCACCGCTATGACATCCCCTACGTGAGTATGAGCTGGTCCCTCTGTGTGCTCAACCTGCACTCCACAGGGAAAGGAAGGAAATGATAAGTGTTTACCATGCAAAGAGAATTGGAGGATAAAAGGATGTTCATAATCTTATGGAGTGGTTTTGCATGTAGCACCTTTGTAATGCTTGTAAGGAATTTCAAGTGGATGCTGTTGAAGGTGAGGTTTAAGCTCTGCTCTTGGTTGCATAGCAGGGGATTCTGATGCTAGCATTTCAGAAAGAAATGATGGTATTTCTGATGCATGTCACTGTCAAACAGGTGCTAAATTAGGACCTCTAAGTCTCCATTTTACCCACTGCTACCATGGAAGATTATAGGAGCTGAATTTGGCCTGGCAGTTATTTACAGTTATTATAGCTGATAATAGTCTTCATTTCAGGTGTTAGTTACCTCTTAGAAATGCAGCTGCATACAGGCTGAGTTTCTGTTTCAAATACTTCAATCACAGAACTTTTTGGGTTGGAAGAGACCTTTAAAGGTCAGCTAGTCCAACTCCCTCTCAGTGAGTAGGGACATGTTTAACTAGACCAGGACTTTGAGTGTTTCCAGGGGTGGGGTATCTACCACCTCTATGGACAACCTGTGCTCCTCAGTATGAAAGAATTCCTTATATCTACCCTCTAAGAATTTTTGTGGCCCTGTTCTGTAGCTGCTCCAACAGATCCACATCTTTCCTGTGCTGAGGACTCCAGAGATGGATGAAAAACTCATATAATGTTTACTTTAAAAATGTTTAGGATGTTCAACATTTTGACATCGACTACATGGAGCGTCGCCTGGACTTTACATATGATAAAGTGAATTATGCAGGCCTCCCAGAGTACCTCCAACAGCTGAAGGAAGAAGGAATGCACAAAGTCCTGATTCTGGTAAATGAGCAACGTTGCTAATTATCCCTCCATAAGAACTACTTGCTCATAATGTTCATAGCAGTATCTAGGTGCTAACACACACAGGTTATGGTAGCAGTGTTTCATTTTTGTCACTTGTTGAGCTGAAGAACAAATTTTCACAGATTTCCTATTTAAATGTGTTGCTTTTATCAGATATCTGTGTACCAGCACAGATATCTTTCTGCTGTTATTGCAGCCTTCTATTTTGCAGCTTACACCTTTCATTTGGGTGCTGCTATTCTTCTTTACTGTGAGCTGCAAGTCTCTTGTCCTTTCTTTCTTGGTATACTTATTCAGACAAGTGTATTCTCCCTCAGCCTTTTCTTCTAGGCTAAACAAACTGAAGCATTTTATTCTATTTATTGGGTGAGGTCTTCAGATATCATTATAGTAGCTTTCCCACACACATACCTCAGTTTTAATGCATTTGCCTGTATAGCAGATATAAAGATGTTTAGCTTCAACAACCTTATTAAAGCCCTTTCAGTTTCTCAGGTGCACATGCTAGAGCAAGGCAAGGAAATATTACTGTATAAATCTAAATCTAGCTATTTGAAGCAAGGAATACGCTAACAAATTTTAATTCATATAATGAGCTAATGGAAATCCAGATAAGACCTTTCCTCCATCCACTAACCTGTAACTAAGGAGTGCCTTCTGCTCGAGTTATTTAGATAAGCTTGTGAAAAAGAACAAAAGCTAATCCAGTTTTTTCTTCATTTTTTGTTCAAAAGCAGATGGGAAGTACAGGTTGCACTGGTAGTGAAGCTTTCTCTTCTCACTTTATTATAGTTGCTAGTATGTCTGTCAAATTCTGATTGTTAGCATTCTGTAGTGCAGAGTGTAAAGCATTCCCATAAGTTGAGTCAGGAGCTGGAACAGGATGATGGATTTCATTCCCAAGTGGCAGCAGAGCCATGCTAACTGCAATCAAGGCAAGTGTAATCCAGTTTGACAGGGAAAGAACAATTTTCTCTTTAGATTCCCTTTGGGTACTGATGGCAATGAGTGAGTTCTCCAAGTGTGGCAGATTGTTGCCTACCTCACAATGATTTCAGGGAATTGGCTCTGTCTTACACAGTCACTTAGTGTTGTATAAAACCTCTAGGAAGTGGATTTGCGGGAGAGAGGAGTTCAGACCTCCTGGTCTCTGACTGCTATGGACCCAAGGAAAGTGCAGAAGCTGCCAGGCAGCAGTGCTACCATCAGTAACCTGCCTGAGGATGGGATGCTGACCTGGGCTGGCTGCTGGCTTCCCTCAGGAGATGCAGTCCCTGCACTTGCATCCAAAGCTAAGAGCTCCCCATGCCTATGGTCACCTTGGTAGCAGCATGGCCCCATTCCCAGAGTCTCTGCATGCAGTCCTTTGGCACTTCTCTCCTGATCTCTTTCAGAAGCCACCTCCATTTAAAGGAAATTTTGTCTGAGAGTCTCAGTACTTGATCATTGTGCTTGCACTGAATAATGTGCATGCTTCAGCTGAGTCAGAACAAATATTCTTTAGGAACAAAGAAGTTCTAAAAGTAACAATGACTACAATGTAAAAAGATAAACATTATTACTGAAGAGGAGCTTTAATGAAAGACCTTGTATACCTTGCATTAAACCACACTAAAACCAGAAACAGCTAGGAATGACATGAGTGCCAAATTACTTCAAAGTCAATAGCAGCATGCTCATGATTCCAAATAATGCTTGATAGCTTTAACATTTTCAAGTCCAGTTCTAGGAGCTGTAGAGGCTAAAATTTCCAGAGATGAGGTTTCTGTGGCTATATATTAAATCTCTGTTTGGGGCCATAGGTGGGAGTGCATCAGTGTGGATGAGTGCTGGGTGCCCCCAGCTCTCAGGGCAGCCTGCTGGAGTTAAGGATGCTCAGCATCTCCTCTCCAAGAGCTGCTAAAAAGAGGAGTTAGGGAAGATTTAACAGACATGAACTTCCCCCCTCACAAAAAAACCTGGTGAATGCATGGGAGAGTTTTGTTCTCTTTAGGATGATACTAAACCTGCATAATATATTGGATTTATGCACTGGAATAACCTTTCTGCTGAAGGAAACTAGAAGTTTGGATTAGAAGTAGCTAATTAAGCTGGTTTCTTCCATCCTTCAAGTCCCTTGAGAGACATCTTTTCCACAATTATAAAATCATTATTGCATATGGACAGTTTTCTCTTTTCCCAAGCTGAACTATTACACAAGTTAAAAATGTAATGAACACTTATACTCTTTATGGAGGTGACACTGGAGCTAGATAATTCAGGTTGAACAGAATTTTGCAGTTAAGGTAGGGGTTTAGCATGGGCTTCTCTTTTAGAGGCAGAGAAGAATATACTTTCCTCAGCAGGGTTTACAAGTAGATCAGACAATTCATTCAAATATTAAAATGAGCTTTAAACCAGGCCATTAAAGAAATTTACCATTTGGGAGCAGATTTTGTTTTTCTCTGAAGAAGTTTATTAGCTAGACTTCTATCCCATTTTACCTAAAGTTCAATTATATTATTGCACAAGCTATTACTGAGTGGAAGAATTGTTCCAGTGGTGTTTTTCTCCATTGTGCTTCATAGCTGAAATGTTTTGCCTTAAGCAGAACCTGAGGGAATAACATTTTCTTAGAGAAAGGTAAAGAATTCCCTTCTAAAGTGGCTGCAATCTTCCTCCATTCTAAATAACACAAAGCAGAGAGCTGCTCCCAATTATGGACATATTGCAAAGCACATTTATCTCCTTTTAGTCCCACTTGACTACTGAGCAGAGCTGAACAGTATCTTTAATTCACTGGCCTCTCCAAGTATTCCTAGCTTCATTACTTGTTGGCATGATGGGCTACCATCTTCCCCAGGAGCAGCTTCTATTCCCTTTGGATGAGCTTGTTGGCTAGTAATGGGCATCCTGAGGCTGAGAAGCTGGTGGGGTTAATGGCACCAATGGGAAGTGCTGACCACCCCCAGAAGTGAAAGGGGCAGCAAGGATGAGCTATGGCATGTAAAATGCTCTTCTTCTTCATGCCTGGGGAGAGCAGAGATGTATGATCCCACAGGTTGGGCTACTCTCCACCAGACTGGCATTAAACACTCTTGTCTGACACTGGATCTCAAGGGAGGGCTAAACAAGGTCTTTTTGAGGTTGCATGTGTCCCAACTTCAGGCCTGAGAAGTTTTAGTTGTTCCAGCATTGAGCTGCTGCTGCTGAGGCAGCTGGAATGAAGATTGCCTTGGAGGAAACCCAGAGATGTCCAGGTGTGGGAATGCCTGGGGTGGCACCCACTCTACCAAGCAGAGACCTTGGAGGGGGAAGAAAATCTAGTGCCTATTAAAAATTATTTGAATATAGAATATGAAGCAATACAACATATCTTTAATGACTTTTGAGAGCACATAATGATTAAAGAACTCTTAAACACTAAAAAAAAACCCTACATTAAATGTTAATATCGTTTTCTTTCAATATTATTTCTATCTGCATTGAATATAATCCACATTTCAAATAGGACATGAATTGTTACTTTTTGGACTTCAATAATGGAAATATAATCCCTCATTTCAGGACCCTTTCATAGCTAAGGATGAAGAACCAGGCACTTACAGACCTTATGAACTTGGCCAGGAAATGGGAGTGTGGGTGAACAACTCTGATGGTGTAACTCCTGCTGTTGGAAAGGTTAGCTTATTAAATTCTCTCCTGCATTTGGTCTAGTGCTGCTTCAAAGTGATAAAGCAGCTGTGTAACAGGAATGAGAAGATAACCAGGCTTTCTACCTGTGAAATGTAGGCCTGGCCTCCTGGAGATTCAGTGTATCCTGACTACACCAACCCCAGGACAGTGGAGTGGTGGACTCAGCTGTGCCTTGAGCTTAAGGATGTCCTTGACTATGATGGAATCTGGATTGTATGTCTCATTACATCTGCCCTCCCTTCTTTCACAAAAAAGAATATGAGGCTTTTGACTTGTGTCTTACTCTCTTTTTTTTTTTAAAGGATATGAATGAACCATCCAATTTCTTAAGAGGCCAATATCCTGGATGTGCTGTTAATGATATCAATGACCCTCCTTACGTTCCTAGTAAGTAAATTTTCCTTTAGAATCTTTTTCTTAATCCTGGATAGACTATTTCTTAGGAAAAAATTCCAACCTCTCATTTCCCATTTTCCACTTCCTGTTCTATGTGTTCAGTTACATATTTGTTCATGGCTCCATTGACTCCTCTTTGATGGAGTATCAAACACTCTCTGTCACTGGGGCTGCCTTGGAACAGTGCTAGAAAAATAGCCTTCCCTGCCATTCTCAGAGCAACTGCTCTGCATCAAAGACAAGATAGCTATGTACTGTAACTCAGCCACAGATTCAGGGAAGGAGTAACCCTTCTGCCTCACCATCACCACTGCTAGTCCCAGTGATAGGCAGTCTCTGCCTTTTCCACAAACTATGACCAGGAAGATTACATCAATTCAGCATCTTTCCTTTCTCTTAGGAAAGAAACTTTCATTGCCTTACTAGAAATGGGCTAAAAATAAGTTAAAAATGCCCAAGCCTATGGGAGACTGATAGCAATGGAACACCTCTTCCAGCAGCCAAGTTAATGACATGCTAATTCTTCCTCAGGAAGCCATGAGTACTTAGAATTAGTGCCAGTGGTCCTGGCAATTAATCCAGCCACCACTTCCCCAGGAAAGCCTGACTGCCTGAGCAATGCTAATATGCAGCAGGAAGTTGATCTATAAAAGAGTTGACAGTAAAGTATTGGAAATGTCCCCTTTTCCCCTTCAGGCCATTGTACTGTCATGTGAATTCTTCATTTTATTTATTAAATCTCATTTCTTTTCCCTCTGAATACCAGAGGAACATAAACATAACAAAAGAAGCAGAGAATATTATAAAAAGATTGTAAATTATTGAAGCCAGAAGCAGAGTTTTTCATTATGATTCTGCTGTTTGCTGTTTTTGCAAGGAAACTGCTGATTGTAACTCTTACCCACTGGCCTTGTGGGTCTTGTCATTGCCCAAAGCCCAGAAACTCACGAGACATTTCCACTTTTGCCTTTCCACTTTTGTCAGCATCCAGACCTGCAAAAAAAGGTGTGATCAGCCCCACTTCAGTGTTTGTAGCTAAAGATCCAAACCCAAGTGTTCCAGCTGTGGTGCCACAGCAGAGCAGAGAGGCTAATGGGCTTTCAGGTACAGAGAAATCCCCTTGGTAGTAATCAGCTGCAAACACAGAGCAAAGTGCATTTAAGCACTGAGACTACTTGATTACAGAGAAGTATTTACAATAGTGAGTGCACCTAATTAAGCACACAAAAGTAGAATATTTGAGAATCTACCTTCTTTCTTTTTCTTGAGAGGATTTTATAACAAACATTTTCAACTCCATCTCTAAAAATAAAACACACTGGATAAAGCAAACCTCTGACCTGCCCAATTCTGGCTGCACTTGGCATGGGACATTCAGGGAGGCTACCTGCAGAGGATGAGAATCACATTTTCTGCACCAAAAGGGCTTTGCCAGCATCTCCTTAATAGAGGATCAAAGTCCAGGCAGCATCTGTGCAGCCAATTTGTGCCTCATATTGCTTCCTCTTGGCTCAGCACTGAACCAGTGCCGTGCCAGCAACATCAGGGTTACCCCTGACTATTGCTGAAGGCAAAAAGCTGCTGCTGCCTGCACTGCCTGTGCCTGGCTGATAGAAAAGGCTACTGGATAATCCATCCATGTGAGTGTAGCCATGATAGTGTGCCCTTGCTCTCTTCTGCCCATGGCCTCGCTCTCTTGTGCCCAGGGTTATCAGCCCACAGCAGATGACACCCTGTGGACTGCTGCACCTCCTGCTTTTTCCTCCCCTACACACCTCTGACATTCCTTACTCATCACTTGCAGTCCTGCTGGCTTTTAGTCCTACCTGCCTCAAGAGAGAGAGAGACCAGAGCTGAGCTTAGGTGTGAATTTTACCATGATAGGGCAGAATTGTGCTGCTTACCTACATCTGCAGCAGAGTGATACACAAACCAAGGTCTCATGGTTGTTTATCTGGTTGGGTTTGTGTTTCGTTTGTTTGTTTTCTTTTTCTTGCAACATTTTCCTCTTCATTACAATTTCTGGCTGTGTAAAAGAATCTCTAGGTGCTCTCAATTTAGCAATGCAGAATTTTTCTCTCTGGCTATTACTTACTAAATATCTGGTCTCTGTACAGCTATTTTGAATTATTGGACACAAAGCTTGAAATGAATTGCAGTTTACTCAGTCCTCCTACTCTTCTGAGGACATGTGCCTGTCTGCAAGCAGGTATTCATGGCTACATGTTAACCTTCAATCAGAGCAGGTCTGACACTCCTTCAACTTTTCCTCTTCCCAAATTCATTGGTGTTTTCATCCCAAAATGAGTAGAAATATGAAGAGATTTGAATGGTGATGTATATAATTTTACAGTGTTTTCTATCCTTCTCAGGCATTTCTGATCATTCCCTGGCACAAAAGACATTGTGTCCTGACTCTAAGACTTACCTTGGAGAGCATTATAACACACACTCTCTCTTTGGCTGGTCACAGACAGCACCAACTTTCCAGTAAGTTCTCTAGGTATTTCTAAGCAGATTCCAGGAGTTTGAAATACATTTGAAAAGCTGCTGGTGTTACTTAGGAAATCTGTCATAGCATCATAGCCTCGTGCTTCATTTTAGTGTTTGTCATTTAGTAAGAAGTTTCAAGAAAAGAGAATCTCAGAAGAAGAAACAGAATCTTTTCTGATTTAACTTTTCTTAGCTAAAATCAGAATCTTTTGTAGAACTAGAGCAAGATGTTCCTCTCCTGTGTTAGAGCTGCTGCAGAAGCAGCCCTGTATAGCTTTAGGGGAATTTTCCCATCCCTTCATTACTGTGGCCCAAGCAGAGGAGTTTGGGTAAGTGTCAGTGAAGGATCTGAAGTGCACAGCTCCCCCAGCTGCTTCTAGAGCTGCTTCTGGTACCTGGAAGGCAGCATTTTGCATTTTGGCTTGGGGCTCACTTGGTCCCTGAGGCCAGAGCTGCATTGCAGCAGAGTTGTTGTTGGCTATTGTAAGACTCATTCAAAAGTAGCTTACACAGGCAGACTGTGGCTGTGAAGCTGGAGTGACAGTGAAAAGCTAGCTGTTGGATTCAATCAAATGGGCAAATCGTGCCTTTTCCAGCAGAGACTGAGCTAAAACCAGGATCAGTTTAATACCACAAAGCAGGGGTCCTTGTGCTGGCTTATTTCAGTGTTTATCACTCATTTTCAGTAGTTGTGCTGTGATAGCAGCCAGAGGACATGGCTAAGTGAGCCTGCTTAACAGTGGTGATGCACTTGTATTTGATATGCCAAGCCTGGGCAAAGGAAGCACTGGGTAAAAGCCAGCAGCAGTGTGCCAGCTCTTGTGGGCCTGGCTGAAGAGCATTCCAGCTCTCGAGAGAAGGAAGAGAAAGCCCTCAAACCCTGGAGCTCACTGGCCACCCAGCCCAGCTATGATGCTTGGGACTGAGAGGAGACTGAGATAGAGAGTCCTTCACCAGAAGCAGAAGCAGAGCCCAGATATGCTGCAAAGCTGGGAAACTTGGGTGAAGAATTTTTCATATGTATTCATTTGGGCTTCTCAAACACATTTCAAGTCTGATTGTACACCCTTTCTGCATTTCCTCTTCACAAATAATATACTAAATCAAATTACTGACAGGAATACTTAGCAAATCAGCATCAACTGCAGGGCATTGGCAGAAAATGAATGACAAGTTCATAATCCTATAAAAAAACAATTCTAAGAACTATTCCAATGCAGGCAGAGAACAGGAAATGTGTCATCTAACCCATATCAAATGGCTTGAATTTGGATACCTGAACTACATTGAACCTACATGGTTCAAGAATTGCATCTCTTGCTATGTATAGACCATAAGGTTGAGATATTTAGGCTTGCAGGAAAGCTCTTGGGTTTTTTGTTTCAAAATCAAATGTTGAAGCATTTCAAAGGCTCAGTGTCATTACAAAACCAATGCTGGATATTGGACATTACAAATAACAGAGGAGAGAGCTCTTGGTCACACCTCATTAAGGAAAGGGAGAAGCAGGTGAGCAACATGATTAAAATTTCACACTAGAATTCCCCAGAGAATCTAAGTTATGTTGTCCAAATAGTACTAAAGCAGTGTGGAATTTGAGCTCCTGCAATATATCATTTTGTAACATGTAATTACTCACAGAGATTATTTTATGTTGGAGAATTTTGTGATATTTGTTAATAAGGCATATTGCACTTCCTTGGTTTTCTGGTGATGCAGCAGAATTATATTCAAAAGGCAAGGAAAATCTCATTACACCACTAATTTTGTAATGAAACTTCTTACATCAAACAACGATAGCAAACCAGAGGAAATGCAACAAAGATGGGGTGACATTTTGAATAAGTACAGTTTTGCTTTCTATAGTGATTATTTCTTTTGTTAAGAAGTTCAGATATTGTTTTGTTATTGTGAGTTTGTTTGGGTTTTTAACTTTTTATTTAACTTTTATTAACTTTTATTTCCAGGATATTAGAACTTTATTTGCCACTATAAATCTCTAAATAAATCCTATATTGAAATAAATTTATATTGAATAAATCCATATTATACAGGTTTTTAGGAAACTGTAGGTCACTAAATTCAAAGTACTAATACAGAAAGGAAACGATGTTTCAGTTTTTCAGTTTGAGACACTACTGAGAATAAATTAAACACGAATCACTCTTTTAGGAAGAGTGAAAATAAAACAATGAAAAATAAAAATGAAAGCAATGAAATGAATTTCAAAAATGAAACATTATTTTGTGGCTCAGATATATTTTAGTCTTTTCTTTTGGCCACTGAGTAAAACTTCCCGTTACCTGCAGTTTTGCAGCCCCGTTTGCACAGCTCAGGACCACCATAATAATTGTTTCATGAATAACACTCTTTTAGATAAAATGATGCCTGAAAGCTCAGGCTGATGAGATGATTCTTTTGGGTACTGTTGCTATTTTGAATGATCTTGTTGCATTTCTTGCCAGTGTTGTCCAGCAGGCAACTGGAAAGCGACCCTTTGTCTTGAGCCGCTCCACCTTCGTTGGCAGTGGGAAGCATGGGGGTCACTGGCTGGGGGACAACTTCTCTCAGTGGAAGGACATGCACTACTCAATCATTGGAATGCTGGAATTCAACCTCTTTGGCATCCCCTACGTAAGTCACAGTTGCTGGCTCAGACACAACATCACTTTAAATGAACTTTAAATTGCTTTCTGAAGCAAGCTCCTGGAGAGGTCCAGCAGGAATGGCCTCCACAGCAGAAGGAACTGCTAAATGTCATCCATCTTGACTGGATGAAGAGAAACAAAAATAGCACTGCTGGATTCAGATTAAATCACTGCATGCCATCCAAACCCAGTCTCTTTTTGTTATGTGCTCTATCACTGAGGTCTCTCCATGTATTTCTGGTTTTGCAAGCTGGGCTGGAGAATCTCAGTCCCCTCCTCCAAAATCATATAGCTATGGAGCATTCTTATAAAGTCATCTCTTTCTGAAAATCATTTCTGTTAACAAATTTCTGATTTTTGAGGCTCAGTCACAACCACAAACATTTGTGCAATGATTTTATTCTTCCTTTAGATTGGTGCTGATATCTGTGGCTTCAACTACAACACTACCTATGAACTCTGCCTGCGCTGGATGCAGCTTGGCTCTTTCTATCCATTTTCCAGAAACCACAATGCAGAGGGGAACATAGTAAGTAAATGAAGTTACAGAAAGCTGTAGTCTATGATTACAGTAAGGATGGCAATGATTTGTGCTACATTCTCAGAAATTAGCCTGCCATTCTTGGGTAAACTGAAGCAGGAGTGCTGCACTGAGAGCAGGGATTAGATGATGAAGTGTAAATTCTTCTCATCCTTAATGTACAGATGATATAGAGACACTGAGAAATACCTAACAACCAAAAGCCATGCAGAAATGTGTACCATGTACTTTGAAGGACAGAAAATGCTCTTCCCATACTGTTGGTAAAATTCATCCCCTCCATCTTTTACCTACTGAGGCCCAGGTTTTGTTTAAGAGCCAGTGAGTGTCAGCACATCTTCCTAGCCCCTTGTTTACTTCAGTGTTTTTTTCAGTACATCTATATCTATATTAGGTATAGCAGGAAGGGGAGAATGGGGATTACACACTATCTTTATTGTTTAAAAGCAAGTTTCAGACAAGTGCCATGGTTAGAAACTCCAGACAAACGTGTGAGAACTCTGAGGAGAGCCAAGTGACAGTATTATCAGCCAAGGAGCAACAGAGACTAAAAAAGGACAGTGAGCTCCTGAGAAGGATGAAAAAGTGCAGTGCAGGTCCAGATTCCATGTCCTGGCTTCAATTTATTGTCCTTTCAAGACTTGTTGCAGATAAAAAGTAGTATCAGGTTGTTTCTGACTTTGAGCAGTTTGGAGGTCTCGCAGCCTTCGTAAGCACATTGTGTTTATCTGCAAGTGCAATGAAATGGTTCTGCTAGCTCAAGAACTGCCTTTTGTTTATCTGCTGGAAGCTGATCCATGCAATGCTGGAGCTCAGCTTCTTAGCTAACCTTCTAGTTCCTTTGAAATTACATCATCAAACTGTTGCAACATTTACAGCCCCAGAAAAACCTCTGGCTCTGCATGGAAGTGTAGTAGACATTCAGAGATGTGGTGAATGCAGGGATAATAAGCTATAGGTTGTCATTCAGAGGGTCAGGAATGACCCTGACATATACTGAGATATTTCTTTGTAGGAGAATAGATGTCTGTGAGGTGTTAGCTGCGGCTGGTGAAAAATATCTTCTATTTACCTCTGCACTAAAATTAGAGATATCTTATTTATATACATTTCCTTGGCCCTTTGAGACTCTGAGTCTGAACTGGGAGAATTAATCACATATAAACAATTTAATAAGCAGAAAAAGAGCAATGGGTCAGTGTGACAGGAGCTGCAACTCAGGGCTGAGTGAATGACAGAAGTAATAGAAAATACATTTGTTTTTAATGAATGACTTAAATACATTTAAAACGCTGTGTTCATTGCAAGGCATGAACAAGGCAAGGCATTTTTGGTGAGTCAGCACCACTTAAGAAGTCTGACTGTTTTTCTCTGAACTTAGGTAATATTTGTACATTGTCAGAACACTGCCAAAAATACAGTGCAATTTCTGAAAGAAAGAGATGGAGGCTCTGGAGCTCAGAGGCAGCAGGGAATATTGTCAGTGACTAATTCTGATGTAAACATAATAATGGATAAATGTAACTTAAATAATGAGTTTAATTAATATTAAGTTAGTGCTAAACTAAAATCTTAAATATCCATTTTGCTTAATCCATTGGGGATTTCGAATGGTTTAATACTTTTCTTGTCTGAAAAGCACTAGCTAATACAAAAAGCTTTGTTACTGCTTTTCCTTTTATGTTTCATTATCCTTGGAATTCATCATAAATTCTTCAATTTTAATGAGAAAATGGAGTATTATGGGAAAATGTTGTGATGAAGGAAGAAGGGAGCTGTGTGATTCATTAGCTGGCTAAACGCACTGGAGAAGGCCAGGCAGGAGAAGTTAAAGGAGCTGTAGCTCTTTCCACTATCAGCACTGCCCCAGGCTGCATGACACAAATATTACTTTGGTGATAACAGATGTTGTTCATGATATATCTTCCAATTTGCTTTTTCTTACCTAAAGATTCTCTTCCATAGCACCACGTCAGCCACAGCTCTCCTTAGGTCACATACCGGTTCTTAGTTGAGTTTGCAGCCCCCAGTTATAATGCTGAGTACAAATCAAANGGCTTAGAACATAAGCCTGAGGAGGAAAGACTGAGAGATCTGGGCCTGTTTAGCCTGGAAAAGAGGAGATTGAGGGGAGACCTCCTGGCTCTCTCTAACTACCTGAAGGGAGGTTGTAGAGAGGCAGGGACTGCTCTGTTCTCCCTAGTGGAGAGTGATAGGACAAGGGGAAATGGATGGAAATTGCCCCAGGGGAGGTTCAGGTTAGACATTAGGAGGAGTTTCTTTGCTGCAAGGGTTGTGAGCCATTGGAACAGGCTGCCCAGGGAGGTGCTGGAGTCCCCATCCCTGGAGGGGTTTAAGAGACGGGGAGATGTTGCATTGGGAGGCATCATTGAGCAGGTTGCTAGGGCTAGGACAAAGGCTGCACTCATGATCTCCAAGGTCTTTTCCAGCTGGAACTGTTCTATGATTCTATGATAAAGCTTTCCTGCAACAGGAACAAGACCCAGCAGTGTTTGGAGAAGAGTTTGCCAAGATAGCTCGTGCTACCCTTCGGATCAGATACACCCTGCTGCCATACTTGTACACCTTGTTCTTCGAGGCTCACGTTCACGGGAACACGGTGGTGCGGTCACTGATGCACGAGTGAGTCTGGAGTCTCTCCTTTGTGGCATCTTTCACTTAGAAAAGTAGTTGAGTTTCTACGTACAGATGGTAATATGATATGTATATGCATAATATGATAGGTAGATGCATGTGTATGTGGTGGAGTCACTGTCCCTGGAGGTGTTTAAGAAACATACAGATGCTCTCCTTAGGGCCATGGTTTAGAGGTGTGGTAGTGATAGGTAAGGTTGGGCTTGATAATCTTAGAGGTCTCTTCCAACCTTAATGATTCTGTGATATAATATGCTATATACTATAATATTTATATATAAACAGTAATATTACTGCATGCTCTCACTCAAAAAGACCAGTCTTACAGTGAAATCTTATCAAAATATATGCATAAAAATAACTCAATATATGCTATGGATTTAATGAAAATATGATCTATATTTATTTCTGGGGGGGGGGAAGAATTAAGTCAGGAGAATTCTGAAGATTACTTGTCTTAGGCAAATATGCACTCCTTTACTTCAAAAATAGCAATCATATACCTGTATTTTCATGAAATGGATGAAGTCTGTATTCTAATCCAGAATGCCAAGCAGGTCTCATGCAGAAAAGCCTCCATTTCCCAATCATCCACAGCATTTGCATTTTCCAATTTAGCACTTGCATCTGCATGCTATGTATGAAACCTACATCTGTGTCCACAAATTGCACACAAAACCCAGAGAGATGTTTGAGAGTAGAAGCAGGTGCAACACTGAGATTAATAAATACAAACTGAAAAACCCCTCAAAAAATGGGACCTTGGGTTCTTGGAACAACTCATTTTTTCTGTTTGGAAGAAGCAAGAATCAAAGCAAGATTTAGTTTCTCTCTCAGCATCTTTTAATTAGCTTTTTACCTGCTTTTGGGAAATCTTCCACTTCACAATGCCTTGTGCAAAGACTGAAGCAAAAGGAGTGCAAATAATACATAATAATAGATATGTGAGGCTACTATCCTTCTTAGGTAGTAACTAACTAAAACTAAACCAATTAACTTAGCAAGTTAGCTGTTTTCCCTCTGCTGTTGTTTTCACAGAATCATGAAGGTTGGCAGAGACCTCTAAGATCATCAAGTCCAAGCATCCCTAGCACTACCATACCACTAAGCCATGGCCCTAAGGAGAACATCTCTATGTTTCTTGAGTGCCTCCAGGGATGGTGACTCCAGCACCTCCCTGGGCAGCCTGTTCCAAGACTTAGCTACCCTTTCAGTGAAGAAATTCCTCCTTATATCCAATCTAAACCTTCCCTGGCACAACTTGAGGCCATTTCCTCTTGTCCTCTCACTGTTAACCCTTTTGGAAAGAAATCAGCCCGAGCATTGTGTGAGGGCATTGGTCTGCTCCAGTATGGGAGCTGCTACTATCATTTCTGAATCTCTGTCCAGCTTTTGGCATTCCCTCAACCAGGAAAAATATTTGGTGATGTTGAAGGATGTCTTGAGGAAGCAGGTGTCTTGTGTCAGGCTTGTTTGCAAAGGTCTGGAGGGAAAGGACAAGGGGTAATGGTTTTAAATTGGAGAAGAGTAGATTTAGAGTGGCTATTAGAAAGAAGTTCCTCCCCACAAGGGTGGTGGAACACTGGCCCAGGTTGCCCAGGGAGGTGGTTGAGTTCCCATCCCTGGAGGCATTGCAGGTGAGGCTTGCCAGGGCTCTGGGCAAGCTGCTCTAGTTGGGGATGTCCCTGGCCACTGCAGGGGGGTTGGACTAGATGAGCTCCAGAGCTCCCTTCCAACCCAAACCAGTCTAGGATTCTAGGATTCTATGAATATCCAAACACTCTGCAGTTTCTATAAAAATGTGAATTAACATTATGCATCTCCTTTTCAATACTAGATTTACCTCTGATCAGCAAACTCATGGAATAGACACTGCCTTCCTTTGGGGACCTGCTTTTATGATTGCTCCTGTTCTTCAAGAGGCAAGTACTGTAATTAAAAAATGCCATCATGCTGGAAGAACAGCAATGAACTGTGCTTAGGGCATTGCATGACATTCAGGGCATGTTTGCTCATCTCCAGCTATTTCTTCCCTCCCCTGTCAAAGCTTGCAGAACTCATTTCTGAGCAGCACAGACAGTACAGAGCTGCCCAGGACTTGAAATGGGAGTATGAAAAGTGAGGGCATGGCATTTTCCTGCTGCTCCAAGTGCTGAATGGATGTAAACAGGCTGGATGCTGCCCCTCACATGCTCCTGTTACTGTGCTGGCAGCTCCCTCCAAGGACACACACAGAGCAGGAATTGTCAAGCTAGGAAGAAACACAGAGACATTAAAGCAAACTGGTTTCCATGTTATCAGTCACCCACAGTGTTTTGGAACTGCAGCATCTCAAGGGCTGTTACAGGAGTTTCCCAGCATCCCAGGTAAACACAGTCATTACAGAAATGGTAATGGCAATGTTAGCTACTAACAGAAGAGGCTTAAAAAGCAGCATTTTCCTATGGGTGCTGGGCACAGTGCTGGGGTCAGGGCTCTTGCTGCTCAGCTGGAGCAAAGTTTCTCTCCTTGCTCCACCACTGAATGCTGACAACAGCAGAAAGGTATGTCAGCTTTAAAGCAGTGCTTAATATTTACATGTGATGCATCCTAGAGCTGTTTGTGATCAGCATGCCTCTGTGAATTGAAATGAAATCCTTATTGCTGCACCTGAGGTGCTTCATTCCCTCTGCCTGTTTGTGCAGCAGGACAGTTGCAAGGGGCCCTGAGCAGTGCTGTTCCCCTGCTCCATCAGCACATGGGAAGTTCTGTCTGGCAAAGGCTGCTGTAGACCTCCCTCCCTGGGCTTGCTCAGCTCTTAGAGCTGTGCACACAGGCCACTCACATTTGCAAGAAGCAGAGCTATGTCCTGCACTGAAATAATCATGTAACATTGACTCATCCCACAGAAAGGCAGTAAAACCCCAAATAGGACAGGCTCATCTGTTTAGTGTTAGACATTAGCCAGCACTAATCCACTGCTATGATAATAACTCAGCCATCATAGGCAAGATTTGATATTGTTAGAATATTCAGCATGCATCTCTCCATGTGCAAATATAATAAAGCTAATGTAATATCAGAAATGAAAGAAGAAAAAAGACTTTAATCACTTTATTCCCATTCCAGGGAGCAAGATCTGTGGATGTGTACTTCCCTGAAGCATCATGGTTTGACTACTACACTGTATGTATTTTGAAGATTCAGTTTCTTGCCTCTTTTACATAATTCATAATGGTACAATTCCAGCCAAATGATTTCTAGCAATATTCAGCAGTGTTTTTACCTCAGCATCTGTGTTTAAGAAAACTAGAGCACAAAAAGTCTACACCAGGCTAGCTGGGAAAATAAATTACACAGCTTTCAGTAGCATTTTATTTTCTATTTCTGGTTTGTAAAGCTCAAAGACACAGAGAGCTGCATTTTTCAGCCTAGAAATTCATGGAACTTTCTCCTTGCTCCCCTCTCCCCACTCCTGCATGTTTTGATTCTTGTACAGATACACTTGCATGCATAGAGCCAGAGACAGAAACTTGAGTCCTACTGCTGAGAAGCTGCTGCATGCTGGTTTGTGTGTGCAGAGTTGCATCACTTTGGACAGAGAAGGCACATGGAGAGAGTGAGGTGAAGCTCCCCTCCAAAAGATGCTTCCAAGAGATAGAGAACAATCTGCTCTCTGGAAAATGCCAGCCTCTTCTAGTTTTAGGAACGAAAAGTTTTGACCTTTTGAACACCCCCCCCAGTACTGCATTTCCACAAGTGCTCAGTTGCAACCTAACAGCCCACAATCTGCAGAAGACCAGGGTTGTCTCCAGCAGGATTAGTCAGGCTGATGCTAAGAGCTTCCAGAAGTGTGAGCCTGGCAGCATCAGCCTGTTGTAAACTACCTTGAGCAAGCCTGGCAGGCGAGTGGGCAGCACACAATGCTCTCAGCATTCTTTTGGAAGACATGTGGCCATGTTCAGCATTTGGCTGGTGACATCAGATGGGTTTTCATCCATCTCTTTCCCTTTTCTCCTTTCATAAAACTGTGGCACTGCAAAGGAAAGCATTTCATTGAGCTCTTCTTGTTGTGATCCCCTCTGAGCTGGGGCTGGAGGCAGCAGCCCTGGTGTCCCTTCCCTTGCCTATGGGGCATACACCCCCAGGATTAGCAAAGCTTTTGGCACACACTTGCTATACACACAGGGTTTTATCCAAAACCAAGGCTACGTACTTATTATAAGTTATAATTAACATTTACAGCCCATAAAAGCCAAGCCTTCCTGTCCTCTGCTCTGTCCATCAGTCTTGCCAACACCTGGTTTTGAGGCATTAAACAAGCAAGGAATGATGCAGAGATTGTCTACATGTACAAATTTCACTCACTGCATGCTGTAATTACTTTTGAAAGAGGAAGGCTTGTCCTTAAAAGAGAACAAAATCTACAGTTTACATTCCCAAATGGTTATGAATCACTTACCTTAAACTGAAATGTGACAGGCTCCATATGCATAAAAAGAGGAAGCAAAAGTTTGTTTTGCTTTTTGCTCAGTGTCTTGATGAGGGTTTTTTTTTCCCACAACATATGGAATAATGATACCATTTTTAAAGGCTATTTGCTGTCTTTCTTTCATGCATATGCATAACTGCAGGGGCTAGATCCTCTTTCATGTTAAAAAAAGGAAGTGGAATAATACCCCACTTCTTTGTTTGGATTTTCACTGATGGGATTGAGATGAAAATGTACCACTTGGTCTCCTTTTCAGTGGTGCATGGTCACAAGGTAGAGTGCCTGGATTTGCATTTCTTTTAACTCCATCAATTTTTGTGGTAGGGTCTTGAAGTGCCAAGTAGCTGGAAGAAGAACTATGCTACTGTGGCTGCCCCATTGAACAAGATCCCTCTGTTTATCCGTGGAGGCTACATCCTGCCAGAACAGACACCAGCCACCACCACTACTAAGAGGTAATGTCACCTCAGTCTGTCAGCAAAGCACCATGGTGCAGGTGAGACCCACAGCCAGCCAACAGAGCAATCCAAAAGCAGCTGCAGAGGAGAGGCTGTCTTAACTCCCAGGGGATAATAGACTGATCTCAAGTCTGAACCATGCTCAGAAGCTAATGTGAGTAGGGAAAAAAGGGAACAGCACTGTGCAGCAACCAAACCAAACCAAACCATAGCAAGGTAGCACTGGAGATTAATTGCCTCACAGTCTGCCCAGTTATCACACATTAAGGACACTAAAGAAGGAAATTTGGCCCCACTGGAACAAGGCAAAGTTTTCCTAAGTCATCACTTCAGGAGCTATTTTGGGAGCACAGTAGTGGCCTTTTTTGTAACTTTAAAATCATGTTGATTGTGTTCAGAAATTTCTGTTAAACAGTTCTGAAGGGAGAGTGGCCAAAGGTTTGTAGTGACTCTTCTCGTTGTGTTTGTCGACAGCCGTTTGAACCCATTTGGGCTTCTTATTGCCCTGGATGAACAAGGAGAAGCTTCTGGTTCTCTCTTCTGGGATGATGGTGATTCAGTTGGTAAGCCTGGTCTCCTGCTGGGAAGCAGTGTCTGCACACAGGGCCCTCCTCACCCTGCCTTTTCAACACTAGCATGCCATTGACTCCTGCCAGAAACAGCTGCAGGACTGACCCTAAGCTGAACATCACAGAGGTGAAAAGCAGATTGCTCTTGAAGTCAGCATTTTGATAAGAGAAGGTTTTGACATGAGGAAGAGCTGGTGTGCTGGAGAAGGCAATTGCTTGTGTTGTGTTCCCCTGAGATCACCATAAGACTAGAGGAAGAGATTAACCCACAAATCATCTTAGCCTGATGTTAGCCACTTGCTACAATGCATGTGAGCTGCTTCCTCTTTTGATACCAGCTCTCCTTGCTCTGTGTTTTGACAGATACTATCGAAAAGGAGAACTACTTCTTGGCTAAATACACATTCAGCAAAGTAAGTAGCAACATACAAGGTACCTACATGTATATGAGTTGTATTTGAGAGTAGCAATTGCAAGGTGCTGATGTCTAACTCTTCTCTGGAAAGCTTTTTTGTTATAGAACAGCCTTTAAACCTAGTAAACAACCCAATGCTTTCATTTACAGAAAGCTACAAAATAATTAAACCATGATACTGCCGGTTTGTGTTTGTTCATTGAGTATCATAGTATCCTCCAGGTCCCTGCAGTGATGTGAATCTGAAAATCCACTTTTTCAGCTAGGTATTTATCTTTTTCTCCTGAGTTGCAGCTTCTGAGGACAGGAGATCTTTGCCTTGTCTTCCTCCTGTGAACTCTTTCATTGTGATGGGTGGGAGAAGGCTATGTTCCTCTCCTCAGGATATAGAGGCAACTTTTCAGCTTGATCACTTGGAAGTTATTATTTTGTGGTCCAGAGAACGATGTAGTTTCTTTTTTTTTAGCTGCATCTCCTTGTGTGACAGCAGAGAGATTGCTCCCATGATTGGTGTCCCACAGAGCCATTCAGCATGCTGCTGGCAGTTCAGACATGTCTTGAGAGAGCTCAGCAGAAAACCCCAGCAGTCTAGGCTACAAGAGAGAAAAATACTCTAAAATAAAGCTACCAGAAGCTCATTAAGTGTATGATAGTAAGTTGTGGCAGNCTCCCCAGGGCACAGGAGAGGGGAGAAGAACCTCTCTCCATCTACACATCTGGCTCATGTTTTTTCTAGACTGGTAGGCTTAGTCTGTGGAGCACTTGGACTTAGGTCACTTAGCCACTCTCCATGTCAACATGGAAGTGGTCAGGTGAATTAAAATGCCAGCCAGAGTGAGACAATACCTGAGAGCAACAACTTTATTCACAGAAAGAGTTGTCAAGCACTGGAACAGGCTACCCAGGGATATGACTGAGTCATACTGCACCTCTTTTAAATACCCTGGAGGTATCTCAAAGTCATGTAGATGTGGTGCTAGGGACATGGTTTACTGGTGGACATGGCAGTGTTAGGTTTTCATTTAGACTTGATGATCTTAAAGGCCTTTTCCAAAGGAAGTGATTCTATGATGCTATGATTTTTGCACTAAAAGCCCCAAAGTAGTCTACAGCAAGTATTCAGAAGATAAAATTCTGTTAACTGCTGTTGTGATACTGCTCTTAGAATGTATGTCTTCCAGGAGCAAGAGCAAGGCAGGCTAAGAGATGGGGTTTATTATATAGCCTTGTATAATCCTGAGATATTATCCTGAAAGTAATACCATATGTCTAGACTTCAGATTTAATAGAAAATTTCTCTTTTGCTTGATTTATCAAGAAAAAAAATTCTTCTTCTTAAAAGAAGGGATATTTCAACAGGAAAAAAAAATAAAAAGAAGAAAAATCATTTTGAATTTCTGTAGTCTGTGTATAGTAATTTATTGCAGTAAGGCTACAGAAAAACAATATCCAGTTTTATATTAAATTCTGATCTGAGCAAATTAGATTGTTGACTCACTGGCACTTCCATTTCTCATTGCTCTTATTTGACTTCTGCCTGTAAATCCATGAGTGAAGTTCCTATCTGCATTCCAATAAACCCTAATGTCGATTTTTTTATTCTGTGTTTATCAAGAAAACAGTCCATCTCAAAGAGAAAATTGTGCAGGTATGAGAAATCCATGAAAGCCTTGGGATTCGCTGCACATTTCTATAATCATAAAAAAAAAGTGGATGAGTAATTTAATCACACCTAGTTTTAGGAGGACACACAAGTTTTGTTCCCTAAGAGATTTGCTGGTAAATTCTGGCATCACAGCATTGACTCTGAGCCCAGCAGAGTGCTGCACAAGTCCCAGCTACAGGATTAAACTCTTCCAGAACTTAGCAGGGGGAAAAAAAGGTGAAGTTCATAGGATCACAGCAAAACATCATGAAAATTTTCTTATGTGCAAATGAATGTGAGCCTTGTTTTTCCTTTACTATCATGGAGTTTAGTATCTGCATGGGAAGACATTCTATGTGTTCCTTGACAAAGATGAGACCAGAAGAGCAACAATATGCTGTAAGTCACCTCCAAAGAGCTGTCATGGTCCTAAAATTTTATCTGCGGCTTTTTCCAGGGAAACCTGAAGACAGAAATACTTAAAAATGGCTACCAAGGGGCTGACTCTCTGAAGTACAACAAAATCACTCTTCTTGGCCTGAAACAGAGACCTGCTGGTGTCACTCTGAATGGAAGAGCCATCCATGGAGATGCTTTCACTTATGAGCTGAGTGGGGTAAGAGCTGCACTGAGCACTTAGGAAAAATCCTTGGGAAAGAGGGATAATCAATGAATAATAAACCTGTTTCTCATCCACACACCTTTACATTTCCAACCAGAACCAGGCTGCAATTCTTGATACAACAGTCTGAGTTTTAGGCAGGAAAAAAAGCAAACCCAAGAGCTGCTTTAGGAAACTTTAATCTTTGCTGCTAGACATACACTTTCTTTGACTTAATGTCTGCCACTTTTACAAGTTTTTGAACTAATCAAATAATGAATAAATACAGCTCCATAAACTGGGAGAAATGTCAGCAGATTTATGAGCAATATTATCATTCCTCTAGAATGAGAAGACTTGCCAAAGCTACTTAGCAGCTGCTGGGAGAACCAGTGGAGCTCTTTTGTCACTAGCATGTAGTGTCCAAGAGTGTTTGCAGGGTAGCTGGCTCTAATGAGTGCCTCCCCAGCCTATGAGGAGGAAAGGACAAAACTCTGCTATTCCTTTGTGTTCCTAAGGAAATTATCACTACAGTGTGGCAAGCTAGAATTTCAGCATCCTAAAGTGTCCCAGATCAAAATGCCCACAGTGATACAACAAGCAATGGGTGTCACATCTTCTGTTACCCTACCCTCTCAGCTTAATGGTAGAGGTTTATTTGTAACCCAAGTGTGATCCTCTTTATGTGCACCTGCTTCTAACATTTATTTTATTGAGGGAATCAGTAAAGGAAGTAAATTGCTGCCTTGGAGAACTGTAATAAAGTCCCTTTCAGAGAGGATGTCATAAATACATGTAATCAGTATTGCCTCGAGGGAAGAAAGTGTTTAATAGCCAAACTGCCTCTAAGCAAGCTGAAAGCAACATAAATGTGGCAGGGCAGAGAAAACATTCCAATGAAGGCACCAATCACAGAAAGCCAGAAGATAACTGCATACAAACAGCAGCACATAACATGAAGATTAAGAAAGACCAAAAAGCTTGTCACAAAGTATCATTTAAAATTTGATTTAGGTGCAAAAGATGATCTCAGTGACTTAAGAACTACTTCAAATCATGGAGAAAAAAAACCCAGCAAGCTGCTATAGTCATCATCATCATCATCTATAGTAGGGAAGGTCTAAAACTGCACAAAAATCATGTTATTTAAACCAGCTAAATATATTCCTCTTGCAATTGTAAGGGATTCAGTCAAAATGCTGTCACTATCCCTGTACAAGTGTTGTTATGCCATAACCTCAATCCTTTCATATTTGACTATTAAAAAACCCAAACTAGCAGCTTGGGTTCAGATCTTAAAACTTACAAGCCACGTAATTAAAAAAAAGAATAAAATCTAAAGGGCAAATTTGCCACTTTCTCACAGGCTTAATGAGACTACACACTGTATAATAGTTGAACAAGCACAAAGACTGTACTCTTTGAAGGGCTGTAGTAGAAAGTAACTTCTACCATGTTGTTGCTTTTGCTTTACAGAAAGCAAATTTGCCTAAAGGCAGTGCTGAAGTGCATAATTGAGCCATAGTTATTTGTGTATAAATAGCAGCAGCTTGCTTAGTGATGAGCCACATCTCTCTCTCTGATTCATGCAGCACTACCCTGATCTGACATTTGTAACATCAGAGATGTTTGCTATTATTAGAAGTCTCTTCTCTTTTCCTTTTCCCTGGGAGTATCATGCCCTAAGAGCCACAGGAGCTGTGTTGTAAGTGCAGCAGGGATGCTGGAAGTGCAGTTTCATTGAGCAGGCTTGTGCGGACAGCAAAGTGACCTGGCCATAGGGAAGTAAGTTCTCCTCCTCCTTCCATTGACATCCTCTGCTGGGAAGTGCAGAGAGGCTCCCATTGTCCATTCAATCTGCAGCAGCTTTTCTGGCTGCCTGGTGCTTTGGGGTTAGTGTCTGGATGGATTTGCAGTATCTTTGTCTGGAGCTGGCCCTGTGGTTGAATAAAAGGCAAATTATTCAAGGAGTGGAATTCCTACCTGCCAAGTAGTGGATTCATCTTCTGATGGAAGATGAATGTATTACAAGGTTGGATCTAAGCATAGACTCTCTAAAAGAGTGCTGTTAACATGAATTTGTGGGTGGGCAAAGAAATAGCTAAGAGCTGTGAATGGAGTTCATGCATTTTAAGAGACTACTAATTCTGAAACCTAAAGATAAAACTGGGGAAGTACTGAACATGGAAATGATGTGAGTAGCATAAAATACATCCCATTTTACATTGAACAGAGAGACAGCAGGACAGGTATTGTAGTGATAATCTCATATTTAATTCCTGTTATTAATTAATTTTGAACTGCTCCCGAATATCTAAAAAGGATGTTGAATTGGGCACAGCAGTAGAAAGATGCATGCTGCCATCAAGTCAGTCTTGCCTACCAGATGAGTTTAAGGAAAGCATGAAGATCTAAGCTCAAGTTTCTCTTCTTATTCTCTGTTTTAAGCTGGTGGTTTTTAAGTTAACATAAAGTTGTTCATTATTTTTGTGTCTTTCTTTTTTCCCCACAGAAACTCACTGTATGGATTTCTGCCCCACTTACTGAGGAGCTCAACATTAAGCTTTACTAGAATGGTCACAAAAACACTGACATAACTCCACGTCCTTGGCCCTCAGATATTGATCTTACTTTGATTTTAATGTAGAAAAACATTTAGCCATTAAAACATGAATTATGAACCTGATGACTGGGCTTGTCCTTTGTAGTTAAGAATCATAGAACGTTGGCAGGGCCCTAGAAAGCTCATCTAGTGCAACCCCCCTGCCAGAGCAGCATCACCTAGAGCAGCTCACACAGCAATGGGGCCAGGCTCTAATCTGCTCTACAGTGTAGGTAGAAGCAGGGGTGGCAGATGAGAAGAGGTAAATTTGCTGACAAATGGTGAAAGAGGAGACTGATGCAGAAGTTTGAGTACAGATGGACCTGGAGAGCAGGGGAAATATCACCTCTACAAAGAACCCTTGGCTGAATAATGGTGTGAAGCCAGCCAGTGTTCATTGGGTTTCTTTGTAATCAGTGACTGACCTAGCAATTTCATATATATCTTAATAAAACAAGAGAAAAAAGAAATACTCTCTTCCCAACATCAATATGCTGTTCAGGCTTGTATTACAACCTGGGTTTTATTCCTTTCTTGTCATCTTGCTCCTTGTAGCTTGAGTGAACACAACAGGAAATCACTAGTTGATAATTCCTCTGCCTCAGGCTCTGATTCCTCATGTTTATTGGGTGAAGGTAAGCAAGAGAGCTTTTGGTCAGCATTTGTATTAGGGACATCAAAGAAAAACAGAGGTTTTGTGTGTATGTCTACTTGGATATTTATCTCTGAGCATCGTGCTGCAGGAGTAATTTTAGATCTTTTACACTTCTTTGAAGTTCTGGTTGCACTGCTTGTTCTTTCCCATCTCAACAATTTCTTTCTTGTTTTGTCTTTGAGAAAAGGATAAAGACTTTGACAAAAAATACAGGACATCTATTAGAGCTGGAATGTTTAGGAAATACAGCAAAATCTTTTACTTTCTTTTAACATAAGATTAGATTAGATAAAACATGAACTTCCCCAAGTGTTGGCATGCGTTAAATTTAGTAGAGATCTTCAGAGGAGAGAGAATTTATCAGGCTGGGATTTGAAAGCATCTGTAGTCCACTGCTTTCTCCACCGTACCTTTGTTAACCATCAAACCCCCCAGCTGAGTCCTTCAGAACCTGAAAGAGTTGAAATGTGTAGGGGGGAAAAAGCTTCCTTTGCATTTCAAAACCCTGTAAATGCTAGGCTCCTACCTTACAAAGCTCTGAAGGCAAATCACCAGCCAGCGTACCCTGATCACTAAGAACAGGCCATTAAGTTTCAGTTCTGCAGAGGAAGAAAAGGTAAATATTTTCCATGCTAGTCTATCTACACTTCAACTGTTTTTATCCCCAATGGGTGATTTTAGGTTTCCTCTCCAGGGATCCTGCTGCCCGTTCTTGTGAAGGGTTTATGCTGATTTTGTACAAGATGAAAAGATGCTGGGAGCCTGAGTCAGTGACACTGAAAGCAGTGAAATTAAACGAAGGGGAAACAGATCGAGAGCTCTGCTCTGCTCAGTAAGCTGGCCACAAAACCCTCTTCTGATGTGGCCAAATGTGTCTTGAAGGAAAAATGGACAAAAGCAGATAGGACACTGCTAGAGCAAGGGGACACTAGAGGAGATTTGGGGTGCCTAACCTTATAGTTTAAAACTAAATTTGAACACCTAGATAAAAACATAGACATTTCAATAGAAATTCAAAGGAAAGCCACACAGCTGTCTGCTCTTTGGAAGGGTGTTGATCATTTTTTTTTCACCACTTAGTTTTGCTTTCTGCAGAATAAATCTCAGACAGCTGAGATGAAAAGCATGGCAATTACTGGATCCATATATATGCATATGTACATATATATATAAAGCTTCACACAATAATTCTGAAGATACAAGCAATGTTCCTCTCTTTTCCCTTCCATGGGCAAAGTCTGAAAGGAAAACTGTTAAGTTGGTAAAGAGAAAAGGACACTTCCTTAATACTGATGTGGTTTTAGATCAAGCAACTGGAGATACTGTACTTTATGGCAAAGAAAAAACACATTTTTTAGTAATCTATAAAAGAAAACAATATAGTGCACAAGCTGCACAGCATTTCATTATTTCCTAATCTGTTTCATGTTCATATAGGTTTAGAGGCTAGAAATGGAGAAGGTGCTTGAGAAACTCCAACTTACAATGTCTGGAATGAACACGTAGCTGAAAAGCAATGGAAGTAAAAATAGTATTTACTGGGAAATGCCAAGAGTCTCTTTGCCTAGCTGGAACAGATGCTATCTGTTTTTCAGCACCTAAGGGGAGTTTCTAACCGTTAAGCAACAATTTGAAGGTGACTGTTATCTCTTCGAGAGCTCTTTTGCACATGAATGAACCTTCTTTTGTGTACACTGACCAGAGAAGTGTGTTTTTGTTGTGTGTTATAAGTGCTTCTTTCTTTCTTAGTGAATCAGCTCCAGATACAAATTGTTTTGGTAAAGCAGCTATTTATATATTCATAAACTATACTTGCACATTAAATGTTCATGTCAAGCTGGCAATAAAAATAGAGTAAGAGGATGTTTTATTTAGGGTTTAAAAAGATATTACAAAACAGCTCTTATATAAAATAGTTGCCTACAT
The DNA here is from genome assembly GCA_013396975.1 of Bucco capensis. NCBI lineage: Eukaryota > Metazoa > Chordata > Aves > Piciformes > Bucconidae > Bucco > Bucco capensis. The sequence continues at coordinate 267,915 of VWZO01005900.1, read as the reverse complement.
TCTTAATTTAAAATTATCTCAGGGCTGAATTTAATATTTTGGGTGATGGACAGAATTCCTCCTGACTTTTCTACAAGTGATGCATATGATAAAGATGAGATGAGGAGCAAGCTTTTGAAGTGAACCTCCTGAGTCTCCTCCTGTTGCACTGTATTGCTTTATTTTAACTGCTCCAGATCACACCCTCTAATTGTAAATGTTGTGAAGCAGGACAACTGTTGATTATTTGGCTCACTGTTCTTAATCGAGCCGTTATTAAGCATAATAAGTGTATCTCCTGCTGAACCTTAAAAAGCACTAATTATCTTATATAAGTAGATCTTGAAATCCACCTCTTCAAGCACAAACACTTTCTTCATGCTTTCTTTTTCTGCCTCTAGAAAATAAAAGATGCTAATTTGGAGCTAGTGTGAAATTAATCTTTGCTGTAGTTGTTATCATTGACATAATTACAAGGAGTTTTATGTATTAGTTCCTATGCAACCAAAGCTTGTTTAGTACCATTTTGGACTAGAAATTGTTGTGGGCTTAATGGTATGTCTTACTGAACAAAGGGAATAAAGACAGACAGATATTCCTCCTGCTTAAAGGTAGGTATGTGCAGCCCAGCTGTGGAGACAAGTGCAGACAAGGACACCTGCACAGCATCCTACAGCTCCTACTGAATCCCATCCTGAGTCCCATGCCTAGTGTTTGCCAAGTCACAACAGGAGTCTAGACACCTAGCCCCATCTACATCCCACCTAGCACTAGGTGAGATGATTTCAGATGAAGAGGCACCAGATTGGAGCTGGATGGTCTCCAATTCCATGTTGGACACACTGATCTCTAAAACAGAGCTCTATAAATTGCATGCATGATCTATACCTTTGTGTCTTATAGACATATATTTGCATTGAAGTACATTGCACCAGGCAACTCACCAGGAAATTCCAGTACTTGATAGAACTCCTTTTTTTTTTCTTATTAATTGTCTCCATTATGTTTTATCTGTGACTTTTCCCAGTAAATGATAAATAGATTGAATAGAACTGATCCTGCACCATGGCATTGTAAATGCTCTCTGGAATTACTTTCTGAGCCACAATCTTTTTAGCATGTGCTGCATTCATTTTGTATAGTGCTAATTTTTAATCAACACATCATTTGGTGAGGAATTCTATCGAATCCTTTAGTAAAATCTAGATGTATTACATTGCCTTGCCTCCATTCACTGATTTTATCAATAGAAATAATTATCTGGCATTATTTGTTTTCTGTGTGCTCTCTGTTGCAGTTATCTTTAAAATCCACATGTTGAACCTTAGCCTAATTTAATCTCTTTGAGGCAGGAACAATTCCAGCATTAAGACGGTGCAGAGCACAAAGGGAATTCAGAGAACTGCTAAGAATAACTGCATGCTGACTATTCTGCAGCACTCTGCTGTGATCTAGTTTATCACATTTATTGCATTACTCTAACCAGGACACAATTGGAAGTAGTGCTACTGGAAGGGACAGGCCCCAGGTTTCACACTAGCTGCAAGGGCTCAGGACTTGTCACGTTTCCTCTAAACTTGTCTGTGTTTCTGCATGGAGCCTTGTTTGGGTTTGCTTGCCTGCTACAGCAGTTTTTATGCTGACCAGCCACTATGAAGCCATACAGACAGCAGAACATCAGTTCATGAAAGGCAGGTCCTGCTTGACTAACCTGAGCTCCTTGCATGACAAGCTGACCTGTCTGGTGAACGAGGGATGGGTTCAGCATCTGCCTGAAGTGTTCAGGAAGTTACTTTCTCAGCTTTGACAAATGCTGGTTACTAGCCAGCATCTTTTGTGCAGAATAACTTCTAACAGAACTGCTTTATGGTTACTCAAATAGTAGGATAGTTTTCATAGAATTCTTGCTGCTGTGACTGTGGAATGTATGCTGCTGGTATCTGGCAATTGCCCCAAATTAATTACTTCCTTCATTGTGAGGATGGATATTTATTCCACAGTTGGATAAATAATGTGCAGGAAGTCACTTTAGGAAAAAAAATTAATATTTTTATTAGGATGCAAGATCTTTCTGAAAAGAAAAGGAAATAAAAGATTCGATCACAGAATTAGAAGTCCTGGCATTCATTAGCATGGTTCAGTCTATGGTAGTGACACAGTTTAATCTTTGATATTCTCTAAAGTAAGAGAATCTAATTTACCTCCCATTTGAGAAACCTTGTGCAAGTCAAAGTGGTATTTTAAAACTGAAAGTAATGGATCAAGTGTGATGTAAATAATTTGTGAGCATGACTAAGACAACAGAATGTGATGTGAGAAAAATGGAAATATTGTACTTTTCATACAGGCAAAGAAACAGCACAACAAACCCTGAGACTCAGCAGATGTGAAGTGTGGGCTTTCACCTCACTGGAGTCAGGCAGACTGCTGCTGCCCAACACCACGGTTAGGAATTCAAGCATATGCTGAAATGCATTCCTGTATTAGTGCCACAGTGGTTCTGGAAGACAGTCAAACTCATTACATTATTTGGGCTACAAATTTTCAGCCTCATTAAAACACTAATTGCTTCAACGGTGCCGCGAAATGAGGAAAATCTGATGGACAGTGTTCCCCAAAGACATTCCTTATGCTGTCAGCTCTTTAAGGTATTTTAATGCCATGAAAAATAATCTAAAATTAGAATTAATGAATGACGGAATAAATGAGGATGGAAATGGAAGAAATATTCTTAAAATTCACTTTCCCATCTGACATCCTTTTCTGTTTCCATAAAAGAAACATCTCTCTGAAGTCCTCATGCCTTCTCTAGATATTTTAGTGAGTTCTTAAATGTATTACTACAAGTCACACCGCCTTTTTGATAGTTCATTAATAATGCAAAATCAACCTAAATCAGTGTTTGGTAACTGGGACTATCACTCTCATTATAAATGCAATCAAAAGAAACGCTTTAAAGTTGGAAAATGTAGTTCATAGACATAAATGAGTCATGAGTGATGAACTTCTCAGTTATTTTTTCAGTGTGTCACTTAATACTTTTAATAACCAAAGTAAAAACACGCCTTTTCCCTCAAGTCTCCTGTAATAACAACTACCGTTCGCATTACAAGGGCAATTAACATTAACGTCTAACTTTCTGGGTGTGCTTTGTGTGTTTCTCTTGCACAGTTGCCCCCCAAATTGACGCCAGTCCGCACCCCTCAGCCAGCCCCGCACCCCTCAGCCAGCCCCGCACCGCCCACACGGGCCCGGGGGAAGGCGCCACACGGCCACTGCCGCGCCCCCTGGCGGCGCGGAGCCCGCCTGCGTGGCCCGGAGCCGCTGCGCCCCTTCTCTCCCCTGCCGCACCGGGCGCCAGGCGCCGCGCCCCGAAACACCCCCGGCGTTTGCTGCCAGGATCCGTTTCTCTTGTTGGACTGGGAGAACGTCTGCCTCAACGCAGACCTGTGCGCAGGGCGCTGAAGTTTGGGAGGTTACCGGCGAGGCGCAGCCTGCCCGCCGGCTCTCGCAGTGCTCGGGAAGTTGCTCGGGGCGTCGAGGCCCGCTCACTCACAAACAGAGAAAGAGGGGATTCCCTGGCTAGCCTGCGGGACGGCAAGGGAGTTCCCATGCAGAGGGCGAGAAGGCACGGGAGCGAAAACGCTCAGGACCGCCCCCGTGGGACAGCTTCCACCGGGGCCTTTCCCCGCCCCACGCGCTTTGGGGTCGTGCCAGCCCCAGTGCCGGTTCCTCCCCTTAGCGCTCCGGTGCGCGACGGGCGGGCCGCTTCCCTCTCTCACGCTGGCTGTCGGGCACCCCGCACACCCCGCGCTGGGGCAGTCACGCGCGGCTCCAGCTTGTGGTGACGTCACCGCCCCGCTACCGCCCGGGCGCCTCAGTCAGCGGCTGCAGCCCGCGGGCGGTGGCTCGGCCCCGTGCTCCACACCACGGGCGGCGGCTGGCAGCGGAGGGCCGCTTGGCACCGCCCCTTCCCCTCCCTCTCAGCCGGCTTCTCTCCCTGTTGTTGCCCCATGTTCGGGCTGGAGAAGCCGGGCAGAAGTGGTGGGTTTCCGAACATGGCGTGCGTGGGGGATTTTAACGTGCTCAGCTCCAGCATCCCGGCCACCAAGGTGGAGCTCACCGTGTCCTGCAGGTACGGCGGCGGCTCGAGGCAGCCCTGCCCGCGCGCCCCGGGGCGTCGGAGGGGACGGACGGACGGGCGAGCGGGCTGGTCCCCGCGGTATGCCGGGCCGGGAGGGATCCTCGCCCCGGGCTTGTCAGCGGAGGCGGGAGGAGAAGGGGCAGCGACCGGTCGCGGAGTTGCCCTCCGCTTGCCCGGAGTTGTGCGAGGCGCTTTCTCTCCCGTCCCGGTAGAGCGTACCCAGCGCGGGGAAGTTGGGAATCCTCAGCCTCGGGCAGAGCCTGCGAGCAGCCCGGGGCCGGCCGCCAGCGCGCTGTATTCCGTTGGCCTCGCACTAGTGCGGAGTGCTGCCGGCGGACCCAGCGAGGGAGCGGCGGCTCTTCTCAGCCGCTGCGGGCAGCTGTCGGCTTTGCCGAGACGGGCAGCTACTGCTGCCACCCCAACCCTTCCCGTGCCCCCGGCGGCACTGGGAGAGCGGGCCGGAAGGGAGCGGGAGTTGCGGTGCACGCAGAGCCTGCTCTCCGGCAGGCATTGAACTTCTGGAGCTGTCCCAAGTGCCGCGGGTGGGGACGGAGAAAACTCCCATCCGGAGTAATCCCTTCGTAGATCGTTCGTATCTGCCTCGCCGGACTTACGAAACCGGGCGTGTTGCCTTGTCACGTAACTCTGCTGCCGGTAAATTAAAAAGATGCCAACCCACAACACGGAACCTACTGTATGGAGTTTTGTTCCTCGACATTCATTTGGCTATGGTTTGTTTATCGGTATTTCAAAAAATCCTGCTTTCTCCATTGAAGCACAGAAAATTTCCCATTAGAGGCCCCAAAATATTTTCCTTTGTGAGCTTTTCGTATGTTAATTCACCTTTCGGAGCTTCCTTAAGTGTTCTCGAGGTGTTGCAGAGCCACGATTCCTTTAGCAGCAAAGTTGGCAGCTTCTAGATAATGATTTGAACTGTGAGTGCTGTTTCCTGCTGGGAAATGAGACAAAGTTTGTGTTACAGTCCCTTCCTCCTTTTTCTGGCGTAGCTGCCCGGGAGTTGCTGTTAGTTAGCACTGCTTCCCTGAGGACAGAAGGGTAGTGCTCTAAACTGAGATTGTCAGACCGCTCTCTCCCTTTCCTTAGTAAATAAAGTACGATTTGATGTTTTATCAAGGGTGCATAATAAAAGAAGGCTGAGGCAACGAGAAATAGAGTAAGATTGGATTTTGAAATACTGAAATAGTCACCAGGCTGATGTGTAAACACCCTGCTGTACTTAGTGCCTGTCTCTGCAAAGTTCACTGGCAACAACCACAAAAATCTCTGCTGCATGAAGGGAGTGCTGCTATGTGTAAAAGAATCTAAGGACCTTTACTATAACTTCTAGGTTCTCCATGTAACCTGTCACAATTACAGGTGTCAGAACATTTATGCTGGATTTGACCCAATTCACTGCTCATGGGAGTTTCTTTTATTCCAGGTATTGTTTGTATATACCTGCAGTGTTTTCAAAAAACCCTAGTTTTATAGTGGTTTGAGAATCCATCAGATAGTTACGAAGAAATGTAGGTCTATGATATAATCAGTTCTGTCCTTAATTGCCTGACTTGTAACTAATTTCAGTAGATAGTTTACAATGGTCATGACTCTGTAGGTATCTTGAAAAGCTGTCTCTGTTTTGTTGAAGACTGCTTTCTTGATTAAAAAACATGATCTCCCATCCTGATATGTCTTAATGTCAAATGCAGAAGGATGGGAATTTTCCATGGTGATTCATTTCTATGTACTGAAATGACAGCTTTTGACTACAAAATCATGCTTTGAAGCTGAATGTAAAATGAGTGATGTTGGGGCAGAGATTAATGATTAACACATGTGGTTCATCTGTAAGCACATTCATTGGCTAAAGCTCTCAAAAAGTAGTGTTAAATGAAATTGTGAAAGACAGCAAGAGCGAACTGCAAAGTTCAGTGAATACTGAAAATTCTTTTAACAATTAGCAGTTAGAATCATGGAATTGTCAGGGTTGGAAGGGACCTTCAAGCTCCCCTAGGTCCAACCCCCCTGCCATGGGCAGGGACACCTGGCACTAGAGCAGCTTGCTCCCAGCCCCAACACTGCCAGGGCTGGGGCTGCCACCACCTCTCTGGGCAACCTGGCACAGTGGCTCAGCACCCTCCTGGGGAACAACTTCTGCCTAACAGCCAACCTAAATCTCCCCTACTTTAGCTTGGATCCAGTTAAGTATTCCTTAACACCTGAAGAGAAATGCTTTTAATTTGGGTCATGACAGTTGTTTTTCCCTTGATAGCTGAAGAGTTGTAGAATCAATTTGCTCACTAGTTTACATCAACAATTATCAGGTGATAATGATTCTTTCATCCTAGATTTCTTCCTGGTTTTTTGCTTGTTTTCATTATAGGAAATACGGGAGCTTCTTCCAGTTTGTACAGGTGATAGCTTGGTGGTCAGTGAAGCAGTGTAAGCTGTTTGTGTCACAAAACAAATTTGTGACTCAGACAGTATTCTTTCATCTCTCTTCTTTTGTTTCTGTCAGTTGTTCAGTAAGGATACAGCTTCTATTCACTTAGCTTTTAATTCTGTATGGTTCTTTTGTCAGCACTTCCAAAGTTCATTTGCCCTGCATGCACATATGTCAATATTACCATGTTATCCAGATTCCTGTGCAGATGTCATTGCACCACTGCTTACTCTGCAAGCCAGCCTATTCCAGCCTGGTTTAGGCACATCAGGTAGCCTTTTGGAGAGGTGCATCTCATAGCTGAGTATTGGCTATGAATATTATAAAATCCAGAAATGCTTTGGATAGCAGCTGATGCCCTTTCTGAATAAGAACTTTTCATATGATGCCCATGGCTTGTTGAATGCTAGCATTGGCTGTAGTTTTACAAATGCTAGAAAAGCAAGAAATGAATTGAATTCTGTCTAGTTATTACTCCTCAGTGCCTATCAAAAAGTTTGTGTTTCTTTTCTGACTCTTGCAAGATGTAGATTTCCAAACCTCTGAGGTTTTGTGTTCTTTGGCTCAAAGGCAGAACAACTTAAATGTGTCATCCCAGAGGATCCTCTGGTGCTGGTAATAGTTCACTATTGTCTGGATCAATTGTTCTAGTAGCCATCTCTCTCTCTGTGCCCTGTAGCTCCCTGAAGGGCATCCATGGTCTGATGAAAATTTCTCTGTAACTTGCTATATGATCTTTATTTTGTTGTGGCCTGGTATAATTGTGCACAATTGTCATATGGTGAGGGATCAGGACCTTGGCCCTCTTGTTGCTCAGGAAGAGAGAGTCTAGGCTGCTCTTTGTTTTTTACTCCACCACTGTTTTCCAGCCCCAAATTCCTCTTCCTCTAGAGAAGCATTTGCACTGCATACTGGGCTGTGCCTAGACTTGAGCCAGCTACATGTGTAACCTTGCCCCATGTGAGTTTGAGGTGAGCTTCAGGCCCTGTATCTCTCATCCTGTATCTTCTTCTCTGGTGAGGTTCTTTATTGCTTCCAAACTAGTTAAATCTTGGAAACAATATGTAAATAAGTATTTTTCCAGTCATATGAACACAGCTGGGTTGCTGTCTTCTGTTCATATTGCTTGTTCTGAATTGTGGACTTGGCAGTACCTAAATTTGGAATGCACTGTTTGAATGGACTGTCTAGAACACCTCTGCTGAACAACATTAATACACTTCTGCACTGTTAAGCAGCACAAAAATAATGTGATTTAGTACTGAAGGAGAGTAATCAATGGTGACCTTTGAAGAGGCTTTACTAATTATTAAAAATAGTAAGAATAAGGGATGTAAACAGGTTATTGAATCCTTCCTCTTGCTCCAGAGCAGGATCAAAGAACTTACTAGGACTTGTAGCTACCTAACATATTCTTAAAGACCTTCAGCAGCGAAGATTTCACATCATGTCTGGCCACCTTTAGCAAGGAAAGATGGCAAAACAGTGCAATAAAGTTCAATTCCTGTGCCTGCAGTGCAGAAGAGTCAGTTAAGGGTTAAACCTGTTTCTTTTTTCTCTGTCTACAAGGAGATCAGCTTCAGTTTGCAGCAATGTTCTCCTCATAGATACATTCTATAGACATCTGATTATTTCTGCTTCCACTGCACTCTGGTGGCTCCATGTCTGTCTTAGATTGCAAGAAATTTGAATGATCAAGACATTATTGCTGGAATTGAGTGTTTGCTAGTGTTCTGAAGACCACACAATTATTCTAAAGTGGCATTTTTATTTATGTATTCCAGTAACTATGCTGAGAATGGGTTTCTGATCAGTCTTGATTCTCTACACTTAATGTTAATTTGAGTCTTCTCATCTGTGTATAATTCTCAGTTGGCTGAAGTGTGGCTGAGATATTGGGACTGCATTGTAGAGCAAAGAAATTAGTTCTTACTACTTATTCCTAGGTATTGTGTAGATATTGGGAAGATTCCCAGTTTTGGTGTTTGTCCTGTGTATGATTTAGTTTTCTTTATGTTATTTACCCATGACAGATTCTCACAGATACTTCCTGATGACTTTGAGTTCTCATAGCCATTCTTTCAAGTAAAGACTAAAGTTTTTGGTTTCAGTTAGCAAGTTAATCTCTAGTAGACATTTGTGATTTAAAGATATTTCTGTTACTGTCTATTATATAAATGTAATGTGCTTGTGTGTTGCCTTTCACTTCATGGTATTGGAGTATATGAGGCACAGTTTGCTCCAATCCAAAATGTTCAATAAAATGAAATGTAAGACAACTTGAGTGTTAATGCTGACTAACTTTAAGTCTTACATCTTAGGAGGGCAGAAAACTAAGCTGGCTCTTGATCAAGATTGTTCAAAACATATATGCATTGGTATCTGATTTGTATCTTTCACTGCTTTTGATAGATAAGATTATTTGAATATCTTTTTTTTTCTTTCAACAGAAATCTTTTGGACAGAGATACATTTTCTAAATCTGATCCAAGTAAGTATATTGCATTTTATTGTTTATTCTCATCAATGTGTAAACACAAGATTAACAATTAGATGGGCAATTTTCTTCAGTGTTAGTTAGGTTTAAATTGACCTTGTGGCAAGTATTTAAAGTCATTAAGTTACACTTAAGTAAGTTACACTCATAGTTTCAGTTCTGTGAACTGGGATTTTAAAGACTGTATTCAATGTTGTTTTCCTGAGCTGCATGGTCTTTCATTTAGCAGTTAACCTACATTTTCCTAAAATTAATAAATGCAGAAAAGATGTGGTTTTTAAAGCATCTGTTGTTCTAGATTTCTTTCAAAGCTAGTAAGCAACTTCTAAATGTACTAGAAGCACTTGTTGCTGCTAGTACACAGTGTCCACTAAGCTTAGAGTCAAACACCTACTTTCCCCAAAAACTTTCATGCCTATGAATTTATCTGTGACTTCTGATTTAAAATCCATGACTATCTTCCCATATCAGACACTTTGTAAAACTTTTAGCAAGGCACTGAGACCACACAATTAACACCACTACTTCTGTAGTGTTAATCGCCTAGTCCTTAGAGTATGGTGTCTTGGATCACATCTCTCCTACAATTCTTCATCTCTTTTTATTAGTAACTTCACTTTCTTTTTTTAAGCCTGAGCTTTTCTTCCTCAAAATAACCATGTATTGTTCTCACTGACATTGGAAATAACCTGAGACACATACACTTCTATCAAGTGTTGGGACATGTAACCATGTCTTGATGTGATGTACTTGAATAGTGAGTCATGTTGACAGCCTGAAACATTGGAGTGCTTTTGTTGAGAGTATGTTTCTCTGTTCTTAAGCAGAAGTTTCTTGAGAGTGGTTTCACAATAGACTTTTGATGCTAAAAGCTTCTCCTTCCTTGAGAAAAGCTGCATGAAGTTAGGAATGCTTCTGGTGTAGGGAGATCATGTAGAAGCAGAATTTATTGTCTTGCATATTAGTAGCTGTTTTTTAGTTGGCTAATAAAAAGTCAGTTGTCTCGCTGAAGTGATTTTGAAGAGTGGTCAATGGGCTATTGCTGCTAATAGAGTGAATTCAGATCTTTTTATTGAATCAAGGCAATTTCAACAGAAGTGATGAGGTGTCTAGGTTTTAAACTCAAATATTGTTAGAGACAAGTGCTTGCAGTTTTTATCAGGTAGAGAACTGTATTAGGCAATAAATGGTAGGGTTTGAGTAGCAGGGCACTGCAATGTGACCTGTGTGGGAGGAGGCCAAGAAGCACCATGTGGCTGTCACATTGGTTCTGAAAGCCATGTGAGTGACCATTGCCTGCCAGAGGAGCACACAGTGCCCTTGCCCAAACTTATTGGGGAGAAAAAGCATCAGCAGCTCGGAGCTAGATACTGCTGAAGCCACATTTCTGAAGATATGCTGCTGGAGATGCATTCCTGAAAGGAGACTCTCCATACAAAAGGCAGTGCACCTCTGAGGAGTCTGTGACCTGTGGACAGCCCAAGCTGGGGCAGGTGGGCAAACCCAAGTGAGTATGGCTGCTGGGGAAGGGACACAAGGAAACAATGGCAGAAAAACCTAAAGAAATCTTAATCTCTCTCTCTAAAGTATTTCTGAGGAGTAAAATGGTGATTTTTTTTTTAATGGATTCAAAGTATATGGAAATAATTTTCAAGTATCAGTTTCAAGTGAATCGATGACTTACCGATTCAAAACATCCTGCTTTATTGTTTCTAGTAAATAACTTAAAGTACTCTAACTGGTGATGTGCTTTACAGATCTGATCTCACCTTGTGAGTACCCAGTCAGGCCTGTCTGTCACACAGAAGCATAGAACACAGTAATACTGTCCTTGGTAAACAGAGAAGGGGAAAACTCTTGGCTCTGGAGGTGCTCATACTATATTTGACATAGCAACTTTGATTTGGGGTACTCTCCAAACAGTGTACATTTAGTATTCTGCAGGATGTTTTATTAGTCTCTCTAGTTTGTTTGCTCCTGGAGTGCAGACAGAGTAAGGGTGTAGCATACAAAGTGCTACTGTGTTCTGTGGTTTGAAGTATGGCAGGGTAACTTCCCTCAATGTCTCTTTGCTTGGACAAAGGCTGCTCTTAGGCTGCTCTGTTTATGGGAACTTTATCCTGCTAACTAGGAAACCAGCATCACACCACTTTCACAAACAAGATCCACTTGTAGACATAGCAACTTTGATACCATTTGATCTCAGAAAAGATAGAACCATGTAGAGTCACTCTGGGTGTTGTGGTCTCTTTGGGTCTGACCAGGCCAATTCTGATACACTTTGAAATCAGTGCAATTATCTAGGGACCATACTGATAGTGAAAATCTGGTTTTATCCTGTTGGTCTGTCAGAGAGGCACACACATGACTCACATGCCAACATCAACAGCCTTCTCCTGAAATTCAAAAGGAATTGGTGATTTCTGCAGATCTCTTAAGAGCTTTGCTTAGCCTTTTTTTTTTGATACTGTAATTGCTACTCAATATTTATTCCAATTTCAACCATTTCCCTGCAATCTAGAATATTCATGCCAAGAGGAAGCTGGCATTTTGCCTCCCTAGAGGCAAGTCACAGAAATAATGTGGAGATAATAGGTATAGATGGGACAGGCTTGGGTAGCCCCCATTCAGGAAGGATTTTAAACAATACTAAAGTCTCATACTGTCAGTGCTTTCTCCTCAGTGGAGCCAAAGCAGGTCATATATATTGATTTATTGTAGCATTTGGATCATTCTTTTCTTCCAGATTGGAGACTCGTTTTTTTTCTAGGAATACTTCTGAGAAAACCTTTCCTGTTGGGTTTTTTTTTCTTGGTGAGAAAGAGCTAAAGAAGTGCTTCCCTGATGAGTCAGGGGTAAGACTTTCAAAGGAGGTATAGATGAATGAATTTGGCATGTTTCTTTGTCTAATGACTGTTAGGCTGAATCATTTTCTTCCCACACACTGGGAAGCCAAACTGAGCCACTGGCCTGTGGTGCCAGCTCCATGGTCAGGACAGAATGGCCTCTTGTGGAATTTCAGTTCTAGTCTCCACTGGGATTATAGATAGGATAAATTTCTAATTGAAAACTTACAGCTAAGTTTGTGGCAGAATGGATAAAATCCACAATTTTGAAATTAGTAAGGCATTTACCTTCTTGGAAACCACTACTGAAAATTGGGAGGTATTTGTTATTGCAGAACTGGTAACATTTGTTTAAAAAAGAGTTTCTAGTGGGGGAAGTGAATGTTTGTGAAAGCCTGCCTGATTGTGTGTTAGCAGTAGGGGTATTTCTAGAGAATGTATGTTTGTTTGTTTTGATGTGGAAACTTCCTTTGGCAACATTTCCTTCTCCCAGAGTTACCTTGGCAGAGGTCTTACTAGATGCAAAGGTTAGCCAGGCACTTCTGTAGCTGATTTCAGAGCTTCCATTTCACTCAGTTGGCTCACATTTTTCTATTTAACTCAATTTTTCATACAATACAATGTGCTCCAGAGTGTGCTGTAAAAATAGGCTGGTTGGTTTGGATTCATCAGGCTATAAGCAGGAGCCAGAGCTAGGAACATGATTGTCCATGGTTTCATTTAGAGTAAATGGAGAAAGACAGACATCTTCAGAGAATTCTTTTGAAAATGTTTGTAAAAGCTTTTTTACCTCTTACAAGACATCTTCTGTGGAAAAAAAAAAAGTTGAATCATGTTAACTTTTAACTTTGCTGTGAACTGAAATACTGAACTTGCTTTTTTTCTCTTCTTCCTCTTATTTGCTGCTGCCTAATGAGATTTTTTTTTTTTCTTTTGGTGTGGAGCAAACACCTTTCAAGTAAGAAGAAAATGTAGTTTGAAGCTTGACTTTATTTCTTCTTTGGTCTGTTGATGATTCTGACTTCACTGAGAACAAACCCAGGCTTCTGCCTTTACTGTTCAGGACTGCATTATTGTTAACCTTTTACTGAAAAATAATGATTGGCACAGGAAAAGGATGTCAGGAAAAGAAAAGTGTTCAAATACCTTTGTTTTCATTGTTTAGAAAGTGATTGTAGTGGGATTTCAGGTTAAAAAAAATGCTTTATGGTTGTTAGCTGCAACTGGTTCAAGACTGTAGAAAATAAAGTTTATAGTAGTCCTTCAGTGCAAATGATTGCTACATGTAATAGTGTTTAAAAGATCTGATTATCATCACTGTACCTCTGTCACTAGTCTCAGTGATGGAAGCTGCAGGTTAATGTGTACTGGAAAAACAGATCTGTAAGGAGAGGGACACCTGTGGGATTAGGCTACTTGGCCTTTCAGAAACAGATTAGGTCAACAAACTTAATGGATTCTGGTTTTTATTATTTTTTTTTTAATGGATACATATACAAGATATTTAGATATAAATAATATAGCAGAATTAAGGAAGAAAACCTGAGGCGTGTTGGATACATATTCAAGGTATTTATGTATCAATAATATAGCAGAATTAAGGAAGAAAACTTGAGGTGTGTTGGGTTTTATTTCCCCTCTTTCTTTTTCCAGTAGGGTTGTCATTTGTTTTTACTTTAATTGTGTCATCTCATAATTTAGGAAAGCATCATTTAGGGTAATTATTCATTGGATTCCTGAGGATAGCCAGACCATCCACATGTAATGAAGAGCTACTTCTCTCCAGTTTTACTGCTAAGAATGGTCAAGTAATTTGCTGGAGGTCAGGCATCAGTGTTGCCTCCCCTTTTAGAACCACACTATTTCTTAGCTCATTACTGCCACAACTAGACCATATTGTTACTGATCTGGTTAGGTATACTGAATACTGAGGGAAAGCATATTGCTATCTGAATGTCCCAGTTAATCCTTTCAACAGCACAAGAGACTACAAAATTAACTAAAGAATACATGAAGTTCTGAAAATGACCAGGCATTTTGTTTTCTTTTCACAGTCTGTGTTCTGTACACACAAGCCATTGGAAACAAAGAATGGAGAGAGGTAAGCTACATATTCATAGATATATAAACTTTTTACGTATCCTTATTGCTGGTCATTTGCCCTAGCAGAAAAGAGCATGTCCTAGCCTCCTGAATTCCATGCTAAACATCAGGAGGCCTAGCTACTAGTAAGCACTTGAAACTTAGTCACATTAATCTCAATTTCTAGATCTCTATCACATTTCCATCCAAAGGGAAAACAAAATTAGAGAAAATAAAGGAGTGTCCTGTTTTTCAGTCTCGCTGAGATAAATGAAATCAAACTTAGCTAGCAAACTAGACAAGGGTTGAGACTATTGAGAGAGGGAGACACTCCAAGAGCACAAGATCTAGGGGAGGATTCAGCTGTGGTGATTAGTGGCAGCACAAGTAGCCTGAGTTGTGCTAGAGATCTGCTTTTTCTCTAGAGTGTTTGGGAGAAGTTAGGTGCTGCTGACTAGTGTATAGCAGGCAACAAGGCAGGGAGAGTGTTGTGCAGAGGCTGGTTTATAGCTTCTTATCCTATCAGTGTAAACACTGGGGAGAGATGTCTTAAACTAAATTAAGTACCTCTAAATTCAATCTCTACAGCAGATCAGCACTTACAGCCTGGAACTGTCTCTCTGTACTTAGTCATCTAATTTTTCTCCTTTAATGTTATTCTTTGAAAGAGTTGACAGTGTTAGGGGAAGGGCTGGTCATTTTTCTACTGCTAAAATGCACTATTCAGCTACCTTATAGAGAAGATTGATGGAACTGTTCTTCACTCTAGGTGGTCCACTGTGGGATTGTTACTGTGTGAAAAACAAACAATGGAGGGGCTAGGGATATGGCAACTAGATCTCTTCCCTTTTACTTGCTGGCCTTGCCAGTTGGCTGGGGAAACATATTTTCTGCTTTGGTGAAACGTGGTGATTGTTGGTTTTGGTCGTGTTGAGATGAGAGAATTGACTCTGCCTCTTGCTTGGAGAAGAGGTCAAGTAATGAGGCAATACATGAAACATTTGTACCTATTTTATTTGTAGTTTGTAGTGAAATTGCTGTGCTCTGTTGTTCTGAGCTGTGCACTAGCCAACCTCTCAGTAAACCTACTGGATGACATTCCTCTGATGATTTGGGTGAATAAATGTCAGTTTGAGGACCCTAATGGGATTTCACTAGAAATATATAGATATATCTATCTAGACATAGATATTTACAACTTGGTTAACTGTTTAAACTCTAGTTAATGGAATAAGATAACATGCTGAGGGCAGTTCATCAGACCTATTTTAGATGTCTCCATTAGATCAGATGAATCATTCTCTAGAAATGCTTCCCAGTGATAAAATTTGTACGTTTTTGACTATGTAAGATATAAAGCTCAGTGAGCAGAGCTTCTAAATAGCTGTTATGACAATCAAAATTCAGAGGTTGGCATGATAGAGGGACTGAATTTTATGTTGTGATGTATTAGACTTAAATCAGTAGTAAAAATAAGGTAGTAGGTAGAAGATTAGTTGATATAGATGTTAGATGGGTAATCTCATATCTTTATTTTTGTGCTTTTTCTGCTTGCAATGATGAATGCACTAATATTGTAGTTTTCAGTAGAATTCTGTATCTGTGTCCATTTTATTGCATTTAAGTAATTAATATTTTCCTAGCTTGTAGAAGTGAAAGTCACCTGGGACTGTTTGGAGAGGCCAAAACTGAGACAAATAATAAGCCCCTGGTGATATGTGTAGATACTAAAGAATGATGTTCAGTCATGGCAACATACTCTGCCATGTTTATGCATAGTTCTTTCTTATTCAACTATCCTAATTTCTCTATGAAATTAGGTGTTCCTTTATGTTTATATAGTGTTTCATTCATCTATATGGAATTTCATCTGCCACTGTATTGTCTGATCACTCAGTATGCAGAATGTTGTTCTGCCAAGTCTTCATAGTTGCCTTTTATATATTTATCCTGTTTAATTCTGTAAATATTCTAGAAAATACTTGTTCTGTCAGAAAATTATCTGCTTGTGAAGGTGTCAAGCCAGAGGTTTGTCAAGAGAGGTATTAGTGCTCCTAAATGGGCTTCTTTGACAACTTATCCTCTGAGCTCACTTAGTTATTTTGGGTTCATGCCTTTCAATTTAGGTGATGACTTTGGCAGCAGAGAGTCAACTTTTTTAGGCTACAGCTCCCTGTGTTTGTTTCTCTTTTGTCCATGTATATCCAAGTGTAGGTCCCACATGATTGAAGATTCTCTTACTTTCCTTCAAGCTTGTCCTAATCTGAGGATTTAAAGGACTTCAGCAATGTTTCTTTTCCTACCTGGTGACTAAGAATACTCCCAGGACAATTTACTACTTGAATCTGCACATGCTGGGAGATGCTTTCATTAATATCTTTGTGTGTCTTATTCTGTTGGACATAGCATTAGAGACTATCAGGACTTAATCCACGTTTTTTGCTTACTTGCTGTGCCTCTAGTAGCTTTGCCAGCCCCAGTGCAGTCATCTTTGGTTCTTCTTTTTGAAGGCCCAGAGTCCTTTCCTTCTGGAGTAGCTCAGTGTTTATCAGATTGCAGTACTAAGTGTAAAATCTCTTTATGCAGCTTGTTCCAGTCTTTGAGAGAATTTGAACAGTTTGCTTAGAAGAGTGCAAATGGAAGAAATATGAGGTTTGGGGGGGGGGGGGGGGGGGGGGGCCGGAACCACAGATGAGAGACACTCCTGTTCAGAACTGCAAAATGAATGGTCCTTATGACCCCATTGTCTTCAGTTCTCCTCCCTGGTCTGATGAACTGCTGTTTACTGGCTTGTATCACAAAGTGGCTTCTCATTTTCAGTGCATACCTTTAAACAATACTAAATGCTTAGATACTGCTGCATATTTCATTTTATCAGTCATTCCAGCTTTCAGTTTTTCCTGGCTCCAATATTGTTGGATGTTATAAAGCATGCAGCTGTCAGGGGAAGGGTTTATTTATGAATATTGAGATTTATTTGACCTGGGCACTGACTGGAGACTTTGAATGTACCTAAGATTTGAATGCTGCTATTCAGAAGGCCCTTCAGCCCAGGCAAGTGCTCCAGCCATGCTTATTGCCATAGAAATGCCAACTTCCTACTACTGCTGCTGTTCCTCATTAATACTTGTCCAGAGGAATCACCAGTGTGATTTTTACAGCACCCTTGTCAACTTTGCCCCAATAGTTCAGAGCAGACCTTGAATGATTTCTCAAGAGACTGACTGTTTTAATGCCAAAGGAACAGTAAGGATCAAACTATTTGATCATGTTCTGATCTCTTCCTAGGATCATGTGCATCCTGTGCTAGTTCTGTCTTAAGAAACCCAGGGATTTTATTCTTAATATCCAGTATCTGGAGTCCTGTGGAGAGCTTCTGGAGATATCTCCTGCCCACTTTGGTGTAATGCTTACACCCTTCATAGCTATTGCTTTGGCTTAGGACAGCTGAAGAAATAAAATATAGGGACTGCTAATGAGTAAACTTGCTTTCTAAAGAATTTGTATCTTAGAACATATTCAGAAGCTTTCTTGCAGGGGATACCAAGGTTCCAATAGGACCAGGGAATCACTCTGCTTGGATTTTAAGAAATGGCATAAAGTCTTGGCAAAGGAGTATGCTAATTGGCACTATATGTTAAATATTCTTTGCCTTTTTATTTGGAGATGGTATCATTCATTGGGAAGATAGTTTCACTTCTCTGTCTTTTATAGGAAGAGCTGGAATATGGAGATCTCTGAATAAGGCTGTCCCAGTTGAACATGTCCCAGCATAGCAAAAGTGAAGGTACCTAAGAGGATTCAAGCACACTCTGTAAAGACACAACCCACCACTGTGTCTCTTCTGAGGACTGTGCCTTTTCCTGAAACTTTATAGAGCTGTGTCTTGAAGATGTGTTAACTTTTGTTGAACATTTTCTTGTACCTGAGACCTTTGGGTGGGGAGTTGCATTTTGCATAGCAGTCATCTGCTTAGATACAGGCTCAGTTCTCCAGCTGAGCTGGGTGAGTGAGGGGTGCTTGGACCCAGTCCCCTGCAGTTGGAGTGTGTGTATGCACAGCCATTCAAAGGAGAACAAAGAGTTGCTGACAGTAAGAGAGGTTCTTTCAAGCACACAAATACTGTCACCAAACTTCTTTGCCATATAATTTTAATAAGAATTAAGGAATGAAAGGAAGTTGCTTAGTTTTGAGAGGAAGCAGCAGTGGAGTATGCTCTGTCCTTTCATATATGTCAAGTATGCAGAAGCTGGGATAGGGAGGGGGCTCTGGGCAGGTTATAGTGGTTAGATTCACATCTGTGATGTGAAAACAGTTTTAGGAAATATACCTCAAGAGCATTCAGTTACAAGAAGGTTTGTTTATTCTTTATCCATATTTATTGGGTCATTATGTCGTGTCGATGAAGAGTCATTTGAAAGTCTCTAGTCCCAAACTGCAGTTGTGAGGACACCTTACTGATGGTCTTTCAAAAGCTTGTCAGTAGGCAATAGTCAAATATGTCATGATATGTTCAGTGTGCAGGACAGAATGAAATGCTCATTTCAATGCTAACTCACTCTTTGTTTTCTGAGTAGCTTTAAAGAACAACTGAAACAAGCGCAAACTTATCACATTGATATTTTATGATCAGTTAATTATAGCTCTGTGTGCATGAACTGTTTCAGTTTTAAAAATGAAAATATTTTCAGCTTGATGCTTTTCTGGAAACACCCAGAAAGAAAAGGCATTTTGCAGAAAACTCAGAGGCAAAGCTGAACTGAGGTGGAACAGGAGCTGGGAAATGCAAAAATGATATGCTTCTAATGGAAGAAGGACTATGTGCCCTAATACTTCAAGCTATCTGAAAGAAGCAATATATCTGCCAGCTTTTGCTTGCTTTTGTCATTTTCTTGAAGTACTGTTACTGAATGTATGGATTCTAATTGGCTTTGGGAGCTGCTGTTTGTAAAGTTTAGGTCATATGATATAGAGTGTGCAGCACTCTTTCTATTCAAATATGAAGCCTTCTGCCAGTCTCTGTTCATCCCCAGATGACTGATCTATTCAAGTGAGCACAGTCATTTTCTTCCATGGCATCTGCTTAAGAGAATTTTTTACAGGCTCTCTCATATCTCACATATTGCTGGTATTGGCAATCTACTTAATTCTACCTTAGAGCATGTGTCTTAAACTGATCATTTTCTTTTACAGTTTGGAAGAACAGAAGTCATTGATAATACCTTAAATCCAGATTTTGTAAGAAAATTTATCATGGACTACTTCTTTGAAGAAAGAGAGAATCTACGATTTGATTTGTAAGTTCTTTGGCTCTAATATTGTAAACATACAGAGTTTTGTCCAGCATATAATGAAATTGGAAAGAGATAGTATCTATTGACATGGAATACATGAAATTTAGCATTGCTTCCACAGCAATAAATGTGTAATGCAGTAATGACCAAGTCTTAAGAAATTGGCAGGTGTTGGCTAGTTAACTAGTCCAAGTGCAATCATACAGAAAATAGTTAGAAAGCTAAGGATGTCAGCATGTTAAAATATTCTTGTAGCATAGCCAGTAAAACACCTATGGACATAATATCCAGAAAAAAATTACTGTGCAGGTAGCACAGAGCCAAACATTTTTTTTAATAAAATATGTAGCAGTATGCAGCTAAGAATACTAAATTGTAAGCTTTTACACTGAAAACAGTTGTTCTAGAAGTAGGTGGCTTGTGACATTATTCCAGATGTACTCATTTCCTTCCACTGGTGGAATTGGTTTGTTTTTCACTTTATTCTTTGGAGAATAGAATTGGGATTCCAGTCACCAGGTCACTCTGCATGTTATCTGTTATATTTCAACCCGTGCTTGTTATTTCAGTCTTTGTGATAATCAAGCTTGTCTTGGGTTTGTTTTTTTTTCCTAATTCTTTTTTTTCTTTTTTATTAGCAGCTTTTTCTAACCTTGTGCTATGAGAAAGCACTTGAATAAGCTTCATAGATAATGAAGTGGAAGCCAACCACTCTCTTTTGCATTATAGTGGCCACAGTTGTTCTTTACATGCCCTTTTTAGCTCAAGAACCCTTTTCCTATTTCTCTTCATTTCCTTTGCAAGATGTACTATAGTTTGAGTTTTGTCAATTCTGGTTTTCTGTTCCTAGGACTTTTGCCTTCCTATGTATATATTTTATTATATCTGTTCTTATGAGAGGTACTTCTATTTAGTCACTGGGATTAAACCTGAATGGAGGATCTGACTTGATCTTGGGAGGGAAACAAAGGCATTTTCTAGCTGGAGGAAGAACCAGATTATGATAAGCTGAAAAGAACAGGTCACACTCTTGCTCAAAGCAACTCAGTTTGTTGTCAATTGTTTCTATTTAATCAGTCAAATGACTGAAAAATTACCTAAGAAAATCATTCACAAGTTTGTTTTCTAAGATTAATTTTCAGTTTTGGTTCTGTTTTTTTGGCAGCTTTCACTGCTCAACCAGAATAGCTGAGTGACTTCTTTCAGTAGCCTGCACTTTGTTGAAAACTATTTAATTTCAAATAGCTAGTGAACCATAATCCTGTGATGATTCAATTTGCTTTTCTTACTGCTGAAACTTCCATTCCTGGATCTGTTTGTGTGAATTTCCCACACTGAAATAGGTGAAAGAATTGTTTGGGGTTTTTTGTTTGTTTCTTTACATTGTCCTCAGATCTGTCATCTGGCAATTCTAATATAACTTTCCATGTTTTTCTTTTTAAGCTATGATGTTGACTCCAAGAGTCCTAATCTATCCAAACATGTAAGTTTTTGCTTGCTAGTTTACTTTCTCCTGGTTAATAACATCTATAATGCTTGTGAGTGTAATTTTAATGGCACATTCTTCCTGTGAAGGGACACATTGAAGTACATGGATATACCCTTTGAGATGTGATATGCTGCATTTTGTTGATGCTTGTCTGGGTTCTCAAACTCGTGGGCTGAGGTGAAGAGAGTTGAATAGGACAGAAAAGGAAGGGGAAATGATGCTACTACTGCTAATGGAACATATTTGTTTTGACAAGTGATACACAATGGAGTTGCTCACCACCTGCTGACTGATGCCCAGCCAATTCCAGAGCTGTGGTGCCAGCTGTCCCCAGTTTATATCGTGGGCACTGGGGTCAGCTCTCCTGGCTATCTCCTTGTGCACTTCCAGCCTCCTCTCTGGCAGGGCAGTTGGAGAAGCTGAAAAGTCCTTGACTTAGGATAAACACTGCTTAGCAACAACTGAAAACATCCGTCTGTTATCAACATTATTCTCAGCCTAAATCCAAAACGTGGCACTGTGGAATAAAATTAACTTTCTCCCAGCCAAAAACAGGACAAAGGGATTAAATAGTAACTTGAAAATTTAGAGAGGTGAGTGTGCAATTTAGAGGCTTTGGAGTGTTTTTTATGTTTTAATTTTTTTAATTAAATACAAGGAAGCTTTGGTAAGAGGAGAGCCTTTAAGTATCTGGAGCAAAGGAAAAGAATAATGGAAGGAATGTTGTGTTTGCTTCACAGTATAAAGATAAGACTTCTAACCATCAGTCCCCAGTTAGATCATCCCTGTGAAGATTTAAGGCCCCTAGCAAACTGTTTTCAGTCTCTGTCATCATGGAAAGGTGATCTGAGCAACTACAATGGCTTCAAGTTGCAGCAGGGGAGGTTTAGGTTAGATATAAGGAGGAATTTCTTCCCTGCAAGGGTTGTTAAGGCTTGGCCCAGGCTGCCCAGGGAGGTGCTGGAGTCACCATCCCTGCAGGGGTTTAGGAAACAGAGATGCTCTCCTTAGGGCCATGGCTTAGTGGCATGGGAGTGCTAGGGATGCTTGGACTTGATGATCCTAGAGGTCTCTTCCAACCTTAGTGATTCTGTAATGCCAACTAGGAGGATGCAGGAGATGGAAGTCTTCCCTATCCTGTCATCAACATGGACAAAGCCTCATTCTGTGCTTCTGCCCAAGCTTGTGTGCACTCCTGTAGTAACTAGTCTGTCTGAATTCTTCTTTTACTCCCTAAAATGTACTTCTTTGTGGAAAAAAAACCTCATAGATTAAGCTTTAAGGAAAAAACATAAGACACAAGATAAGTTTGTCAGTATGGAAGTGCAAGCAAAGATATATGCAAATATATAGCCTACTTTCATTGTTTAATTACTGAAACAGGAATTGAAAGTTTGAGTATCTTGCTGAGCACATGGGAAAGAGAGGACAAAACAATGAGAAAACAAAGTGATTTTCTTCCGAAGACTCTTCAATTAGAACTTGAATTACATATATGCCTGTTACATTCTAATTAGTACAGACTGAGCTCCTGTGGTTTTAAACAGTGCCAATCTCCTGGAATTTTCAAGTGTAGGGAGAAACTTTTGTTCTTTTATTCATGTGCCCTGTTTCTGAAAAAATTGCTATTGGAAATACTGGCCAGGGTCATTTAATAGTTGAACAGTTTAGGGGATGAAAGAAGACTCAGCCTGAAGAACTTTCACTCCAGTGACTCAGTTTTGGCAAAATGAGAAGCAAATGAAACAAGTTTTATACTGGATGTATGAAATAATCACACTAGGCAGTGCTGCCATTGTAACTGTCTGCAATAACCTCTATAAAACTGGCTACCTGAAATTATTAGGGAATGCTATGAGAGCTAGGCATTATTGCATAATGATTACTAAGATGCAGTGTTCAGTAGCCTGTGTTCTACAACAGTGAACAGCCCAGTTAAATAGGAAACCAGGGGTTTATTTCAATGGGAAGTATGAATTCTGAGGTTTTTATGTTACTGCTTTTCAGGATTTTTTGGGACAAATGTTTTGTACACTGGGAGAAATAGTTGGATCACAGGGGAGCAGACTGCAAAAATCAATTGTGTAAGTATTGTCATTGTTGAATGTTGGATGAATGCATACTGCTTTGTGAGGTGACAATTGGGGGGGTTTGCAGGTATCTTGATACACAGAATTGACAGACATTGCTTCTAAGAGAGAATACATTTCTAGCTACAATAGGAGCCTCTATAGACAATTAGCAAAGGAATTGACTCATCCAAAGACTTCACTATGCCTTGCATTAGCAGTAGTTATACTAACCTTTCAAAATGCTTTTCTTCATAGTTGAGAAATCAGCACATCATAAATCTTTCCCTTTTATCCAAACATCAAGAAACCCCTCACTGGTTCAAATCCAAGCATTCCTAACTGTATTTCTGTTGTTCCCAGTAATAAAATTCCCAGACAATGAGGCAATCCAGAGGATCGAATATTTTCTATTTATTTTTATTGCTCTATTTTGTATATGTGGTGCAGGTAGATATTTGTTAATGTGGATGAGGAAGTGTTCATGACTTTTTATTGGCTCTTTCCAGTGTGTCCTTGGTGCTTTTGACAGTGCTGTGGCTAGACAAGATGCCTGGTTGATTGTTCACTCTGGCCTCTCTGAAATCTGGATACCTTGGAATCTAGGAGACATCTGTCTTGTTTTATTTGTTAAACCATTGCCTTGCATTTCAGGATTGTTTGCTTATAGACATTTGTTTAATGTCTCAGTATTTAAATAATAATTCAGTTGACAATTTTCCATGTCTCCTGTTCCTAAGGATGTTAACTGCTTTGAATTTACCATTCTTTTTAGAGAGTCAGGTCCATGTTCAGATAGCTTGAATGTTCTTTATGACCTGTCACTTGAGATCAGAGAGCTTTTTCTCTTCACATTATTTCTGAAGTTCATTGACATTTTGCCTTTTCTGTTCTCTGCCAGCAGTTGTACAGAGAAGAGAATACCCAGTGCTCTTTTAGTCCTAATCAGCTACCCTCCTCAAGCAGCACTTGTATACTTAAGCAGCTTGAGGAGCTGGAATTCTATTCTCTGATTGGCATTCAAGTAAGCTCTGACATGCTTCCAAAATTAAAATTAGAAAGACTTGAAACTTCAGATCTGTATACTTTGGACATTTAGAAATGCCTCGTGAGATTCAGGACTCCATGGCTGTGACAAGCTGGCCAACTTTGAGTTAGATTGTGTATCACCAGGGAAAGTTCCCTTAGGAAGTCTACCCTGAGAGGATATTCTTGTCCTGGAGCACAACGAAGGCCAAACATCTCAAGCCTAGAGGGTGAGCATTGCAGAGGTGTGTGTCAGGCAGGCTGAAACCTGGCTTGCTACAGACCTGTAGGCTGAGTGCACAAGTGAAGATACACAAGCACATTTTTCTTCTTTGGCTTCATGACAGGCATGACTTGCAGTTTCAGTGATGTTCTTACAAACATCAGCAGGTCATGCCTCTGAGGCATGAACCTAATAGTATTTGGTCTTGGCAGGTATGAGGATGTCTCCTGAACTTCTCTCTCTCTCTGTTTCTAACACCATTCATGGCTTTGACTTCAGAGCAGTCTATTGCAGAAGACTCTTGCTCATGACTGTGGCCATGTGCTAGCCAGTTATCTTTGAGACTATGAGAGCTCTTGTTCAGAAACATACTTTAGTGTTGTACTTTATTTTACAGCCTGGCCAGGTACAGAGGTGAAAGTTTGCTCTGCATGATTTCTTTTGGACAATAAATCTCATCATAGAGAGCAAGTGAAACAGATAATCTGACATTTTAACAGGAATGTTTACTCTTTACCTACTGGGTTACTAAATTCATTAAATGCCTTCTCAGGACAAGCTCCATGAGTAAAATCTACTCAGACTGGCCTGGCTTGCCCCAGTTGTGTTAGCATGCAAGGATGAGGTGCAGATGGATCTACTTCCAGAAATGACACAGCTTTACTTTTTTTCTCAAGAGAGCATCACCTTCCCAGACACTGTGCAACTCTCTAATTCTGAATGTTCTGTCTTCCTAGAGAGAAGATGCTAGCCACATTTATAACTCTGAGCAATGCTTCTTGCAGGATCTTCAAAGTGCATTCCTGTAGGGATTCCCTTTAATGAGGAGGCAGAAGCATTGCAAAGCTTAATGAGCATTCTATGCTAATTATTCTGATGTGAGTGCCACTGCGTGCTAATGAGGCTGTACTGGAGCCAGCTGGCCTATTTGGGGAAGCTCTTTTCCCTCTCATCTCTTTGTGAGTGTAACTGATGGAAAAACAGCTGAACTATGGAACTGGGACTTCCTGTACATTTGTCTTATCTATGGTTGTGGCTGTCAGAGAACTAAGTTCTGTAAATTCAGGGATAAGCCTGTAAAATTTTCAATGATCTGAAAAATGTTCCATCCTCTGCCTCATTGCAGTTTCAGCTTGCAAAAATAGGAGGTTTTGTTTAACCTCTCAGGTTTGAATTCCCAGATAAATTGTCATTCTTGTTGTTGTTGTTCCTTGAAATATTTTGCCATGTAAGGTCAATATCCTCTTGATAACCAAGTCATTTCTACTACTGCTATTACTACTACTGGATTCCTTACACATCAACTTCTAAACAAGAGTTTCAGTGAGCTTGTATGAATTTCCATCAGGATTTACTCCTCTATTCATAGTTTCTTAACTTTTATCTGCTTCTAAGAACTATTGCCCCACCAGTTCTTTATTATAGCACAGTCTTGCTAAACTTGTGTAAAGTTGTGGAGCACTGTGAAA
The DNA here is from genome assembly GCA_013396975.1 of Bucco capensis. Taxonomy (NCBI): domain Eukaryota; kingdom Metazoa; phylum Chordata; class Aves; order Piciformes; family Bucconidae; genus Bucco; species Bucco capensis. The sequence continues at coordinate 242,354 of VWZO01005900.1, read as the reverse complement.
AAATTCAGAAGGATTAAGGAAACTAATAAGTGAAGTAAGAAGAATGGTTAATGTTCACATTAATGTCATAAGAGAAGAACAGGAGTGCCCTCTAGTTCTCTTAGAAAAAGATAAAAAATGCAATCAATTTGAAAATAGAATTTTACCTTAATGTCTTTTTGGAAAGTAATTTCATGCAAATAATTCTTTTCAAGAAAGACATGAAGAAATATAGAACTAAAATAAAATGAGCATAAGCAGTAGCATTGATTTGGGAAAAAAAAAATCAAGACTTAACTACCAGGCTGCATGCTAATGGACATGAGGATATTGAAGGATCTCTCCTTTATGGTCTAGCATCATGCAAAAAGTTGCATATCTCAATATTTGTACTCCCCCCTCAGTCAAAGACTGCTCGATGAGATTGTGCATGGCCTTTCTGCTGAGGTTCTGGTTTGTGCTTTGGTATTGCAGCAGCATGTGTATACTTGCTGGCTGACTGACTGCTAATTTATTCTGCAAACACTCTGTTGGCTCTGATGGTGAGATTCTGCAGTGAGGTGATGTAGTTGTGTTTTGTTGCAGAGGAATTCCTGGGAAGAAGTGTGGAACAGTCATCGTAACAGCAGAGGAACTAGGCTGTTGCCGAGTAAGTGTGTTCATTGCTTTCTGACAAATACCATGAAAATGATCTTCTGATTGACACTGCAACAGCTTCTCAAAGGGATACTGTGTCAATTGGCATTTTGTGCTGGCAGCCCAGAAGCACAATGGCATCCTGGGCTGCAGCAAGAGAAGCGTGGNAAGTCCCTTCCAACCCAAAGCATTCTAGGATTCTATGATATGAGATGTTAGGATATTTTTTTCCTGTCAGTTACTCTTCATTTTATATAGAAGAGGCAGTAAGAAGCAGAAAAGAACATGAAGCATAAAGGTTTTGATTTTTACTGAAAATACTGGAAAAATCTCGAGGCATTTAGCATAAAAATTTATCCTTCCTCTGCACCCCCTCCAAAAGGAATTCTTGGTTCCAGCAGGTCAAACTGCACTGTATGGACATTGCAGGACTGCAGGTGTGTAGAGGGTGTCTAGAGGCAGATACTCTCATCTAGTTTGTTTTCTATTTGTGTGGTTATTAGTCAATGATTTATTATTAGTTTAGTGTAGTAAACCGCATACTGTATGTAATTTCTCTGTATTATCCATTTCAGGATTCAGTTTTAATGCAGTTCTGTGCAAACAAGCTAGACAAGAAGGACTTCTTTGGGAAATCTGACCCTTTCCTTGTCTTCTATCGAAGTAACGAAGATGGCAGGTAAATACTTGTTAACTATTTGTGCTGCTAAACAGTAGGCAACCTATTTATTTGCAGATGGTAATATAGTTTTATTTTTTTATATATTTGTCAGATTAAGCTGTGCTTTTATAATGTTTGTTGGATTTGTTAATGTTTGTTTGCACAATGCCTGTTTAAACAAGTGAGATGGAGACTGCTCTTGTCTGAAATAACTCACTGAAGAGTTGCAATTCTTGTTGAAGTTTTGGGTAAAAGCATTTTAGGTTTAGAGTTGTTTAGCAGCCTAGTCTTTAATCTCTCTCTAACAGGCCTGTCCTCTTCAGTCCTCCCTTCTCTCTGATTTCATTGCAATTCTTTTTGTCTTTAAATTTTACATGGATGCCGTATAAGTGAATTCAGATTACAGCTCTTTGGATTCCATGTTTGATGACACAAAAGAAAAAGTAAATAAATTAAAAAATTCTCTTTTTTTTATTATTATTACAGTTTTACAATCTGCCACAAAACAGAAGTTGTAAAAAACACACTAAATCCAGTGTGGCAGGCATTCAAGATCTCTGTCAGAGCACTGTGTAATGGAGACTATGACAGGTAAGCTATAGGCTAAGCCTGCTTAGAATATATGATTTTGTTTGAAATGTATGTAGATATTGGTATTGTTATCAAGTACCCAGCTAAATGTCTGGTAGGTTATCTGTCTGCTGGGTGAAACTTGGAGCACTGAAAGTACTTTGATCAGACTCTGAGGAAATACAGATTTATCAATTAGACAGTATACTTCCTGTAGTATGTTATGTATTACTTAAAATCATGAAAGAAATCTATTTTCTGTCCTCTGTGGTCAGTTAGCCAAGCAGTCTTCTCCTCTGTTGAGAGCTAGGAAGGAGTTTGAGGGGGAAAGTGCAGTCTTTAGAGAGCTAGAAATTCTTTCCTCCGCAGCCACATACAAAGCCTTCACAAAATCTCACACAGTGTTTCCTTTTTCACCACTGCATAATGTTTAGGAGATATTAATACTGCCTACCAGGTTGAAGTTTCATTGTGTTCTGAAGTAGTTATTTTAATTTAAGAACCCAAATGTGTCGACTAGAACTCCTTTCTTTTAAATGTGCTTTCCTTTGTATTGTGAACATTGCTTTTGCTCTGTATTTTGCTGCTTAATAATTTTGTTTTATAAAGGCTCTCTCAAGCTCTGCACACTTCTTCTCAGATGTGTATATATTGCTTTTATTCTGTAAGATGTTATTACCCCACAGTAGAGATCCCTTTTCCAGATAATAGTATATACCAGAGACCTTCACAATAAATTCCAGTTTGCTCATGTTCTTAAACTTTGATAATACTTGGAGGGTTTGAACTTCAGAGCATCAGCAAGCAAAAGTATATTGGTTAAACTTCCAATGTGTTTGTTTCCTTAGCTTCTGCTGTGTTTTACTATTCATTTATGAAGCTACATGAGGTAACCTGAGTGACTTGCTATTTTCTGCCCCATGAGAAATGACTGGAAAATTCTGAATTTGGCACAATTGATGTACCTATAGGCTACTAACTTACAAGTATTAAAGGCAGTCTTGGTATGTTATAATATAAATTTTACCATGGTTGTGTTTATTATTTTTAGGACAATTAAAGTAGAAGTGTATGATTGGGATAGAGATGGAAGGTAAGGCATTCATTCTCTTGTTTATAGTTAGCCATGCATATTTATACCTGTTTTAAAATATATAAATACATAGTGGCCAGAACAGTAGCAGCAAATGGTAATTATTAATATTTAGAGGTTCTGGTGCTCTAGTTGTGTTTTGGTTTGCAGTTGTGGTAAATGCTGCTGTATGAAACCCGAAGTGTGTCTATGGACCAAGCCAGAAGGAATGCTTTGGGAGCTGCAAAATCAGTTTTGTGACTCTTGTTATGCTCTCAGTTAATGGACATGTACGAAGAGAGACAAGCTCTTTTATAATCTACTTACTTTTGCTTAAAACACTGCTTCATAAACAATTATTTTTCAAGTCTGATAAAATGCATGTGCCTGCAATTGCTACTTCATGGTTGCCTAGACATTGCAATGGAGAAACTACCTCTTAATGGTGATCATTTCAGATTGGCTTGGAGTGCTCATTTCCATGCCTGTCTTCATCAGAGTGCTGTTGTAAACTCTAGAGTTGGAAGACCTGGATTTTAAATAACTCAAGTACTAAAAAGAGGATGGTGTGATATATGCTAAATTCAAGAGGAGCAGTCTGTTATTATTCAGGCTTGCTGTCTGTACTGGGGAAATTTGCCTCTATTTTGACAAACAAGATAGAATTCTTTGTTATCAGACTGGATTGATACCTCTTGTTCTTCTAAAGATGTTTGAGCTTGTATCATAATGCTGTGCCTCGAAACTACTCATAAATCATGGTACAAGAGCTTTTATGTAATACAAGGATATGTTGATTTCTATTTATCTTTAATTGGTCTGAATGATTTCCTATTACATTTGTATTTTTTCCGTATATGGATATAGACTTATTTGGATTTTTAAGAGTGTATTATTTATTATACACTAATGTCTTGAAAGTTGCATTGGCAATATTTTTCTAGTGTTTTAGCTAATGATATTTTGCCTTTTGCTTTCTACCTTTCTGGTATATAGAAGCAGGCAGAACACTGACATCTTACATGTTAAATCCTTCAGAAACAGGAGGCAGCACTCATCTCATGTAACTGCAGACAATGTAAAAATCAGACAACTGGATTGAACTAATCACTCGAGCTACTTCAGTAGCTTACAGAGGGAAAAGGTCTGATTGTATCCATCCTAACTGCAGTAAATTGCCAATACGACTTGCTCGTGATCTGAGCCAAATGTGTCTGAAGTGAATCCCAGTCAAGAATTAGTGTGTCTTGTACAATGCTGCTTTGACTCAGTTGATAGTAATTTCCATTTTTGATGGACCTTTAGTTTATAAGGAGTTGTTCCACCTGCTGATCATCTCACTGAGCTGAATCTCTTTGCTCTAGAGATTTGCAAACTGGGCACGAACAACCTCTGAAAGATCATCAGAGAGCCTGCTAGATAGAATATTGCAGGTTATTCTGCAATCAGGAAGGCAACAGAACTGTGCATATATTTGATTTCTGAGTCTTGACTTGCCTCTGACTTCTTGAGTCTTGAATGAGAGGATTTTTTTTTCCCTTTTTCCCCCATTCTGTGTTATTTGTGCTTTGAAAAAACAGTGCCAGGGTGCTTTGGATTGAGCTGCTTACTGTCATGTTCATGAATTACATTGTTGAGTAATTATATGTTCTTAGCTCTCATTTATTTTCAAACATCACTTAGAATTCCTTACTAAAAGGAATACAGAATCTTTGTAGCATTCACACGATTTATTTTATGTGTTGAGAGTCTCAGTTTCAGTGTTCTGATATGCCACTCATGGACAAAAGTCTTTCAGTCTAGAATATTTGGTGTTGGGGAGGCAAAGAGAATAACTTGTTTGAGTTCTCAATCTCGAGACATCCATTTGGTGAAGTGTGATCATGAATATTGGGAAGGATCAGTGCCTTGTTTTTCCTAATGGCTTATGCTTCTGGCAAAGGGAAATGTTGTCTGACAGGCACTCATCTTTCAGAGCCAACCTAGTGGAGGGGCATACATCCATCTGAATACTGAGAGTTAAGATCCAGGGAGATGATTTTTAAGTGCAGAGAACTCTGCCTCTACCTTTTTAATGTGATTAGTCAGAGGGATTATTTCTAGCTCAGTTCTTGTCAGTCTGTGTATATTGCCACCAGGAAAAGAGACTCTCCTTGAATTAAAGAAACAATCACTTTTAAGCAGTACAGATCTTGTTTTCCCCCCCAGAGACAGCCCTGTCTGGAATTGTTTATGTTTCCTGTTTGCTCCAGCATGTTTGTAGGTAGTCATTGAGCTAGTAGTTGAATTTCTGCCTTTAAAATACACAAGCTGACTAGAAAATGTAAGGTAAGAATCATTATGAGAGGGAAAGATTCTTCCTTAAGCAAGGTTTCTGCAGTGCCATGGTTACCCAAGGTTAAATATACCTTATGTGCTCCAGCCCATCCATAGCCTGTGTGGATAGCTGCCTCTGATCCCCTGGGAAAATAGTCATTACAGTGTGGAGAGCATTGAATCAAATGGGATGATACCTCCAAAATTTGTTTCTAAAGAAAAACCTTTGTCTATCTTGGAAGCAATTTTCTGCTGTCCAAAGTGGGAGTGTTTCATGAGAGGTGCTTCTTTCCAAATCTGAGTAATCAGGAATATCTTCACCATGTAATATTTCTCAGACTTTCTTACAGGATGCTTTGCTTACCTCATGTGCCTTACCATAATGACTGGTCCTTTGAAGTGTTTGGTTTGTCTATTCTGTGAATTCATGCTGCTTTCAGAAATTGAGATTTGTATTTGGCAGTTGGGTGGTTTTTTTAATTTAATTTCATGATGAATAAATCAAGAAAGAAATTTCATTTTGCTGTGGATTGTTTCCATTTTTCCTCTTGCAACATTCAGATTTATTTCCATTTCCTTTTAATATTTATAGCTTAATTAAAAGTGTGCTACAAAGAGTGAACATGCTACAGAGGGAGAAAGATTTTTAAGCAAATTGTATCTTTTGCTATTGCTCTTTTGGGTGTCAGATCATATTGGCTGTGCTTCTCTTTTTCATAAATACATGTTTAAATTAGTGAATGCTGTGCATTTGTTTTGTGGTTTTATGTTATGCAGCCATGATTTCATTGGAGAATTCACAACAAGTTACAGAGAGTTGTCAAGGGGACAGTCTCAGTTCAATGTGTATGAGGTAAGTGTTGGGAGTACTCACTTGCAGGGAATAAATGAGAAGATTTCCAATGTTTTCGTGGCAAACTGGTCAAACCTGCAAAGTGTTTGTCAAAACCAAACTTTGGAATGATGTCACATTTCTCCCCTGATAAAGAAGAGGAGAGAATCTAGAGGTGTTGCTTCATACAAAGCTTGCAAGACAAGCAGATGAGTGTGTGCTGGGTTGAGATAGGGCAAGAAGAGCACTTGAAGTAGCTGGGTTGCTATGATCTAACTTGGAGCAAATCTTGGGTTATCCCTATATGTATATGAACAATTTGTCTTTTATTTCTCCTTTTGCCAACTGTAATATGTTGTATGCTGTTTTCTCCTATGCAGAGAGTATCTGGTGTTTCCTACATCAGATGCAGAGTCACATGTTTTGGTCTTCAGTGCAGGCTTCAGAATCTTTTCGTTTTGATGCAGGGCTTACAAATGACAGAGGATTCAAAAGGTCTTAAATAAGGAAAGGCAACAGGAGGAAAAGACTTAAAATGTATTTTGTCACAGGGAAGTGGCAGCTTACAGACTAAGGAAACGTGTTTTTATGTTTTTATAGATCCAAGAAACCTCAGTTTTGAGTCTAAGCATAACTTAGATCCCTTCAGGTTTCTCTTCAGTAGGTAACAGTGTGTAGTACTGTAACTTCAAGCACTGTGCTCCCCAGCTAGAAGCAGTACAGGTGAGTTGGAGTTTTATGCTGCAGCTGAGCCAGTCAAATGCAAATAAAAGCCCTGGCTTACCTAGCAGGTCCCAGTTTGCAAATCTGCATCTGTTCCAGCATTGAGGTGCATAAGCAAACACGATGCTGAATAAATTTAGAATCCACTCAAAATAGACTCCTTTCTGCACTGAAAGGATCTTAGGACTTCTCTGTGTGTTTAATAAGAAGTCATGCTGCTTTAATATTCTTATCTGTGTTTCTAGGTAATAAATCCAAAGAAAAAAGGAAAAAAGAAAAAATATGTTAATTCTGGAACAGTAAGTAAAGATATTTTATGCTGCTGACTGCTTTTCTCTTAAAACAGAGTGTAGTTGACTTGTAATTTAACAGGATTAGAACAGAACCTTCCGTGAAGGTCACAACAATAAACTATTTATATATTATGTAGTTATACCAAAATTTCACTCAAGTTCTTGAAGTTATTGGACTGAAGACTATTTAATTCTTATCTGAAACATATCTGCACTTCTAAAAGTAAAATTTCTATTTGCATTTTAACTGCTGAGCTAGCATCAGTAAAAGCTAGAATGCTTATCATGGCTAAACTAATTACAATTAACAACAGCTTTTTTTGGTAAATTTATGTTGAAAGCTCTGTTAGTATAGTTTGGGATGAGAGTTTACTGTCCTTCTGTTCATGTTTCATCTTCTGCTTTATGACCCATTTGCTAGCAAAGCAAATAATTCCCTTCAGCACTTTCTAAGCTTCTGTGTTGTGGCATCCATGATTCTCACACCATTTACCAAAAAATGAAGAATAAATGTTGAGGAATTGGATATTGGAAAACCTAATCAGATATAAAGAGATGTCTTTTGAAAACACATCCAACATGTGGGGTTTTTTCCACTGAAGTCAGTAGGGCTACTTTCACTCTGAACTGTAGCCTTGAAGGAATGTTTTTGTCATTCTCACATTCTTCTATAAGTCTGTTCATCAGCAGGGAAATAAACAGTTATTTTGTACCTCTGCTTTAAGTTGTAAAAAATAAGCAGAAGCAGCTTGTCATTGAAAATTTACCACACAAGGTCTGATTTGTTAGATAATAGAATAGATGCATTACCAGCCAGCATCTAGTCCTGGTGTGCACTGTGATCAGAAGACATGCATATGGTAACCTGCCCTGGAATACAATCTTCCAAGCCTTACCTTTGGTTTATTAGAGAGAAGAAAACAATAAAAGACTTCCAGATTTCTCTATTTCTCTTCCTTTCCAAGAACTGACTACTGAAATGGTTTCTTTTCGTTTTTTTTCATATTCTTTTTTCCCCTAGTACTGTAGGCAATTGTGTTAAGGACAGAACTCCAAAACCATTGTGCTTGTGTCTCTGCTTGTTCAGCTAAGAAATGACACTTTGTGCCTGACTCTCTTTTCTTTGTTTTCAGGTAACATTGCTTTCCTTCCTCATTGAAACAGAAGTTTCATTCCTTGACTATATTAAAGGAGGGTATGTGATTGGCTACAAACCTTTCTTCTTTTCACAGCCTTGGTGTAATTCACTAATAACTTGTGTATGTGCTTTGCATAGGATGATTCTGTGTAGTATCTGTAAAGAGCTCCATTGTTTCCTCATTTTAGAGGCTGTTCTTTACTAATTAAACCCTGCAGATAGTTATTGACATAAGTTAAGTTATGGAACTTTACTTATAATGTTAGAATTGGTGTTAGTGCTAAAACACTGAGATTGAGTAATGACTTCTGATCAGCCAGTGAAAATTGGGATAACTAAAAAGGAGTTATCTATATACTACTAAATTAGTAAAATGCCTTTTTATTTCTTCTCATTACAGTCACCTTTGGAGTTTTTAATATTGTCATTTATTTAGAGCCCCCAAATATATGAATAAGCTCAGTAATGCAAGGGCTTAGAGCCTTGAAGAGGAATGCAGTTGACATTATCCTGCTTTACAGGAATGACTGTCAAACAGTTAGCTTATAGTCTGCTCTGTTTTTATCTAGATCAGGAGCAAGACTTAGTGGACAGAAAGGATCTTTCTCTGCAGAAGTTTCTAGCCTGTTAAACTTAGGAGAGTAGGGAGTAAGCTCAAAAGTTACTCTAGGCATTTGTAAATCAATACATAAAAATGAGGAGCTGAATTCTTTTGCAACTCAGAAATATTGTCATCTCTTCTGTCTCAGATTAGTGGGAGATAAAAGGCAGTGTTTGCCTCCCATCATGTTAAAAGCTTTACCTTCCTCCAGGTTTTTTGGAAGTGAACAGCCACACATTGTTTGGATTCATACATATTTAACTGAACCCTACTGATGTGCAAAGTGGAGATTTAGAACTCCTTTCATAACAGCTATTTTCATTCATCATGCACTGTAATGGCATGCATATTTCATGTTCAGAGGAGATCTGCTATGGGAAACAAGTTGTGCTATAGCTACATAGTTTGGAAGCTTTGCTGTTTATTTCTTGTGTCTGCGGAGAATAATGTGGAGTAACAAGACTATGTAAGAGGAAGGTGTTGTAGAACTTTTATCAGAAACATCTTTATGCTGATACTGCATTTGGCCAAACAAGCACCTGCAAAGGGGAAATATGAACTAACTGTCACTAGGGACACAAATGCCATGGAGAGGATACAGCCTTGCCATGGGCTTGCTTACTCCATTGCAGAGTTCTGCACAGTAAGTAGTCCTCAAAGCTTCAACAGCTTCCCCCAGCTGCTTGTCACTCCCAAGCCATAGGAGAAAATTGATCTTTCCTTCTACTGGACTGTTTAAAAAAGCCTAATCATGACAAATGTTACCAAGTCTGGTTAAAAGCAACAGGATCTTGCTCTCGCCTTTGTTGTATTTTGGAAGGGTCCTCTCTGCCCATCTCTCTAGCCTGTCAGCCACTCCTCCCAGTTTTGTGTCCTCAGTAGGCTTGCTGAGGAGCAAGTCTACTATTCCTTGCTCCAGATCACTGATGAATTAGTTGAACAATACTGGTCCCAGTACTGACCTTTGAGGGACACCTCTAGTTACAGACCTCCAGCTAGACTCAGTGCCACTGCTCCCAAGCTCTGAGACCAACCCTTCACCCAGTTCTTCATCCAGCCCAGACTTCCTGAGCTTGCCCAAGAAGATATTGTGTGACATCATGTTAATATTTTAATAATGTAAATAACCTTATTAATGATGTAGGATTTTTCATAAACAATGGCTAAAATAAGGATGGAATAAAGTAGCTGTTTTCAGTTTATTAATAAAAGTGTTGTATAGCTCTTGGTTAAAAACCTTATAAAAGATTATTTTCAGTGTTTTTTCCTGTATTGGAAAGTCTGTCCTATGATTTGTCCACAAACAGTGTTATCCTCTCTTGTTTGTTTTTCCATATAACAATAAAACTATTAATGAGATCTCTATTTGCTTTTTCTCCAGAACCCAAATTAATTTCACGGTAGCTATTGACTTCACAGCCTCAAATGGTGAGAACAAACTTAAGCATCTTGTGTGTGTGTGTGCTGTGTTTAGTTTTAAGTGCACATGTGTGTGTGTCTATGCATTTCTATCAGTATTGTGCTTAACTTCATTGTATTATTGATTCCCTGTGTGCCTGGCATCATCTGGAATCAGGAGTCCCTTGTGCTGGGCAACAGACTAGAGATCAATTCCTGTCCAAGAAAGCAGGGCCAACCCAGCAGATAAAAACATACAAAATTGAATAAATATGAGTAGTTTGCAAATATTTGTGTATTTTCTGGTTATTTGTTTGTTTCTTTAATACTGCTGGGAGAAAACTGGCCCCACTGAGAGAGGCCAAAGAAAGGAGTTTCAGGTGGAGTGGGGTGAAGCAGAGTAGTTTCCATGAGTTTTCAAAGTCTTTTCCTGTTCTTTTCAATTTCTGCTTTCTTGGCTTTCTGTCGTTTTTAGGAGGGAGAGTTTTGAAGTGATTCAGTTTGAAAGTAAATCTGCTCCTTCCTTCACCAGGTAACCCTTCCCAGCCTACTTCCCTGCACTACATGAATCCTTACCAGCTGAATGCTTATGGCATGGCATTGAAAGCAGTAGGGGAAATAATTCAGGACTATGATAGTGATAAAATGTTCCCAGCTCTGGGTTTTGGAGCTAGACTGCCTCCAGATGGAAGGGTATCACATGAATTTGCACTGGTAAGTAAGTAATTCTTTCTGTATTGTTTCAATTTCCTCACTATACAACATTTGGGGAGTTAAGGTTGCAGTCTTAAGCAAATAGTGGACAAGCAAAGAACAAAGAAAAGTGCTAATTCTTCTGCCTAAAAGACTGTTTAAAATTTTTTCATCATAGTGAAGTTTCTGAGAGAAATCCAGACTGAAGAAGTCCCTGTAGGCCAAAAGCAGTAATAAAGAAAAGTAATCATCTTTAACCTCAGCTGTAGCAGCATGAGGAACAGATGCTTGAAAGACTTCAGAGTGAAGCTAATCTATTTTCAGAAGCAAGTGAATCACAATGTATAATCTTTCATTATTATTGTTATTGTTCATTCTCATTTTCTGGGATCTCTTCATCTTTTACAGGCTGCTAGTTTAGAGAGACTGAGATAACTAAGTAGTCTAGAAGCTGAGGTCACAAGAACAAATCTGAGACTGGTCTGTGTGCCAGCTAAATTATAAACCTCAAATCTAACAAGATTGACCAGAATGGTTGATGTGTTATAACTGATACATCACTTTTGCTTCATAATTACTTTCAGTGATTAATCCTCACTTTTTTATTAGAATGGAAACCCTCAAAATCCATACTGCCATGGAATTGAAGGTGTAATGGAGGCATACTACAGGAGTCTCAAATCTGTACAGCTTTATGGACCAACAAACTTTGCCCCTGTCATTAATCATGTAGCCAGGTAAGCATCACAATAGCTACTTTGCAGGACAAATAAAGGGCAACTATTCCATAGTATTCATATGGAGACTAATATCTTTTTGGTACTGCTCATTGCTACTTTTATTACAAGGTTCTTCATTATGAATGTCTTTACTTTGAAATTCACTGCACCATGCTTCTTTATCAGTACTTTGCAGTCAAATTTTAAAAAATACAGCTTTTTCATATTAATTCCTTTGTATAAAGGAATTTTTATACTATTTTTGTACTGTTGGCCTGTTCTTTTTCTTCCCTTAGATATGCTGCTTCAGTAAAAGATGGCTCCCAGTATTTTGTGCTTCTCATTATTACAGATGGAGTTATTTCTGATATGGCTCAGACAAAAGAATCCATAGTGAATGTAAGTTTTGCTGAAAGTGTTGAAATGTAACAAAACTCATTTTCTAGGAATGAATATTGTAGGCAATCAACTAAAGCAGTTAATATTTCAGGCACTAAATCTGCTCCATAAATTAACCCCTTAAGACAAAAAGAAAGCAACAGTTCAATCTCAGCTTGATTAGATAGTGTTCTACAGGAAATGACACTCTTCTTTCTAACACTGTATATTTGTCTCATTTTCCTTATCTTGCCTCCTCCTTCTTGATGCACATCCCTCCGTGCAGTTTTGGATAGTGAACCATTCCAGTTTGTAGAGTGTACATGAAAATATTACTGAGCTCTTACACTAGAGAGCAAGATGCCCTCAAGTTCTAGCTAGCAGCAATCAGTGTCTGTGTGCACATAAGGATTCTCATTGTCCACTTGGTAAGCTTTTACACCCAAAGTTCTGTCTTTTCCTGTACTGTGTTTGAATCCCTGATATGTGATTCAATATCAGGGGTTTTTCAGTCTTAATAATATCCAAAATAATAAAAAGGAGAGGGGTATTCAATACAACTCAGGAAGAGAAGATTTTGGTTTTAACATTAATTGTGCTTATAGGCATCTCTTTCATTAGAGCATGTCTGTCAGACTCATTCTGTTTTACCAAACTCTTTAAAGGTTATGCTGTCATTCAGGAAATGCCAACACTTAAGTTGACGTGCAAAAGTTTAACTCTTTGTCTTTATGCTCTCCTTGCCACTTACTGCTTCAGGTACACTGTGTCTGTGTGAGTAGGAATCTCTTTAAAGGATGTTTTCTTTACAAGCAAGGAATAAGATTCTAGAAAACACCTGAAAAACAGAAGATACTCTGAGATATGATGGCATTTAGAACAGAAATATTCTATAGTCTCTATTATTGACTTATGCAGTGCTCTGCAATTCAGTTACATGTATACTGTATTTATGACCCTTAATCACAGGAAGGGACCTGGGGATGTCATCTTCTCCAACACCCATACTTGGGTAGGGCCACCTAGAACCATGGCCTACTGACTTCTACTATTATCTTTGGTAGCATATTAGTATTTAACTAACAAGGGATTTTTTATTCTGCTACAAAATGTTAGCATCATTTTGTAATGAATTTGTAGTCCAAGTCGAGTATGTAGTGTAGAATGTATAGTGGTACAGAACATTAAATAGTGAGTTATAGAATGGCATATTCATGGCTGGGCTTTGCGAGCGGAGCTCCGGGGAGGGCTCCATCCAGGCTCTTGCCAAGCACTGCTGGCTGCAAAGGCCAATTTGGGACAGACCAGAGCAGTTGCAAAAGGCACAGCACAAGGACTCCTCAGGAGCTAGAAGCTGCAAGACACGATTCTTTCTGCGCTGTCTTTTCTCCTCCAGAGTGATCCTGCGTGCCTGCTCCAAAGCATCAGCTGCATTCAAGCTAGTGTGTGTGCAGAGCTGCTGAGTGGAGGCCAGAGGAGAGCAGTTCAGGGGAGCAATGTGGCCAAGGCTGAGCTGTTGTTTCAGGGAGTCCTTGCATCTCCTCTTCGGGGCTCCTCTCTTGCCACAGCCAGGGGCAAGTTGCCCAGAGAGCATGAGCTTAGGCAGGCAGGAGTTCTTNTCAGCAGCATAAAGCAGCTCCTGGACAAGATGCTTTATGGGCTTAGTATGGACCTGCAAACACCTTAGGTTAAATAGGCTTCCATCAGTAGGATATCTAATGAAGATACCATCCTGGTCATCCAATTCTGCCCTGGCCCTTTGGAGCATCATGCTGACAAAGTGTGTGAGTAGAGTTGGTGCAAGAACACAGCCTTGTTTCACACCATTAGTTATTAGAAAGGGCTCACAAAGTGCATTGCCATATCTGATTTGGCCATGCTGATGTTCTCTAGGAGCACCTTGCGGTCAAGATGGCGGTGCATGTGCAGCAGGGTCTCTGTCGGCCGAGAATGGCATATTACCATGGTTTTAAATAGCATCTTGAGAGTAATTAACTGTAAATCTTCTGCCTAAAGAAAGGTGGATTGTGAAGCAGAGTTTCATTTGCCAGCGATTGTACATCTATCATTCTTGGCCAGTGTATGAAATGTTTAAAATGACTGTAGACATTTCACAGCTCATTGGAATATTCCAATAAGGAGCAGTTGTCAATACTGACATTTGGGAGGGGAGGGGTTTTTTGTAGTTACCCTCAACAGAGGCAGTTTCACATTATTTCTGTTACCTAGCAAATATCTGGTGCTACTATCAGGGTAGGAGAGACCAATATTTATGATCCTGTGTTCATAATTTCAGAGTTTTTATAGAGATTTTATTCAGGGAGAGCCAGAATCATCTTTGCCTTGTTTCATTGAATGAAAACAATTAAGTAAAATTAAAACTTTTACCGTAAGTCAGTTGACTATCTTGTTTTCTTTGTGGCATGAATGCATGACTTGAATAAAATTTCATTCATGGAAGAATTAGAAGATAAATATTTCTACCACTTAAGCAGACACTTTACATCACTCAGAGTTTTAGGTGGAAAAAGAAGTTGTTCTTTAAATCTAATTTCTGCATGTGTGTTATTCAGATTGTCCTCAGATCTCACATGTTATTGGCAGAGGTTACACCATGTGTTAAACATCTTTTTCTTCTTTTGAAGGCCTCAAAGCTCCCAATGTCGATAATTATAGTGGGAGTAGGACCAGCAGAGTTTGATGGTGAGTGTTCTAGTGCTTTTTCCTTTATTTTGTTAATATTTGTTTACTGTTTAGTAGTATGTGCCTTTTCGAACAAATAATACGGAGCAAGCAGTAAGCACTGCTGACATTTCCAGCTGGATTGATTGATATCTCAGTAGGATTACAAGCTACCATGTGGAGCTCTGGAGCCCCTCAGGCTCTATATTCAAATCACAGAACCATATGGGGGCTTAGCATTCACAGAGCTCCAGAAGATGAGTGTGGGGGGAAAAAAACAAAACCCACAGTCAAGTAAGTAGACCCAAATAATGTTGAATTTCCTCAATGTAGATACTTAGTTGCCCTGTAAAATGTCCATTGACAGGAAATACTGATCATCTCTTCTTACTACAATAGTAAAAGACTGAGGAAAAATACATACATTTGAGGAGGTGACCTGGGTTAAACTGAATTTCACTAGCTAACAGGAGTGAGCACTGAGAGAACCTTAACACCAAGATTACTTACGTATTCTTTCATGTGACATTCAGGGGCACTGTTCTCTGGGCAGTAACTAAGCTGCCTCTGTTACTTGTTGGGTTTTTTTGCCCTTCAGTGTAAATTGACTCAAGTTTTTCTCAGTAAGATGTTTTTGTTCTATCGTTGAATATGAATTGAGAGATTAATTCATTTTGGGTTGGTTTGTTTTTCTTAAGCTATGGAAGAACTGGATGGTGACATAGTGAGAATTTCATCAAGAGGAAAGTTTGCAGAAAGAGACATTGTGCAGGTGGGAGAGAAAATTTACTCTGTTAGATTCTACTGATCCTCATTGTTTTAACCTAGTGACAGGACTAGAGGCAATGGGGAAAAAAACTAGCACCCAGGCAGTTCTATTNGCTGCTCTAGTTGGGGATGTCCCTGGCCACTGCAGGGGGGTTGGACTAGATGAGCTCCAGAGGTGCCTTCCCAAGCCCTAAGCTGCTGTGGTTCTCCAGTGAGCTGTGTGCACCTCTCTCTTGTGTCGTAGTTCGTGCCGTTCCGCGATTACATTGACAGAAGTGGGAACCACGTGCTGAGCATGGCAAGGCTTGCTAAGGATGTGCTGGCTGAGATCCCCGAGCAGTTCCTGTCCTACATGAGGGTCAGAGGAATAAAGCCATCACCTGCACCTCCCCCCTACACCCCCCCGATCCACGTGCTGCAGACACAGATATGAGTGCTGGCAAGTGCTCAGCAGTTCTCCCAAGAGTCTCTGGATGCAGCAGCAGCTTCTGATCACTTTTTGGAGCTAGAAACATTCTCTTCACATACCAAAATTCTCCTATGGTTGCATGAGCAACTGGAAAGCTTTTAAATGCTAGGAGCAAAATGTTGGTGTTCTTTCTGAGTCTCTTTTTATTTTCTTTTAATTTTTTTTTTGACAGAAGACCTCTACTTTTTTGATGTATTTACTGGAGGGGAAAGCACAAGTCAGGATTTTAACTGAGAAGATATTGTCCTCTCTGAATACTGTGTGTATATAAATGTACAGGAATGCTGTTCCTCTGTATCAATGTTTACATGTTACTATTTTTACATTTCAGTACTTTTATAACTCTTCTTAAGAATGAACATTTGGAATATTGACTCACACCTCTTCTAGCTTGCAATAGTTTGTCACAAGAATAACAAGAGAAGCAATATCTCTTTGAATGTTTGTCCAGACAAATACAAAAGGAAAGCTAAGAAAAGGACAAACATGTTTTCCAATACCTGAATTGCTTCAATCAGTGCTCAGTAATCCATTCATCACACAGTTGGAGAATAAGCTCCCCAAATGTGAATAACATAATTGCAGATGACTTGTGACTAACTCCAAACTTTGAGGGGGAGGTATGTGTATTTTTTGCAGAGATTCTCCAATTTCTAAGTTTATCCAAGTTTACATGTTTTTTTTTAAGCTAGTTACTGAAGCAAATTAGAAGAGTTACTTGCTATAAGTAATTAAAGAAAATTACCTCAAATCAGAACTATCAGACTATTATAGTTGACTCACTGGGCTCATTATATCTTATCATCCATTCCTCAAAGCACTGGAAATTCTGCATCAGAGAAGTCTTTGGGAATGATTACAGCAGATGTTTTATAATGGACCATTTTAAACTTAATTTAAGATTGTCTTTTTTATTTTGTCTCGATTGCCCATTCAAAGGGATGCTGGCTCTTAATATTTGGGTTTACTATTGTCATTTCCTCCCATTGCCATTCAGGGTGCATGAATGTTAATGTTAATTAACTGGTTTAAACACTGCACAGACGTGTTGCTTTCTGCACAATTTTGTGTACAGAACTACCCCAGAATTTTCTTATCTGCCTGTTCCTATATAATCATAACATGGGTTTGCATGTACAGTTTTTACCAACTCCACAGTTTTGTGAGTTTGTGTCAGATACATTTGATTTAGAACTAATGGCCTTAACTTTCACAAAACTCCTGAAATGATTGTGAATTGCCTTCAGATACTGTTAAAACTGAACTTTTTCATTTTTTTTTGGTCACAGTTGTACCTGTCTTGTAATGTAACTTTTGTTTTTCTTTGCATATAACTTGTTTACTACTTCTGTTTCTTACTACTCCATGTTGTAATGTACAGTATCAAATTAAGGTGCATTTTTTAAGCATGAAAAGTTTTTTGCCAGAAAGTATATCTTGAATATTAATGGAATATAACTATGTAAATGCAGATTCTTCCATTTTTAAATATATTTAACTTCCTTTAATCTCATGTGGGAAATTACTTTTTCTGGATGATTATTCTGTTAGTAAAAAGCAAACAAAAAAAAGTAATTTTGTAAAAATAAATCTTGTTTTATTTTTATTTCAGACCAGTTTTTACATAAATATGGACTTTAATTTTTCTCACCAAAACATGTATTTCTTAGTGGATTGATGTTGCATGAATGGAATTTGATACTTGGCAACTACCAATTTTGATGGAAGTGCATCATAAAGTTTCAATCTGCTGACTGGTGGTGGTGTTCTCCTTCCATCTCCTGCATTGCTGCTTCAGCCTTGGGCACTTGCAAACTCCCTGAATTAGTGTAGTGTTTGTGTGGTTCCCTTTGGTGAGCAGAGCTTTAGGCTGACCTCTCTTGTGGTTCCCCCTGGCCCATGCATCTAACAGATCTGCATTCTAGAGCCAAAATGACAATCTTGTTTTGCTCAGAGGCAGCCATTAGCTCTCATTTAACCAGCCCCTTTTATTAATGCAAAGATCAGTCTCCAAACTAATTTAACAACTCATTTAACAAGTGAAGGAACTTTTAATGATAGCTATTACTTAAAATTATTTTTTCTCTCCAGCTTAAGTGCCAGACTATTCTATTCTGCACTGGGCTTTTTGCTTCTCTTTGGTATTGCATTCTAAATCTAACAGATTTAATGGAAAGAAATAGATGTGATCAGTGGACTAAATCTTCTAGGGGGAAGATGAGACTTTTTCCAGACTTGTGCCATTCCCAAGGTGTTTGACATCCTGATTCTGTGCTGTGTATGAGAATCATTATATAGCCTCACAGAGTAACCTCAGCCATTCCATGAGCAGAGATGAGAATTAATGGTCAGAACTTGAATTTCTCCCAAAGGTCATATGCAGCCAATTTTACTTCTGCCTTTATTCTTAAGAATAAAAGACAAAACTTGTATTCCTTCCCAAGCAATGCTACTTGCTACCAAAACTTGACAATGTCCTGTGAGTGAAGAGGAGCACAGCAAATATCTATGTTTATGAAAGGGGAAACACAACCTGTTAGAGGACAAGTGAGTTGCTGTGAAAGGGAAACTGTTTGCCTTGAGGAAAGCTCTCTTCCTTTGGTCTTCATCTTGGAACAGATGTTTTCTGTGTCCTACATGCAGAAAATGCAGGGGCAGGGTGCAAACTGTACAGATCTTCCTACAAATGCAGAAGGACACTGGCTCACAGAGGGTGTAGTTTGAGAGTGACTAATCGAGGTTTGATTCTGACTAGTGAGAGGAAGAAATTGGTTTGATTTACTCCAGTGTGGGTTCCTCCACAGGCTGCAGGTGGGATTCTTCTCCACAGTTGTTCTCCATGGGCTGCAGGAGCTTGGCCTGCCCTCTTTGCACTGCTCCAGCATGCCTGAGCTCTCCTTCCTCCCCTCGCTGTCTGCACTGTCTCTCTCACTCCTCCCCAAAGCCAAGCTGGAGGGAAGCCCAGCAGGAGTCTTTTGTGGCTCTTTCTGGCAAATATTGTTATTAACTCAATTAACAAAGGGATTAGAAGCTACAGTCATAAATCCAACAAATATATTGGCTCACCATGGCTGCAGGCTGGGAGGCCTGATTAGCATTCAAAAATGGTTGTGAGTAAGTGGAGGGAAGGTCAGGGATCAGTGAGATAAACTGCTGGGGAAAAAAAATACCAAGTGGAAAATACTGCATTCAGGAGGGAAATAAATAAGCACAAATGAAATGAAAATGAAAAATACCTGGATAAGCAGCAGTTCTGGATTTAATAATCTGCAGATTACAGCTGGGCTCCAAACAGAAGATGAATCAAATTGTGATGCTGCTGCATAAAAAGCAAAGATCAGCCTGGAAGATGTTAGCAGCAGTTATGCTCATATGAGGAGGGAGATAATCATTGCTCCAGGCTGTGTCCTGCTGAAGTCTTAGCTTGGCACCAGCTCTGGACTGTGGGGCCACATTGAGGGTGACAGAGACAATGTTCAAAGAGTCCAGGAGAGGTAAAAAACGATACTTTTTAACCTGTGAGGGAAAAAATTCGAGTGTTTGAGTATGTTTCATAGGGGAAAGACCAGAGAGAGTGTGGTAAGTGTGTGTCTGTGCAAAGGAGTGCTGTAATGAGCTCTTCTCAAAGGTCAGTGATGATGGGTGACAGTATCATCTTTGGCAGCTAGGAAGGCTTATATGGGCTGATAGGCAAACCTCCCTAACAAGCTGGAGGCCTCTTCTAGTGCATCTCAGGGAAAATACATTGTCTTAGAAATTGTTTAGAAAAGGCTAGACAGCTGGCCTAGTTGTGTGGCCTCTTCCCAAGCAGGGAAATAATACATTAAATTATTGAGTATCCTCCCAAAGCCTTCTTTGTCAGTCTTGCAAATGTAGGAGGCCTAATGAAGAGAGAAGCAAGGATACTACATTGGGAGAGGAGGACTGGAGTGGGTAGGAAGGCACTGGGAGGGCTCTGGTGAGATTTCATCTGAAATCTATGCTTCCAGTCACCCATTTTCCAAGGGATGGACTCAAGGGGCTGGTGATGAGGAGAGAAGCTCTTAGGAGATTTCCATTCAGTGGGCAGGTGAGTTGACCAGCCCTTGTGTGTGACCAAAGGCAACAAGGGTGAGTCCCTGTAAGCTGAGGTTTCTAAGCATAACTGCAGTGAGGGGCTGCAACAGCAGTAAACCTGGCTTGTTTCCAAGGAAAAATGAGCTTATGAAAGAGCTGACATCACCTTCTTGCCTGCAATAGCTGGGAATTGAATTCCCCAGTGGTCCATTTTTCTCACTCACCTGCAGCATGAGACAGCTTCCATCCAGCAGACTGCTTAAGCATGGATGGTGGAGAGGGCAGGCAGCAGGGCCAGTGTGCTGCTGGTCTCAGTGCTTCCAGCTGCGTGGGAAAGGATGTGTTCACAGGAGGAGGCTCAAAAATGAGCTGAAAGCAATGAGGCAGAAGGATCTCTGTGTCCAGAGTGGCCTACAGCACAGTGCTGGCTCTTCTGGGACACTGGGATTGCAAACTGGGCACCAAAATCTCTGTACTTCAGCCCTGGATGTCACTGGCTCTCAATTCCCATTGATACCTAAGTACAGACAATTCTGCAATCATGACAATGTTGTCATGTTAATGTAGTCAGTTAGCTACCTGTCCTTTACTAAACAAACATCACACATGTTGCTGTGACTGATACATAAGAACTTGGGACCTAGAACTCACATTTTAGGCACAGTATACAAAAATAAAGCAACAGAGATACCATTCCCTTACAGAGAGAGCCCCAGAATATGCTGTTGGATCCTTGGGATTCATAGCACTGGGCTGTACTGAACCACTCAGTTTCTTCAGTGGCATGAACTGGTGTTTTCCTCCTATCTCTAATTCACTCACACCTAATAACGAATTAAATCTCTTGACAGAAGAACTGAAAAAGCATTTAAGGGATGTTGGAATAGAACTGTAATTGGATTAACATTATCAGATGCTCTCAAATCTCTGCTTTTTCCTGTTCATCATGTAAAATTTCAGAGATAAATGCCTCCTTACTAAGGAGGGGAAATCATTCTACAGTGCAAGCTGTCTGTTAATAATGCTCTCCCCCACTGACCTTCTGTTGAGCTAATAGTTCACTCTTCCACTTAGAGCTGCAACCACGACAAGTATTTGATAAAAGAAACCCCACTGTTTGTGAACCTGAGTCAATCTCATTCTCTCCTACCTCATCCTCATGGCTGGGCTTCACGAACAAATATCTGGGGAGGGCTCCATCCAGGCTCTTCCCAAGCACTGCTGGCTGCAAAGGCCAATTTGGGACAGACCAGAGCGGTTGCAAAAGGCACAGCACAAG
The DNA here is from genome assembly GCA_013396975.1 of Bucco capensis. Classification (NCBI taxonomy): domain Eukaryota; kingdom Metazoa; phylum Chordata; class Aves; order Piciformes; family Bucconidae; genus Bucco; species Bucco capensis. Next base: position 221,091 of record VWZO01005900.1, on the reverse strand, counting down.
GACTCCTCAGGAGCTAGAAGCTGCAAGACACGATTCTTTCTGCGCTGTCTTTTCTCCTCCAGAGTGATCCTGCATGCCTGCTCCAAAGCATCAGCTGCATNCCAATGATGATATGAGGATGATGAAAAACTTCCTTAGGTGCAGGTTGATATAAAACTTGTGTTTTCTTTAAGCTAACTTGCAGCCCCAAAAGCTGAGCAATGGCTGCAGAGCAGGATGTTAAAGGCTGCAGAGCTCCTTGTGTCTGGGCAACAAGGGCAGTGTCAGCAGCATAAAGCAGCTCCCCACCTAGCCCTCCTCAAAACTTGTCACCTTTCTCTAACTCAGACCTATGAAAACCTCCTCTACAAATACCACTTTGGTAGCCCTTCAAAAGCTTAGAATAAGCCTCCTTTTTAGCATTTTACTCTATGATTCAATCAGTAAAACTCACACTGTAGAGAAAAGCACTGAATTGTAGCATTCCATTACTGGAGAGATGCTGTCAGCTGTACTGAAACATTTCTCACTGCCCTGGAAGAATTAGCAAGAAAAGAAATACACATTTTAGCACACCCACAGTATCAGCAGGTTTTTTTCAGCCACTGTTAGATATTGCACTGTGTCATTATCAATAGATCTGTCTATTACTTGTCATTGCAAGGAAGTATCAGACTTCCAAAAGCTCTTTTTAACAATGGCAAAACTGACTGAAACTTTGCTTTACTTGAAACCTGTTAGATTGAAATAGGAAGAAGAGGATATTTTAAGTATTGCTGTATTTTGTGGGCAGATGCTCCCTTCTCTTCCATCCCCCAGCCTGTTCCACAGATGCAAGCTGCTTCCCAGCAGCTCTCTGTGGGCAATGGGCAGGTTTTACTCCAAGATAGGACTGCAAAGCTGTATTCCCAGTGGGGTAGGACAGGGCCAGCCTGGCTGCTGTGTTGCAGCTCATCAGGCCTGACAAGTTGTGAGTTGCTCCAGTTGCCATTCTCTTCTCACTGTTATTACATTATGGAGCATCTAAATTGCTATTACTGTGCAGAAAACAAGATGATCCCATCCCCCAGGTGCCTCATTACATCTTCTGTTAGAAAAAAAAAGCCAGGGACAGGTGGAGGAAGCTCCAGGCATCTCAATTGCCTTCTAAAATTTGCATGGATTTCCTTAGGAGCTGGAGCACAGAAGTTAGGGAATGCACTCCTCTGCCTTCCCTGGCAGACCATGCCCATGCCCACTCTCCCTGCTCAGGTCTTGCAGGAGCAGAGGAGGAGGGAAAAGGCTCTGCTTGTTTTGAAAACTCTCCCATCTATTTGTTTGAAGTTTATGTGCTGTGTTTAAGCTCCAAAAAATGCCTCCTGGAGGGGGCATGCCAGAAGCAGCAGCAGTGCTCTTCACTGCCTGAGACAGGAGTTGCTGCTGATTGTCACTGGAGAACCCAGCAGTGATCACCCAGAGGGCCCTGGCCTGTAGGGAACCTATCCAAGGAAATCTCCAGGGTTGAAATTATTTGAAGCACTGGGCACTTGAAGTAATATTGTAATAGTGCTCTGAAAATCCCTTCTCAAGTCAAGTGTTGGCTGCAGTGCAGGAAAGGTTGTGAGCCCAGGCTGCACGAGAGCAAGCAACAGAGGAGCTCTCCTTAGGGGAGAGGGGAACCTGGGGAGGTATTAGTGTCCAATTCTTTGTTGCAACAAGGAAAATAACTGGCACAGTCCCCACAAAAGGAACAACAATGCCACAGAAAGCTGTGAAGAGAATATTAAAGAGAGAAAAGTGATGAGTAGTTGCTTACCTAAAAGCAGTGGTGGGGAAGCTGCTGTAAATTTGGGTCCTTCTTGCAGTGCCTGGTGTGCAGCCAGGGATGTGTTCCTCCTGCAAGGGCAGGAAACAGCCAGCTGAGAAGCAAAAGGCTTGGGAAGAACAGAGAATGGCTCAAGGGGATTTTAATTTTCAATTAACCATATATTTCATATTTAATTTTTTCCTCTCTTTCAGCATATTCATGCTTTGGTAGAATCACTGCTAACCTCAGAAAAGAAACCCCCATGTATTACATTATTACTAGATCTATTTATCCATAAAGATCAATGGGAATAAGCTGTTCTAAAGTGCCTTTTCCATTGTCCAAGGTTGGCACAGGGTTCAGTAAGTCAGCAGCTGGGGTTTACCACATTGATCACGTCTGTGCCACTTATCTTTTATAACCAACTCTGGAAGGAAGATTATGTACATGACATTTCCCCTGGCAGCATTGCCTACTCCTGCCTAGTGCAACAAGTCTAGGCATTTCCTTAATTAAGGATAAACTAGAAAATTAGAGAAAAGATCCTTCTTTCATCTGAGGAAGTGGATAATAAAAATACAGACTATCCTGAAGTGCACTCACAGATTAAACACTTGGACACAGGCTAAAGAAAATGTTAATATCTGAAGACCTCTACCACTAATGTGTCCCTCACTGTAGCATCTGTCTGTGGCCAGTGGGATCTCCAGCACAGCAGAGAGAAGCACTAAACCCTCCACACCAAGGATGTCTGCAGCACACTGCATTTCCATTCACCCAAAGGCTTAAATAGGCCTGGATGCACCAGCAAGATCTTTGCCCTGTTCCTGCCAGCACTGTTTCAGTTCTGAGCTCTGATTCCCATCCCTGCCCCACTTTTGGGTCCTGCTGTTCCATGTTTGAGAAGCACCAGCTGTGGCAGATGTTGCTGGCACCAGCAGGCTCCTTCCTGCTGCAGCTGTCAGCAAATGCAGCAGGCAGAGTCTTGGCACTCAGGGGCTGCATCCTGCTCTGGGCCAAGGATGCCATGACTCGTGCTGGACACTGAGGAGTGTGAAGGAAGATACAGCAGCCTTCTGGCCAGAGGGGTGCAGAACAAACCCTCCTACAACTATGCTTACACTGCGAGGCTTAGCTCTCTCCTTGCTGAATGCAAGGCAGCATCCCTGTTTCCAAAGGGCTGGCAAAAGAGCATTGCATTACTTTTCCTTTCAATTACTACATATATTGTTTGTTCATTCTTTTAATGAGTGATCTTAAAGCTTTGGAGGGTGTGGGAGAACTGAGCAGCTGCAAACTCAAGCCAATGAGTTTGCTTAGTTTATTTCAAAGCATATCTGCAAGGATATAAGCCAGGACAGATCAGCTGGGAAAACTATTTTTCACCTAGGCAACAGCTAATGTCCCCCAGAGAAAATACTATCTTGTTCTTCTCTGGATACTGCATCTCTTAATTAGTCTAATCTATTTAGTCTGCTCTGATTTTTCACTCATAGATGCTGTGAATCCTCTGCTCTTCAACTTGGGCTTGCAGTTGCCTCCTCTGGGTAGCAGTGAGGCCTCTGTGCCACACAAGCTCCTCTGGAGAGGAGATGAGAGCAGCAAGAGGAGCACTACACCTCACTGCCTGCCTAAGAGCAGGAGAGACAGGCAAGCATCCCACCCCTCCAGCATGGGACACCTGATCTTCAAGAGACACACAATATTCCATCAGCCCAGCCATTTTACTGTGGAATTACTCTGCTCTAACTCCTCATTTTCCTGCTAGCTTAAATTTTTCCAGAATCAGCTTCCAATCACCAGAGCCACATTTTAATGTCATTGCACAAAATTGATAGTACACATCCTCTAGATTATTGGACCTTAGGCTTCCCTCTGAATCTTAACATTAATGTCAAATCGTACTTTCTTCTTCTTAACAAGACCTTGGGACTGCTATGTGAAGGGACCAAGAAGGTTGGACCTGTTAGGTTTTAGCTAAGACAAAGGAGGAGATGCAGCAGTGGCTGGACCTGTTAGGTTTTAGCTGAGACAAAGAAGGGGATGCAGCAGTAGGCACAAAGCAATAAGTGCTAGAGGGAAGATAAATCAGGTGCTTCTGCTTCTCTGAGGCTTCTCCCCAAAGAACAGAGTGATATGGTGAAAAAGTGCAATTCCCCCCCTGTCCAAATTAAAACTGATAACAGAAAATGGGTCTTACAGGCTAGGTAATAAATCTTTTCAGCTCTCTGTCCCCAAGTCTCATCAAGACTTCTCCTGCTCCCTGTCCCCAGCAGGGTGATCCCAGCTGTCCCCTCTGCCACTGGCTGCCATTTGCTCCAAGCACAGGAGCCTGTTGGTGTCAGGACTCCACTAACCTTGCATTGGTTTGGTTGTTTGTTTTTCAAGCTGCAGTGTTTGGTTCTGGATTCTGCCAGGCTCCAAGTGTTGTGCTAAATGATCTGTTCCCATCCTACCTCTGTGTCACCAGTCAACTGTGAACACAATTTTCATGCTTGTGGGCAGCTATGGACAGCATGGCTTTTCCTTCCTCTCTCGAGCCTGTCTTTAAATTACTCACTGGCTCTGTTTTGATTCTCTCTTCTGTAATCCCAAAGCCCTGTGAAGTTTCCTTCCAACTGCAATGGACCAAGGAGCACAGATCTCATCTTCCTCTCAGTAATAACTCCTAAGCTGTTTTCTAAAGAGCTTGGATCACATAGCACATAATCTGTTCTGTCTCTCACCTTTCAGTCCCATCATGTCAAACTAGTCTCCAGCAACCATGCAGAGAAGAGTTCAGAGCTGCTGGAGAGGCTCCAAAGCCCTGAACTGACATCCTTCACCACAACACCACTGGAAGAGAACTGAACCAGAGCAAAGAGCTTCTCTGCATAGAATATTCTGCTCTATTGGCTCACTGCCTCTTTAAAGAGAACTTGTTGGCTGGGTTATTCAGAGCACGAACACTTCTCAAAGATCATTAATGACCAGCCTGAGTGTTCATTAGGCTCAAAGCTCCAGAGGAAGGGAGCTGCTGGGAGAGCTCGGGATGCTGGGACTGGGAGCTTGTTTTAACTCCTACTTGAGCAGCCTCAATTTTCAGGGCAGTCAACAGGTTTTCTGGGCCCTACACCCCTCCAAAGATCAATTTGTTTGATTGCAAAGCAATTTGTATGTCTGCAGTATGGTCAAAATCAATGAGTGCTAATAACAGGAGCAAGGGGCCACTTCTGGACTGCACAGCAGCAGACAGGCTGCAAACAAGCACAAGAGTGCTAAAATTAGCCATTTACAAGGCCTTAAATATTGACAGGCTTTATTCTCATCTCCTTTCATCTGAGTCTATTTGCTGTATCAAGAGGGTATGGTTCATTTTTGATCAATTTTGTTTGTTCTTTTCCTGAGGAAGCTTGCCTTATAAGTCATACAATACTTCTGAAGACAGGAAAAGAGACACATAGAGGCAGGAGGTGTTGGAACTGAAGCCAGCTATGGAGGAATCAAAGGATTCATCTGCCTTAATGTTGGATGTCTGTGGTGCAAATATCTCTAGATAAGCCCATCACCTTGAGTTCCCTTTCTAGTGAGGAGTGAGAAACAGGGTGCCACTTAGCTGAACTATTTCAGGCAGCTTCATTAGGATGAAGTGAGTTTTTGTACAGGCTGTGCCTGTTTCTCTCTGGTGACTATAAAGGAAGATCAGCTCAGATGTGGGTATTTACACATGCAGGCTTGTGGTTGCCCTCTGACACAGCTGAGGCTTTCATCCCTGCTGAGACAGCCTGTGTCATTCTCTTTCATCCTCAATTTTAGTTTAGAAATTACTACTTCTAAACCAGCTATCCTGATAGTGCAGGATGGAGGAGGCTTGAAGCTTCTCTGCAGGTGCCTGAGGATGGATGTGGGTTGGGTAGCAGTGTGAGGGGCCCAGGACAAAGTGAGATGCTGCCTTTGCCTGCAGTACCAGACCCTCAGAGTGCAGCTCAGTGGCCTCTACCTCTGTCTGCAGGCAAGGATATTCCCAGAGCACTGTGACAAGACAGAGGTAGGAAGCATTGAAAACAAAGTCAAACTTTCACAACTAGCTTAATTCAAAGCTTCTTCCTCTCCCAGTGGTTTGTCATTCCCTTTGTTACCAACTCCTTCACTCTCCAGTCGTGCAGAAATGATCTGATTACAGATGCACACACCCAGAGTGCACAAACACCTTGTGAAAATCTGTCAGAAATCTCCAAAGGACCATGAAGAACTAAAAATAAAACCAACAAGAAGTCTTATACCCCTGTGTGTGATGTTAAAAAAAACAAAAGGATGCTCACTTGGTAATGAAGTGGAAGTGGTGTGGCTTCTTTCCCTTTCAGGCCATCTTTAAAGATGTCCTAAATTAATTTAGTTGTGTTTCATCAATGGTAATTGAGTGAGGTCACAAATTTAAGCATGAAAATATGCTGTGTTGAAGTTCTCAAGAGGAGATCATTGGTTAATACAGGAGACACCAGTTTGCAATGTTCCTCCAATGTATTTCCTTTCAGTTCTCACTACCTGATAATGTTTCCTTTTTTCTTACAAGCTGTTTTCCTCACATCTCCTTTAACTTACCCTTTTTTTAATGCAATTTCCACACACCTGTACTTTCATATTTTTCTATGCTTTGGTGTTATTTTTCCAGTCCACAAAAGCTTTGCTTTTTGATGGGCACATGTCTAGAAAATACCAAGTCTTTCTGAGCAGCAGATGGGCCCCAGGGATTTAGCATTGCTCAAGGGCATTCACATTTCTAAGGTAAGAGAATGTTTCTCCTCCTTTCCCTTCTTATATCCACCAAGGAGAAACACTGATCTCCAGCCCTGAGCAGGTAAACACAGCACTTAATGTCACTACAAAACACAATGCCCAAAATCTGCTGAGCAGATTATCTAGTTCAGCTCCAATATACCTGTAAGAAAGGAGGCTATGAAAACATTAATATACCTGGAAGCTTTGGGAGGCAATTTGACACACTTCCAGTAGAAAATACCAGCATTAGCACATAAACATCTCAGAAGATAAGGTAAGATATTTTGCCATGGTTACAAAGACAAGGACAATAAATATGTCTGATCCTTTTCCAAGAAAAAGAGGAGAAAAATAACTGGCAAGGTGCCTGCTTGTAAAACCAATTTCAGTGTATGAGGATGTCTATAAGAAGGATGCTGACTATTGCACTGCCAGGTAGAGAGAAGGAAAAACCTTTTCTGGATGAAAGACATTGACAGTATAGCCAGAAATAAAATCATCCTTCCTTTTGAGCTTTTCAGGAGTGAGATCAATGCAATAAGACTGATGATGTCCTGTGAGCTGACAGCCAGAAGATGCACTGAGGATAAAAGAAATGGATTAAGTAGATGAAGCAAGTGAGGGAATTTTAGACTCTGATCTCCAATCTGCATTTTGAATCTCTGGCAAAGTCCCTTGGCACCAGTCAGGAATGTGACCCAGGAATGGTAACTTTGCTCATCTAATTCCTTAGGAGGAATTTCTTTGCTGCAAGGGTTGTGAGCCATTGGCACAGGCTGCCCAGGGAGGTGCTTGAGTCCCCATCCCTGGAGGGGTTTAAGAGCCAGGGAGATGTTGCATTGGGAGGCATCATTGAGCAGGTTGCTAGGGCTAGGACAAAGGCTGCACTCATGATCTCCAAGGTCTCTTCCAGCTGGAACTGTTCTAGGATTGTAATTCCCTCCTGCGTGGGAGCAGCAGATTCACCTGGAGGCAGCACAGGCATTGTTGGGAGCTCATCTCTCCTGAGCAGGAGTTTTCCTCTGAAGTGGCTAGATTTAATTCCTTTCAAGAGATGCTCAGAACAAGGTCGTTTGTGGAGGCAGATCACTTCCTTAGCAGTTTTTTGGCTACATGGAGAGGAGATTGCTGTAACTGTGTTATGTCAAGCTGACATGCTTACTAGTGTAGAGCTACTTGCAGGTAGCTGTCACACCTAGAGATAAACCTTGCTGCACAGGCTGTTTTCAGTCATCTGTCCTCAGCTTAGAGACCAGGAGCGTATCTTCCCTTGCACATTCCCTGTTTCCTCATGCATAAGGGACTATAATTCTCCCCAGGGCATTCATTTTTGTCTGCCCCTGTATATTAGGTACAGTTTAATACTCTTACCTCGAAGGAAGGATGAGAGCAGCCTCTCCAGCCCTCTCAGCTCATCTCTTTGTAGCATGACCAGGCTTTACATCTAGTGTTCCATCCAGATGAATGCATTAGACACTGCCCCAGGCTGGCAGACCCCTCCCAAGCTGCTGCTTCTGGCTATTGGCACACTCAGGAGCAACAGCTGCATCCTTCTAAAGAGCCACACAATCCTGGAGCCTCCTGAGCCACCTGCAGCCTCTTGACACTCGTGCCAGGTATGGCAGTGCTGCTGCTACAGCTCAAACTGAGAGGGTCCAAGCAGAGCCATATGTNGGGGGGGGGGGGGGGGGCACTGAGGGGCTGCACAAGCACTGCCTCTATCCTACTGGCAGGCAGCAGGGATGCAGCCACCAGCACTGAGGATGAGGTGGCCAAGCATCAGTGAGAGCTTGAAAGAAACTAAACATGGTGATGCTTTCTCAATCTCTGATGTGAAGGCAGAAAAAGAACACATTCCTAAGAAGTCCTGTGACTGGCCTTCATTTTAACACAACTGGCTGATTTCCCTCAGGAATACTGAGGAGCCCTTCCCCAACAGTCTGGAGAACCAAGCCTGAATTGTAATTCAACAGCCAGTTAGCACAAATATTAAGCTAGTCATGCTTAGAAGGTAGGATGAAACTTTCTTCTTAGTGTGTCTCCCACTGGACACAGCTGCAGCTTGCCCAGTGAATGTGGGCTGAGGTCACCACTTGTCTCCCCACAGGAAGGTCTTTTTGACCAAGTGCCAGGGAACATCCTAGGTGGGAATGGGAGCTCCATTGCTTGTGTGTAGTCATTTGCAGTGGTAAATAATGCAATGTTTGGAAGCAGTTCAGAATAGAGCTTCAGAGTTGGCTATCAGTGCCAGAGACCCCATGATGGTGCAAGTGCTTAGAGCAGCAGGGCTGAGAAATGCTGGGAGCTCAGCCTCTGCCAGGAAAAATGCACATTGTCTTTGATCACTCTGCTTTCCTGTTATCTGCTGATCTTAAGTGTCTCACATATTTGACCCCATTTACATAGGTATCTATCCCAGGAATAATTCCCTAACAGCAGTGCAGGATTGTGTTTTCTGAGGTCAAGAGAAGCAAGATAGTAATTACAGAGATAATTGCTTTTAATGCATTTTTCACCTACAGAGTCCCATTAAAATGTTCCTTGCAGAAGAACAGAAAGGAACAATGCTTTAATATTAGGCAAAGAAAGGTTTACAAGAAACACTTTCTTCCTCCTTTATTACATCCAAGTTCCTTGACAGCAATCATGAATTAATTTTCACATTACACAGTCTAAATTTTTGTGGAGCAGGCTTTGCTTTGCCTGCTGCATCTGAGTAACAAAACCTGGAAAACACTGGCAGTGTTGATGATCATTCAAATCGATGGAAGGACACTGTTCAGTACTCTCTAAATTATTTGTGCATCACTTCAAAATCAGCCAGAAAGAAAAGGCAGAAGGTTTAAGACCTGTTAGAGCTGGATACATGTAAACCACTTTTTCTTCCATGGTTTTATCACTGATGCTTGACAATTACCTCAATTAATTCCTCTGTCCTGCAACAGCTTCTGGCTCACTGGCACCTACTTCCACACTGAATTGATCATATTCTGCTTGTCTAATTTTTAGTGTCTTCAGGAACAAAACTGCTCAGGTCACCTGCAGCTGTGATCCTGCTCATCCCCCAAAAAGCATCAATACACATTATTAGTGTATGACAAGCCTACAGTGGTTGTTGCTTGTATATTTGCTATCTTTGAAGCACTTACAAAGAGGATGTTTGCTCATTCCAGTACTACTACTCAGAGTCAGAACTAAGCTGGATGCTGTGCCTTTACCAGAGCCTCCTCTGCCTCTCCTTAGCAAGGGAGACAATTTTGTTTTATGAAGTTCTGGGTTCCTCACTTCTGCTCTGAGATTGCACAGCCAGATCTTGATGTACCCTTGGAGAGCATTCCACTCATGTTTCATCAGGCTCCAACAACTCAAAAGGATTTTCTGTACAGCTGTACTTTCTAACATCTTCCACTTTCCTGTTCTTTCCTTCCAGCCTGGATTTGGACCATTTCCCCTCTGCTACGTTAGCTCTTTGATCACTACTGCTGCACTTACTGAAAACTGAGGCAAAAAAGGCCTTCTGCAGCTGAGCCTCCTTGGGATCACTTGCCATTAGCCTTCCTTCTGCAGCAATGTGTCCTCTGATATTTCTCTTTCCACCAATGCCTTCACAGACTGTGGGTTTCACAATGTCTTGAAGTGGATGTTTTCCCCTCCAGCACATGCTGTCCTTTGATATTCATCCTCACTCACTTGACCTCATGCCTGCTTTCTCTGTACTTCTTTCACTGAAGAGCTGGAATTTCTCCAAACTGCTCTCCTGCTGCAATTTCCAGCCTGCCTACACACTGCTAGAGTTTCCAGATGTATCACAACATCAGATTCTTCAAGAAACTGACAATTCTCCTCAACTATTTCTTCTTTTAAACTATTTTCCCCACAAACTTATCTTTTTTTTGTTTTGCTTACTGAAATCTGTTTCTCGAGGTCAATTGACTTAATTCTGCTTTGGTTCTCCCACTTTCTTTAGTAGTTAAGCTCAGCCTATCAGCTTCAAACCAATGATGCTCTAAGAGCTCTAGGAGGGAGGCAACAACATACTGAAAGCAGCCATAAAAACAGCCATATAAATTTGAGTTATGAAAAGGAAACTTAAAAGATTCCAAAAGGATCTGAACTACTAACTGACCTCCCACTTCTGCCTTGACTCTGTGGTGTTTCATAATGCACTTTCTCTTCTTGACATTTCCCTTTCACAGCAAGAGGTAAATTAAAGCCTAACCTACCTGCACAAGAGATAGATTCAGGTAATTAATGGCAACAACTGCAGCTTTAGCTTCTACTGACATTAAGGGGAAAAAACAAAGCAGTTATCTCTAGACCATAAGCAAGAGCTGTGCCTGCCAACAGTGGTGCAGAATGGCTTTAGCAAGCAAAACCAACTGTGCCTTGCTGTAGAGTAAACTCCACTTCCACCCTGGCAGTGGCACAAACTGCTTGTTGGTGGCAGAGGACACACCAAGCCCCTCTGCCTGGCACATCACCCGTGGGAAGGTTACATCCTCTTCTGATGAAGAAGATTCCTCAGCTACCACAGACAATTCAGATCCAGTCCTTTCCCAGCTAAACCCATTCCCCTTTCAAACAGCATCACAAGAGTGCAGAGATAGAAATATTGCTAGGAAGAGTTCTGTCAGTAACTCACCAAATATTAAATGGCATCAAAGCACTGCAAATGAAATTATTTAGAGGACTAATTACTATACTAACCCTTCTGGCTTGAATTCTGGACCAGAAATACTGTAGTGTTAATAAAATAGGATTTATAGTACATGAGACAGGGGAGAAGATTCAATTTGTAATGATAATTTGAAACATTTTAATAGGATTTCACTAGCAATATGAAGATTGGCAGTTTAATAATTGGTGGAAATGAAGAAGTAAAGCTCAGGCAAGCTATACAAAGCCTTCCTAAAACACTCAGGAGACAGGGCAGAGATAAACCAAGTATCTGGCAAGTTCCTGATCTCCATTTTCAGAGTAAGGCCTCCTCTAATTCCAGCACAGTGGCTCTTCCTGCAAGAGCTCAGGATGATCAAGCTGAAGTTGGTAGTGGAAAGGAGTTTTGGGGTTAAACCCTCCAAAGGCTGCCTACAAAGCCATTCAGACTTCTGCTGTCTTTGTGGCAGACATTTGAGGTTGATGTTTGAAGTTGCTGCTCAGGTGCTGGACTGAAAGCTTTACAGGAGATGGGAAGAAATTCTCCATAAGGACATCCTCAGTTCAACAGAAAAGCAGCAGAAATTACCATACCAACAACTCAGCCTTGCATGTGAGGAATAATCTGGGCCTGGCCATGATTTCCTATCCTCTACAAGAGTCCTGTGTGTCACCAAGCTGATGCTGGTGCTGCAGTCTGCTCATAGGGTCCCTTACTCTCAAGAGGGATCCATCCCTGCCCCCTTCCACTTTGCAGATGCAGAGGGATGAGGAATTCTCCTCCTCTGTTTAGCCAAGTCAGGACACCTGAGTGCTGCCTACAAGAGAGGTGGGAGCAGTGGGAACAACATAAACAAGGCACTGGCAGTCACTCAGTTCTAGTTAAACTGCATTTTCTGGTCTCAACCTACACATCTGTTCATGGTCTAATGAGAAGCAGCAAGCAAAAAGTGCAACTCTGTTTTGTGCCATACTTCTCAATAGAAGAGCCCAGTAGCCTTTTGTGTGTGTTGCATTCAAAGATGCCAATGAAAAAGACAGGCTGCATCTGTCACAGGTGCAGTAAAAGGACATGGCATGAGTTGGCTGCTCTAAAAGGAGGTTATTTTGTCAGTGTACTGGTTTTGACTGGAATGGAGCTAATTTTCCTCATAGTAGCTGCCATGGGACTATGTTTTAGATTTGTGCTGAAAACAGTGTTGACAATTCAGGAGTGTTTTCATTCTGCTGAGCAGTGTTTACACAGAGCCAAGGCCTCTTCTGCTCCTCACCCCACCAGAGAGTGAGCTAAGGGTGCCCAAGAGATTGGGAGGGGACACAGGTGACAGCTGAGCTCAGCTGACCCAAGGGATATTCCTTACCATAGGATGTCATGCTCAGAAAGCTGAGGGAAGAGGAGGGCAGGGGAGACATTCAGAGTCATAGCATTCTTTCTTCCCAAGTGCCCATGAGCTGTGATGGAGCCCTGCTTTCCTGGAGATGGCTGAACATCTCCCTGCTGAGGGGAAGTGGGGAATGAATTCTTTGGTTTGCTTTCTTTGTGTGCATGGCTTTTGCTTTACCTATTCCACTGTCTTTAACTCAACCAGGGAGCTTTCTTGCTTTACTCTTCTGCTTCTCTCCCTCATCCCACCAGGGGTGAGGGAGCAAGGGTTTATGTGGAGCTTAGTTGCCGTTTGGGGTTAAATCATGACACAGAGGAAGAAATTCCCTAACTCAGTGTACTTTGCCAGCCTATGGGAAAACAATACTGTGTGAGAGAAACTGGTTTGGTTAGTGATATAATACAGGCTTTTAGGAAAGAAACCTCTGAAAACAATTGTTAGGAAGGTGGATAAGAGGTATGGTACATGCCACTCATCTGGTGCCAGTGGGGTTGGTAAACTTGTTGCTAAGGAGAATGCTTCCTATCTCTATTTTGACATGTTCTAAAAGTGACTGTAACAAAATTATAGCCTTGTTGAAATGCATCCACCACCTTTCAGCTCTGGCTTCTCAAATAACACAAGAGACACTCAGCTTAACTTATGCAAAATGCCCTATATGTGATTCTCTCCTGGGCTGCAAACAAGCTAGAAAATAACCTTGCCCAAGAAACTCTATTTTCTGGTTAGTTTTTCAGATATCACTGCTGTTACTTAAGAGCCAACTCCATACAGCTGGGAGACAAGGAAGCCCAAAAGCTCTGCTCCATTTCAGAGAAGCAGGAGGAAAGGATGGATGAGGCTGAGCTGGGCTTTGCCAGGGTTGCTCATGCTCAGCATACATTTGCCAGCCCATCAGTGATGGGATGACACAAGGAGCTTTGTGTCTGCAGTCACGCTTAGCTCAGCAGTGGGTGAGGGACAGGCCACCACCTCCCACAGATCCCCAGACACATCCCTGGGGCTGGAGAGGGGATGGAAAGCCTACAGGTATCCACAGCAGGCTGCTGGGACTTGGCAGTCACACCAAAGCTCTTGCAAAGGATGAGACTGTGATTTCATTTGTAAGCCTAATCAGATAGCAAAATAAAAGCAGGGAATCAGCATAATTAATTCAAACCTCTGCCTGGCATACAGGTTCTCCATGTGAGCCATCTTTCAAGTCAGCAGAAATTGAAGGCTAACTTGGCCTGCCCTGTTGTAATCAAGCAACCCATGGGCTGCTTCATTTTAATTGCATCTCCCAGGGACCATTTAGGTGCTAGTGGGGATGCTGCCTAGGCTTCCTAATGAAGATATTGAAGTTGCCAGTCACAGAATCACAGATCAGAAAGGTTCATAGGCACAGAAAGAATTGATTGATACTGGTTGGTCCCTAACCAGAGCATAAGGAGGATTAAACAAAAAGCAATGCAAATAGCCATCTTGGATCTGCAAAGCAGTTTAGATTTCTTCTGCCTGCAAGTTGCTACATGAATGCAAGTAATTATTCCTGATTTGGCTGAATAGAGAGGAAGAATGCTTGAAAATGAGGCACTAAAAATATTGCCTTTCAGATGTAGAGATTGAACAAGAGTAAAATACCTTCCCTTGCCTTATGCTGATTTCTGGGTGTCAAGGGTTAGGGCTGGGCCAACAACTAACCCACTGACAGATGCTCTCTGGTACCCTCTCTTCCCACAACTCTGGGAAGGAAAAGGGAGTTAACAGAGAGAGAGAGAGAGACTGGTGGATTGCAAATGAAAAATTCAACTACTTCCATGAAAATAATAACAATAAAATCAAATATATACAAATACATATAAAACCAATATCACACCCAACCCCACTTGATAGTAACTACATCACTATCCCCAGTGATGTTGCAGCAGCAGGACTCACCAGCAGATGGGAATTAGACTCAGGGGCTGGATCCTGGAGCTGGATTCAGGAACTCTTGGATTGAGATCAAAGGCAGAACCCTGCAACAGCAGAGCTGAGCTTCTCTTCCTCAAAGGAGAGTTCCCACTCCACCACCCGACATGGCTCAAGTGCTCAACCTTCAGGGAAGGTGGAGGCCTAAACCTCTCCTTTTTTGTATTGGCTGTCAATTAGGTGCTAAATAGCTTCATCCTGCACCTGCCTTGCTTGGGGCTTAGGCTTTGTGTAAGAGACACCAAGGCCCAAGCTTGCTCTGAGAGTTTCAGGCACTGATCCTGTGTAGATTAAATTCAATCATTAACAGCACCTGGGAGCCTGATAATGCACATGCTGTAAGTAAGAGCTCTACATATATGGGATGCAAAACAATGTTGGTGATTCTTTAAAAAGACAATTGCCCAGTGCTCTCATTTGGCATTTCCATGGTTTTACACAGTCCTCCAAGGGGAGGAGGTTGTTTATTCTTTGTGCTTCAAGGAAAGGAGAGGAACATTTTCCTGTCCCTTTCTGCTCACTGGGTTTCCTGATGAATCTCAGACATTCAATAAGTTCAGGTTAATAGGAAGTGATCGCTCAGAGCCCGAGTCATTCCTCTTGCAAATGCTAATGTTCATCCATAAATAAAACATACATTGTAAAGAAACAACTCCTGCATGGCAGGGGAGAGCACCCAGGCTGCTCTTAAATCTTCAACGCTGGGATTTGGTGCAGCATGAAACCCTTTGGGGTGATAGGCATGGAAACATGTCACATCTCAGCTGTCCCCATGGCAGCCTGGGGATAGGGCTCCACCTCCCCATGTCTGAGTGCCACTGAGGGGCAGGGAGAGATGCCATCCTTCCTTGCTGCCTTTTGGAGCGTCCACCACCCCTGTGGTACCTGAGAAACAACTCCCTGTCAGGGTGGGCAGAGGAGGCAGAGTGAGGCAGGTTTGCAGATGATCCCAAGCTTGGAGGAATGGCTGGCACACCAGGAGCTGTGCTGCCATCCAGAGTGACCTGGACAGGCTAGAGACATGGGCAGGGAGAAACTTAATGCAATTTAACAAGGGGAAGTGTAAAGTACTGCATCTGGACACATTGCTGTGTGAGCTGGTCTAGGTGATCCTGCTCTGGCAGGGGGGTTGGACTAGATGATCTTTGTAGGATCTGAGATACCCAAAGCTGTTTTCCTTCACCTCCCTGGGGTCTTATTTCATTGCTGGCTGTGCTGGTGGAGAGGGAGGGTGCTGGCAGTGGGCAAAGACATGGATGTTGCCATCAGAAGAGAGGAACTGGGGGTCTCAGACACATTTTTCCCAGTGCTGAGCAGCAGAGGCATTCAGACAGCCAGCTACCACATTGCAAACTGACACACACTGAGTATTTTACCTTGTCAGGTTGCCTCTAAAAGATTTACCAAAAGCAAGAAAATGTAGGTAGCAAAATGTAAGGTGCATAATAAATTGATGAGAACTAGTTGTGAGAAAGAGCTGAGTGATAAATATTTTAACAATATATGGGCATTACTAAATAAAGCTTTCTTCTTTTTGAACCACAAAACAGAAGTTTGCACTACTGTCTGCAGAGATGCCAGAGGCTGAAATAAGCAGTTTCAGCTCCAAAAGCAGACCCTAGCTTACATGTGCTGCTACTGAGGAGAAAATAGCATCTGAGAACTTGAGCTGCTCAGGGCAGGAGTCACCCTTATATAAGCATTGCTGCTGGTATGGAGAGGCCAAGAGCTGGCTTTGGACATGTTGCAGGTGGACATTGTCCCATGAATGAACTATCTGGAGCAATTCTGCCAGGTGGCTTTGCAGAGAGCATGGGGAAGGGATTTTTGTTCCCTCAGGAGCAGATTGCCTGCGGGAGGCAGAGCTGTGGCAGAGCATGCACAGGCTTGAAGAGTTATGTTGTGGAGGTTTCCCACTCCAAAGGTTTGCTTGTCCCAAGGCTTTTCCCTCACTGGCTTCAAGAACTTGCTCACAGAGAGGAATGGCTGCCACTCAGAGGGATGGAAAGGGGCATGGAAAACTTCTGGGTGAAGCAGCCATCAAGCATCCAAAGGGAAATTATAGTCTTTATGCAAGACTGCTTTTCTCCTTGTTCATTTTATTGCTTTATGGAAACATCTGTCAGGCAATAATCTTGGATTTTCACGTTTCCACTGTTGCAGAAGGAAAGTAGAGCTTTAGGACACTGAGAACTAGTCTCTGCTCTCATAATGTTCTTGCTTAATGTTTAAGCTGCTTGGGGCAGGGATTGCCTTGCTGATGTGTCTGCAGAGTACCTTTCCCAGCAAGGACCCATTCTGTGCCTCAGCTGCTAGGAGCTATCATAATGAAAATAATTAATAATAATAATAACAAAATGTCATTTCTTCCTCCCTGTGGCTTGCTCTGTATGTTCACTATTAACCTGTCTGGAAGTGCAGCAAGAGAACAGCAGCCAGAGAGAAGGAAAGCCAAACCAGCTAGATACCTGAGGTGCTTGAGTCCCCATCCCTGGAGGGGTTTAAGAGACAGGGAGATGTTGCATTGGGGAGCATCATTTAGCAGGTTGCTAGGGCTAGGACAAAGCCTGGACTTGATGATCTTCAAGGTCTCTTCCAGCTGGAACTGGAATGATTCTCTGATTCTATTCTACAAGAGGAGTTTTTCCTCAGCTCAACAAAACCAATGAGCAGAGTGAAAGGGCCAAGGACCAGTGACATCCCTGCAGCAAAGTGATCAGTCACCTCTCTGCAGCACCTTGTTCCTCTGAAAGCTTTGCCATGGCCTCAGGCAAGACATAATGCTTTTAGGTGAAAATAATTTGCTACTGGAAACATGTACCTAGGAATACAGTAGCATCCCTGTCAACAGAGATCTTTAAATCAAGAGTGAGTATCTGTCTAGATAATATTTTCTAGTGCAATGAAGGACATGGAACAGATGCAGAAAAGCTGCTGAAGCCCCATGGCTATGTGGGAAGAGCATTGCACATGATGGTCCCTTGTGGTCTTGAAGGATGCAATTTTCCTGAGACCAAGTGCTAAAAATGGAACAGAGCAACATGGATCCTGCTGGAGGGAAGGAACAGACTTCAGTGCCTCACAAGCTCGTTGTTTGCCACTTCTATCTGATATTCCAGAGTCAGGTCAGCCTTGGGATAAAAAAGGAGCAACAAGGTCCTCTGGCCTGCTCAGTCCAAAGCCACAGAAGACAGAGCAGCTGAGAAGATGACTGGCAGCTTTCAAGGCTTCTGAGAGGCACAAGAGAGAAACTTCACAGATTAAAATCCTTCTGTGTGCACTAACTACATCTTCAAACCCATTTCAATGAGAAAAACTGATGTCAGAGGACAGATTCCAAAAGTTATTTAAGCATCTGAAGAGGCAGTGAGGCTCTTCATGTTACTCCTTAAACATTCTGTTTGAGTGCCTGCACTCCCACAAGTTCCCCAATAGCCCTGCTCAGAGAGAGCCCAAGCAAGCCAGGCACCAGCTTTAGCCTGATGCTAAAGGATGCCCACAGCTTGAACCATGCTAACACAGCAACTAACTAAGACTGGAAGTGCTTTTGGGTGTTACAAATCAGCTGGACATAGCAACTTGAGTCATTAGAGGAGGAAAGAGATTCCCAAACACAAGGGAGAGTGGTCACCAGCAGCACTGATGTCCATCTAAGGAAAAACAAAGCCAGAACCCAGCTAGGTGCAGAAGCCATAAGCTAGAGAGCAGTCACTATAAGCCCCAAATATATGCAGCACAAGGGGGAAATTCTTCTCTCTGCATACCAAAGTAATTCACTTTATGAAAAGATGACACTTCTACCATTAAAAAAATACCAGAAAGATAACAGCAGGACAAAGCTCTTATGAGAAACATTATCTCAATAAACTTGCAAAGCAATGGTCACCATGAGATTGGTTTGTGACACAAGAAATAAATGAACTAATACTGTGTTTCAGAACAGAGACTGGAAATGGGGAGAATGTAATCATATAAAAACAATTAGTGACAGCCTGATGCTAAGGCAGAGAATTCAGCTTGCTTGAGACAGTTGGACCATCATAAGCTGATCTACCAGAAAGATATTAGCATGTAGGTGTAAGAGCCATTACTTTTAAGTGGTATTAAAATAGCAGGAGAATTCTTCTGTGCTCTGGTGTTGAGAACAACGTACAAATGATGATACACAAATGGGAACATCTTCTGAGTGGAAGGCAAAAGACATTCTTACAAAATGAATTCATGTACTTAATGAGCTGAGCTACCTCAGGGATACAGAACATCACACTGATCATCCCATAGCATCAAGAAACACAACAAAAAGCATAGCTGGCTGGGAAAGTTAGTTGTTACTGAGCAACTTCTGCTAAACAATATGCTCACCAAAGTAAAACCAAATCCATTGCTAAGTGGGAGGTTCAAATGTGAGCAGTGTCCCAGAAGAAGCACCACATCTGCCTGTCTTCAAAGCAAAACCAAAAGTCATCCTGACCCTAAGGTAAAGGTTATGCAATGTGGAGCATCTTCAATTCCCTGCTCGGAAGGCCTGGGTCTGGGATTTTTGCCCCAGCTCCCATCCCTCAGGTCCCAGAGGGAAAGTGGGAGGCAGGAGCTGCTCTGTTGGCTTACATACTGCAAAAGAGTTTGGCACAGTTCAGCAAAGCTCTTTCAGCCTAGAAGAATAATTCTACATAGGTGACCAAAAGAGAATATAGGCAGATACACATAACTATAGTATTTTAGGAATGACAACATTTCACATGATGCAATTCTGGGCTGGGAACCTTCAGCCATATTAGAGAGCATAGAAATGGAAATGTATTTCACAGGCTCCCTTTGGTCTGGAGGTTGGTAAGAAGAAATCACTGTTCTAAACAAGAGTGAGAATTAAGGTTTCAAAAATCAGAAGTTCATTAAGTGTTGGAAAGAAACCAGTACAGCATCTTTGAGCACAGCACCAAGCAGCCTAACTCCAGAAGATGCTCTTTGCTTCAGCTGCAAGTCAGTGGCAAGTCAGAGGAGCATGTTTATGCATGGCTGACACCGAGGGAAACTCTTTCAACTGACAATTAGGTCAACTAACATCACAGTCATCCCTAAAGGTACACTATTGTTGTATCCAGTTCTCATCCATTAAAACCTCTTCCCTTGAGAGCAGCTGGAGCTGCTGTTTAAAGCCCAGTGAGCATACAGTAAATGAACAGCAGACAATGAATCCCTGAGGATAGTACTCCAGGACAAGGACCATAGAACCCACAACTTGAGTGTGTCTTATCTTTCAGGCTTCACAATGCATTGCCAAACAGGTTTGCAGGCAAATTACCACAACACAGAGCTAGATGAAAGGAAGAAGTCCATGTGATGAATCATGGCTTTTCGTCATTCTGACTCATGTCTTGTGGCACAGTCCAGAGAGAGAAGCCACTCTGTGCTTCGTGTCATGCCACAAAAGAAAAGGACCTAGCCTTGGAAAAGAGATGTTCAGCTGTGCCTGATGAGCCTGAGCTCTGCTTTTGCCTCACAGGATGAGTGAAAGGAAGTCACTCCATCCCACTCCATGTGCCTTGCCTGTGACACTGCCATCAGCCTCCCCCTGCAGAGCTTTCTGCAATGCATTAACAAGCAAACTCCACACAAGTCCTGCACAGATCAGCTCAACTGCATTAGCTAAGATTCTTTTGGGTGACTTTTTTTTTTTCACCATAGTCTTACTATCTCTTTCAGCCTCTGAATCTTACTTTTCTCTCTTTTCATCAGAACAGTGCATTCAGACTTTTCTCACTTCTGCCTGATGAAATGCTTTCCTAGGCAAACTGTATGATAAAGTGATGCTCAGTAGTACCTTAGCACTATGAAATCCCTTGCTCAAATTAATATCTATGGAAATACTTTTTTCTATCAGGATGTTTGCATTAAAATGTGTGAATTACTGTTCAGAAAAAGAAAACATTAGCCATTTGAAGAAATGATAAAAAAAATGGTCCTAATTGTAGGATATCCTCTCATTTGGACACTGTTTTCATTCCAAATTGAAACTGAGGAATCCATGAGAGCCAGAACAAAATGTTTTCACTTGATCAGGCATTAATCTAAAGCTTTTCCTGTGGGCATCATATTAGCTACATCAGATTTGGGGATTTCCCTTTTGACAATAATATGCCACAAGTTTACCTCTCTCCTGTCCCATGCTGATTTTTCCCAGTTGCTGAGGCAATGAAGAGAAATGACTCCAGACTATTTGAGGTTAACTGCCCCCTGCCCCTCTGCCCACCCAGGAGAGCAGCATCTTTCTAACTCCTTATCTCCACTCTTGGATATTTTAGTCCCTTCCTCAACTGCTTTGCTATCAGGTTAATTAACAGTTAAGGCATTAGCACTGCTTACATTTTCCTGAGAGCCCCCAGGGCTGGAAGCAATTAGTTCAATGCAGAGCTACCACAAATGCCACGAAGGGAAGGCAGAGGCAGACCAAATTCAAGATAGGAAATAATAATAATAATAATGCCCAACAAGTACCATCCTTCCTCCTTCCCTGTGGTGTTTACAAATTTGCCTTTATATGCATTTTTTCCTTTCTTCCAAATAATGATCATCCTGAGAGAACACTACTGGTTTAAGTTTAATATTCTGCTTCAATTCATATTCATTTCTTATTTTTATATTCTGCTTCATACTCACATTTGCAAGAACAAGAACTTCCAGTCAGCCTTCTCAGCTTTTCCTTCCAAGGCCTGGCAAACAAATGATTTTATTTCCAGAAGTGCTGAGCACCCAGTGCTCCAGCTGAAGTCAGCACAAGATAGGAGATGCTTTACAATTCTGAAAACCACATCATTTATTTACTGTCAGCTTCAAGTTTTAGGAGGAAATGTTAGTTTTTCTTGTTTTTTCTTGACCTTAAATGATAGAGCTGCCAAACACTTTGGAGTCAGTTCTGTCAGTAAGTTTTCTCTGTAGTTCTTACAAGTTCCCCAAATATGGAAGCATGAAGGAAGCTTCCCTGAGCTCCCTGCCCTTGCCACATCTTCAGCTGCTTCTCATCTGCTTCCCCTGAGTTTACTCAGGCCTTGGAGGATTTCTTTAACTTGCAGGTACCCTCTTTGTCTTTAAAAATTCATCTAGTCCAACCCCCCTGCAGTGGCCAGGGACATCCCCAACTAGAGCAGCTTGCCCAGAGCCCTGGCAAACCTCACCTGCAATGCCTCCAGGGATGGGAACTCAACCACCTCCCTGGGCAACCTGGGCCAGTGTTCCACCACCCTCGTGGGGAGGAACTTTCTCCTAATATCAAGTCTAAATCTACTCTTCTCCAATTTCAAACCATTGCCCCTTGTCCTTTCCCTGCAGGCCTTTGCAAACAGGCCCTCTGCAGCCTGCTTGGAAGTTCCCTTTAGGGACTGGAAAGTCACTAGCATCTCAGCTCCAGCCCCATTAATGAACAGGTTTCTCTTCCCTCCTAGCTAGAAGGACACACAGGGAAAACAAACAAACAAACAAAAATCCTAACAACAGAAAACAAACAAACAAACAAAACCCCCAACAACAAAAACCAACCAACCAAAAAAACCCAAACAGAAAAACCACCACAACAACATAAAACCCAAGAGCTGGAGAAGGCATATGCTCTAAGATGGCTCGTCAGCTATGAGGAAAAAGTGTATTCCAGTAAAAGCTCAGTTGTACTGCATAATGCTTTTCTTAGGGTATAAAAGTTACAGGTGGACCAAACTTCATTTAAAGTCTGAATCAATTTTCTAGACTTGTGTTACACTTGGAGACTCCTTATGCATGCACTTCAGGCTTTTGTTCCTCCATTGTTTCTGAAGTCCAGCTACAAGGGGTAAAATTCAGTTAGATCTATGCTGTTGAATTGTAGTAGTGTTTAAGACAGCAAGAAAAGACAAAGCTGGAGTGCTTTTGTCTTCACCACTGCTGCAATCTTCAGCCTTTTCCATTAGCACAGGTTTATTTTTCTTAGCCACATCATTACCACCTTGTCTAAAGAAGAGTGGGAGAACAGAGAAACTGAAGAGCCTGAGTGATAGAAAAGAAGGTTCAAGTACTCACAACATCCTGCACTTTCCCTCCAAAGCCCTCACTGTCTCAGCAGCAACATCAATGCACTAAAGAGAGAGGGCAAGGAGATACAAACCTGAATGTTCCAGCACAGTGGAAGTAAGAAAATACAGAAAAAGCACCCACAGCAACTCTTCAAGTCTACCCAGAGCTCAGGATCAAGATGCTCCATGCTCAGCCATTATACAGATTAATGTCACCTCAGCATCTCCTGGGGTAGCAGCTATCAGTAACAAAGAAATCTGGATAGCCTCCGAGCCAACTCTGGGTTTAAAGCCAGAATCAGATGTGCCTAGCTGCTGCTAAAGCACAAAATGGGATGGAAATGCTTAGCAGGAAGGGTTTGCTGTTTGAATCTTTCTGTACTGGTTGTTGTATGCCTGTCAATATTTCCTAGCTCACCCTGAGAACATTGGCTGCATTTCCTCTTCACAGAAGGTCTTTTTTTTTTTTAAGATGGTTTGTTATTTTAATCCCAAATGCCACTTGCTGATCCTTCCTTCCAAGCCAGAGCATGCTAGTTTAAGGGAAGTACTCAAGCAGCTCAGATGCAAGCACTAAGGTTTGGGTGATGCTGCAGGAGTCATCTCCTCCCTGGGCAGCACTCCCAGCATGCTGCCAAAATGCTTCTGTCCTGCAGATCCCATGCTCATCTGCTGATTTTTAACCCCCTTAAATGAGAACCTCTGATGGCCACAAAATATCTCCCACCACAGGAGATTAGAGGTCCAGGTAATTAGCAGGGCTCTCTGCACATCCTAGGGAAACATCCTCAGGAGAAGCAGATGGGGAGGTCAGGCTCTGGTCACAGTTATACAGCTGGGCTGGAGCAGGGAGAGTTTCCCCAAAGGAACCACAGCAGAGAAAAAATACAGCACCTTGGAAGGGGCCAAGCCCACCCTGAGAACTATCAGCTGAGCATGAGTGCTTGAGGTGACAGCTACCCCTGCTCAACCAGCTGCTACAGCATGCAAAACCACTTTAGATCTGCTTACCCAGTCCTTGCTCTCTCACCTTCAGTCCCTCCTGCTCCTCATTTGTGGAAACAACAGCATCAGCTTATTGTGCCTCATGGCTAAGTTTCCTGCAAGCCTGATGGGTATAATAAGCATGAGAAAATACTGCTCTGATGCTGCCATCACAGCTTATGTGCTGGTGGCTGTTCTCATACATTGCAAATTGCCTGATTTGCTATGACTGTTTGGAGTCTGGGGTTACTGCAGGCACACTGAAGATTTATAGCCAGACTTTTGAAGGCCTTACAACACTTATGGGTGTATTTATTTTAATAGGATTTGTTAATATTAAAAGCACTGGTGCATAACCTAAAGGGTAAAGGAAACAGCTAAGAAATGCTGGTCCTTTTCTGGCCCTGGTCCTAGATCTATCTCCAGTTACTCCCTAGCACATTATTAATACACTGATTATTGTTATCCTCACCATTACTGTTAGTGGTCAAGATCTCTCTGCATAGTGTGGAATGCAAGCACTGTAGGAGCTGCAGAAGAAACCTGTTGGGTGAAAGCCATCAAGACCTCTGTGGCCAAAGAGGACCCTAAGAAATCTTGGTTGTAGCCTACATCCCTCATCCCACAGGGGGAAAGAGGCCATACAGTAATTTTGAATCTTCTTTAAATGTAAAATTCTGAAAATATTTAATTTTTAATGGTGTGTCCCACTTACCCACACAAAGGTAATCACAGCATCCAAAAGGCATATGCTGCCTCAGCAAACACATCAGCTGCAGAAGAAAGAGATGGAGCCACTTCCGTGGGGAAGAAGAATAGCATATGTTACTCCTCAAGTGAAGAAAACATTGTTTTATTTATTAAGGTCAAGCTCAAGAGTCCTGGGGCAGCTGCAGAAGAGCTGCTTGTCATCTGCCAGGGGAAAAATGAATCTCTTAAAATTCATTACAGGGACAGCAAGCCGTTTGTTTAAAAAGCCAACATGTTTCTTATAAGCAAAATGTCCTGAAGTGGCTTGAAAGCTGTTAACATTTTCATTTTTGTAATTACATTTTGAAAGGACTGGAAGAAAAAGAACTTCTTCAGGAGCTCAGCTGGGGAGAGAGGCAAAGTTGTGAGCACACTGGAATCCTGCAGGCAGGCAGATCCAGAGCAATAGTGTGTGTTGCCTCAGCTGTGTGCTCCTGCCTGAACATCTCTTGCTGGAGTGGTTAGTCCAGTGCTTAGTGGTGGGGCAGCTCCTGCAGCCTGCTCTCTCTTTGCTGTGCCATTGGAAATGCATCTTGACAAGTTTCCTTCAGCCTGGGGGATATTTTTAGCACAGAGATTTATTTTGGGGCATGGGCATCAGTCCTTTGGTATTACATTCCAGCCCTAGGGGGTTGTNTAGCACAGAGATTTATTTTGGGGCATGGGCATTTCTGCTTCTGCAGAAATGGGCATCAGTCCTTTGGTATTACATTCCTGCCCTGGGGGGTTGGGAGTAAAAAGATGGGGGAAATAACAAATATTTATGTAAGTCTGAGCTTTTAGAAAGCCTTTTGCTAGCATTTTTGCATAAAGGGAAATCTGTTTGCTCACAGAAGGATGTTCAAGAGCTGTACAAGAGGCCCTCAAGGCACTCAGCTCTGGCAAGGCTCACTGCTGTGCAGTGTTTGCAGTGAGGATCAGTGTCACTAGCAGCCATCTGAGTGACAGACTTCCCTCATACAGACTAACCAAGGGCAAAACACTGCCTTTAACAAAACTGCACCTTGCAGCTAGAAGGATGAAGGGAATAAATCCTATTCTGAACAGAAAGTGATGAACATTTGGGCAATGTCTTCTAGACACAAGGCATGGCCAACCTGAACCCATGTCCTAGACAGCAGTGCTCTGCTGGGCCCAGGAGATGCTCCTGGACTCTCTAGGCTCACAGCAGAGATGACCTGGTCTTTTCTTCACCCATGTCCCCAAAGAGGACATGTGCTTTGTGGCCAGAGGATAGCCATGAGGTGTCAGCATGAGGACTGTTAGAATGAGGGAGGGATGGCAAAAAGTGCCATTGCTACTCAAGACCCTTCAGAGAGCATGTTGTCAGTGCCTTGTTTTTGTATCTTCTCCCCAGAAGAGAGGGGTGTTTCAGTTTAAGTTGTTAGTTGAGTTGGTGGAGTTGTTTCTTTTCCATTTGCTTGCTGCTGGTATTTTGCATGCATTACCATCATTGGCATATGTGCTGCACTAATCCTAAGAGGAGGACAGGTCAAAGGAGCACACTCTGAATTTACAACAGCAGGCAGTGTGATCAGCTCAGTCTTTTCCACTTTGCAGCAGCCCATGAAAAATTGTGTGTTTGGTTCTGTGATAAGCTTTATCCTTCCTGCACAGAGCAGCCTTGTCTAAATGACTGATTTTTTAGGTCAAGAGTGAAACTTAACAGTAAAAGAAAAATCACTTCAAGACAACTCAAGATGGAAATCTTGCCAAGTTTGCATCACAGTTAGAAAGTTTATTCCAGGGCAGCTCAGAAATTTTGGACTGATTACATTTTTCTAAGGGATTTGTGAGAGCATGGAGCAGCTTGGCAGGTGGAACAGAGCCCAGTTTTCCTTCTCCCTACTCCTGACAGCTTCACAGCAGCATCCCAGGTCTGGGAGGGCATCCCTCTGCCATGAAACTGGGCAGCTGCACAAAGCTGCCTCATGGCAGAGGAGACAACAACAAATGTTCCTGTAAAACATAAAGTTCCCAGGCAACTCCAAGCACAAGTAAATCTCATTATTAAATGTGTTCAAATCTGCATTTTAAGATGAATTTAAGGCTCCAATGATTGCCATTGGCCCTCTTGGCCACAAGGGCACATTGCTGCCTCATGGGCATCCTCCTGTCCACCAGCACTCCTAGAGCTTTTTCCCCAGGGCTGTATCCTTCATTACCTTGTAGGTGTTTGCCAATGGTTGGGTTATTTCTTCCCATTCTGGGAGGAGAAATTGGCACGTGTGCAGTTCCCCAGCTCACCTTGTTCCTCATTCAGGTGGGGCAGTGAATGGCAAGCTCCTGACCCTACTCACCCTTTCCTTTTGCAGTGATAAGCCCCTAATTGCTCTCAGATTTGCTTTGTCTGGGTTTCAAAATTCCTTGTGGAATTTGATTAGCTCCAGAGAATTTTTGGGGGGAAAAACTAACTTACCAATTTTTTCTTCCAGCTGATTTTCTCTTCTAACTTGAATTCATTCCCTTTCCAGGGAACACTGAAGCAAGACGAAACAAAACACTCTTCTCAATATCTTTTATAAATAGCTTTTTCTCCCTCTGAGTAGAAGATAAGTCTTCCTTTTATAATCCTCTCACTATTAATCTAAATTTAGAGTATTTTCTTGCTACCTTTCATGTCCCTTGCTAGTGCATGACATTTTATGCAGAGGCTTTCTCATTTTCTCCTTATACACTTGTGCTATTCTTGCATGCAGCTCCCCAGGCATGTGACCTAATATCTAGCTCTGTACACTTTCAATATGCCATCTATATGAGATCATGAAAAAGCTCACTATTAATCACATCTTTATGCTGCCTTCTAGTTCTCATCTTCTTCCTTTTAATATGCAGATTTCTCTGGTGCACTGATTAGTAGGCACATCCTCACACTAAGCCTCTGCTAAAATAGTGGCCAAAATAGACTTCACAGTCTGAGCAGAGTACAAACTGTTTACATGATGGTAAATATGCTAACAAGGTCAACAAAGTGGTAAATATGACCATCTGCTGGAAAAGCAAGCAAAGGAGAAAAGCTTCCCAAGGCTTGCACAGTGCTTGTACAACGAGAGTGGAATGTGAACATAGAGATACGAGGGCAAATCAGGTACAAAGTACAGAATCATTTGAAAGAGAGAAGTAATATGTTGCTTGTTTTGATCTATGTGTAAAAAGGAAGTGAAGAACTTCATAGATTTGCACTGACTGTGAAGACACTGGTATTCTGGAAACAATGATATCCAGAAGATGCTACCTCCTATCCCCTTGGTTCTTGTCCATATTGAAGGCTCTGTGGCATAGCAGTAAGATTTGGAGGTGCAGACACAGCATCACATCCACTCAGATGAATTAATCATCCTGGTTGCAAGTGAAGTCTTCAGTGCTTCCTCTTCTTTCCTTACAAGTCCCACTTCAACAGCTCCAACACAAGCACCAAGACTCCTTGTGCTTCCTCCTCCCGTGAGCTTAGGGAGAGCAAGCCCTTGTGTCCTGCTTTAGAATTGGTCCATCCTTGTTCTCAGCCACAGCACAGCATCTCCCTGCCCAGCTGAAGGCACAGAACAGAACAAGAAGGAGGAACAATCTCCTTTAGCCTTTACCCTCTAGTCCTAGCTACTAGTTATCATTGTTAGTTATAACTGTTAGATGCATGCATCATTTTTATATACCTATATATTAAAATATAGATATTTTTATACACATCTGAAGCTGTTTTGTCTGGCTGTACATTGCCACCATGGCACTGCAGGTGTCCTTGCACAGTGTGTGTGTTTGCTGATGTGCACCCATGCTCTGCAAACTCCTTCTCCACGTAAAGTACAGGCAAACAAGGGACTCAGCCCAGGGCAGGGCTCCACACCAGGCTCTCTGGGTATGGAAATCTGCATTGCTCATATCCAGCACTAAGCCATGATCACCTTGTGATGCAGAGTAACTGGATTGTTTGATTTGCCTTCATCAGTGGGATAAAGCCATTATGGAAAAAAATGGTTGTCTGCACTTCTGATTTCAGCCATTCACTGCACCACCTAAAACTGGCAAAGTGATTCTTCTATTGTCATTTGCCCAGGTAACTGAAATGCATTATCCTCTCTCTTACTTTCCTGTAAGCAAAATAAAGCTTTAAAATATCCCACTTCTCCTTATCTATTATTATGCCATGTCACCATTAAACTGTACTCAATAAAAGAGTCTAAAAGGATAATCTTGATGCTTTCTACTATGCTGAAGATATTTGACCTTCAGTTTAGCTCAACAGAAAGAAAACTTGGAAGGAAAGCTGCTTGAGACTGTATTACCTGTATTCATTATTCAGCTCACTCCCATTACTCCCTAAAGTAACAAAAAGAAATGCAGAATAAGAGTCCTGAGCAGTTTTCTGCCTGGATTTCTAATGGTATCCTGTCGTTAGGAATCTGCTTCTGTAATTAGATGGTGGCTTACACTGGCTCAGTGGGTTTTATGTGTTATGTTTCATTACATTCCTAAGGAATTCCCATGCCATCCAGCAGTAGATACAGATCATAAAAGCTCTGCTTTTTTGGAAGAGCATTTAAAATTGTCCTCAGATCTTATCATAGAACAACTCGAGTTGGAAGTGACCCAAAAGGATCATCTAGTCCAACTCCATCTCAGAAGTATAGGAAAGAGAAGATAGGTTCAAATTCAAAGTTATTTTCATGTCTTGCTCTAAAATAGATGCAGCTTTTTGTTTACATCAAAAGTCACAATGGAAGTAACAGATTTCAGAATTACAGAGGGAGTGAAGAGAGTTAAACAGTTTTGCCTCAAAACTTACAGAATATAGTAGGAAACAAGACATCACCTTTGTAAACATCTTTGAAATGGTCTGAAAGAGTTGGAAAAAATACTATTGGAACTGTATCATCTAGTACATTCTATAGTTTTCCTGTCAGGTCAAGAGATTAAAGTGCAGCCCAGTGCCAGCTGTGAGGGACATGCCTCTAGGAAGATGTGGTGCAGATGAGGATGGAGAGGTCTGAGTTCCTGTCCTGTGAAGGGAAACTGGAAAAATTGGAGCTGTGTTGCCTGGAGGAGAGGAGCACTCCTTCAGGCAAGGAGTGTTAATAACACTCTTGATTTATCAAAGTGTTACTAACACTCAAAGTGTTAATAACACTCCTTCAGGACAGACAAGGCTGCTGTGAAGAACACAAGCAGCTGGATTTTGTGTCCTAAGAATATGTGTACTGCATCAAACCAAATGCTGGCCTCCCAGGATATCTGACAGCTCCACAGTGGATGTCTGGGAAAGTAAGGAAACAGGGCAAGCACCTGAAAAACACTCCAGTCTCCCATCATCTTCAGCTTGGAGACTTCCCAACGGGAACCTCCCTCTCTGCTAGAAGTAGGACAAACAGCCACTTGTCTTGAAAAGCTAACAAGTCTCCATTTAAACATCAATGCTGCCAAATTCCAAAGAACTGAGAATGACATGGCACCTTGTTCTCCTGAGTTTTGGCCAGAATGTGACCTGTCCTCTGAACCTGCAGAGTTGCCAAGCCTCCCTTGCTGAGGATGTCTGAAAGAGTTGGGGGGAAGGAGCACAGGCACAGATGTAGAGCAGGCTGTGGGCAGTTTACACATTGCCAGATGTGCCATAACTGAGGGCAGAAACAAAACTAAACTTGCTGTTATTTTGGCAAGTGACAGAAGGAAGGAGGCTTAAACAATCTGTTGCTGAAAGAAGATACTCTGAAAATAATCACTGGGGAAAAAAAAATGTGTAAGGTGGGTCTGAGTGGTATGTGTAAAATGTAACAATTTAACACATATTCTTATATAATCTGCATATTATTATAAGATGTTTATGTCTTGCATTACATATTAAAACATGCCAGTTGGGCCTGGACATGCAAACTATTATTTATACTTATCAAAAAGGTAGTGAGTGACAGTGTCAGTCACTGAGATGGTGTTTCTTGTACAGCTTTGGGAAGCTTTTGAGTCTGCACAGTCACAAAGCAATAGTAAAAAAGGCATATATATACCATATATGACATACCCACAGAGATAAATCTCAATATAGCAGTTTGGGTTTCATGGAGACACTCAGAGCAAGGCCTGAATTGTCAGCTCAGCTCTGCCCATTCTTGGCACCAGCAGTGTGTGAGCTGGGCTGTTGCTTTTCTCCATGGTCCCAGAGTTACAGAGTCATTCCAGGAGCTGACATTTGCTCTCACTCCATCCATTTCCTTAAGATTATTAACGTCAAACAAAAAGTCAGTTTTACACAGTTGATCCTTGACCTTCACTCATGTTCCCCTGGAGCAGGCTCCTTTTTTAAGCAGCTCCAGCCCCTGCTTCCTTCTGTGAGTCATCCAGCAAAGAAACACTTGCCTTACTGAAGTTATCCTTTGGATCACACCACTGTGATCGTTTCTGTGACATACTGTTTGCTCCTCTGTGCTTCTCTTTATCTCCTGGAATAGCTGTGTCTGAGGTCCAGCATTTGATTGCTTGACACTCAGAGAATTAAAGCACTTTTGGCTTGGGGAAAAACTGGTGAGAAATGACCGAGATCAATTATTCTCATGGATCTGTAAAAGCCACATAGTCACTTCCTGTGGCTACAGGTCAAACCTGCTCCTGCTTGGTTGGACAGGGATGTGGAAGGATTTCAGTCCATGCATTGCTGATACTGCTTCCACAGGATTGTGCACCTGGGAATGAATTGTGCCCATGCTTTTGGTTCTAATGCTTTATAGAGAGGCTGAGTAGATAAGCACATCTCAGTAAGGAGCCTTGTTCTGATGCTTCACTTGAACTGTGGTTCAGTAGCCATGGGAGCTCAGAGGCAGTTTAGTGAGGCTGAGGGTCCAGCTTAGCTGCTAAAAGCATCACAACATTTCCTGAGCCCTCCCAGAAACACTCCTGGAGTTTGATTCTTTCTGTGCTTAGTCACAGCACTGAAGAGAGAAGCAGCCTAGTCCTTCAGCCTGCTTGGGCTGGGCTTTGCTTTGCCATCTACATGCAAGTTTATTGTGGAGAACACCTCAAGCTTTTGGAAATAACTCACATAATACAGAGAGTATTTCACAGTCCACCACAGTAAAGACACAGCTTTTCAAATGGCAGTGTCAAGTAATTGCAGTGCCTGTATTTCTTCCTTCTAACTGAGTGACCCAACATGATGGGAGAGCAACGTGCCCAGATTCCATGTGCTGAGACCACCTTGGATCTTGCTTTGTTCTAAGCCTCATAACAAAACCAAAGCATTCAGAGCAGAAAGGACTAAATCAACATGAGGCAGAGGTACCCCAGCATCATGAGATCTCATCCTCCCAAAGGAGATCTGACCCAATGCTGAACACAGCCACCCTCTTCAACCAATGACCTAGAAATGACAGGGGATGTGTGAGCTGTGAAAATGCACCTGGAGTGTCTTTATGTAACTTGTTTGTGTGTCACACCAGTATCAAGGTCAACAGGACAGAGAGAAGTCAGAAGAAGAAGAAAGGGACATGGCAACAAGTGGCAAACATGCTGCTAATGGACTCAAGTGGCCCAGGGGACAGCAGAAGGGCTGGTGGGTGATGGCAAGCTACTGATGGCAGCACTGAGCTACCAGGAGGTGCCAACAACACTTTGTCTTTCAGACCCAGCACCCTGGCAGCACTCAGGAGGAGCTTTGTGTGTTTGGTGCCAACTGTGCAGACTGTTCCCCCATGGATAACCACACAGCTCCCAGGTGCTGGATGCTCCTGCTCTGCCACCTCAGGCTTTATGCTTTTCCTTCTGCCTATGGAATCTGAGGACAGGACCATGTACCTGAGCTCTCTTTCCAGTGGTTAGTCTGGATGTGGAAATAGTGCTTTGACATTTCCTTTCAGCTCAGGGTGAGGCCCTGAGAGGTGTTCTTTCACTTCTACTTTCCCTATAGTTACTGAAGTGCTTTATCCTTGTAATCACCTTTTCCAATGACCAACCACTGCCTCAGAGAAGGAAAAGACATCAAATTAGAAAAAAAAAAGTCCCCAAAAGCAGATTTGTGAGCAGTCAAATCAGTAAAACATTTTCTGACTAATACAAATCCTTTGTCTCCTAAATATCTCCTTCCTTCTGCAACCTCCACTCTTCCCTTTGTCCTCAGCATCTTTAAGGTCCACATTCTCTGGGATTCCCAAGAGATGTGTAATCTCATGGCACCAAAATCAATTATTAAATACAATCTCCCTCAAAAATACTTAAATAAATAGATGATAATTAAGTAAAAAGACAATTAGCTGCCATAATATACAGAGTCCTTCTCCCTTCTGGCTATTCATTAGCACAGAGCTCTTTCAAATCACTTGTACGAAAGGTCAGCTTGCCATTCCACTAAACCCCTTCTTGAAGGATGAAGCAAAGGACAAAGTGACTCATGTTTCACCACAGGAGGAGAGAAAGTAAGTTCTAGAGCCATGGGCCTTTCATCAAAAGCTGGGACTTGCCAAGTAAACACGGCAGCATCCTTTCAGATGCAGCAGCTCCTCTTCATTGGCTGTGTGTTGAGAGAAAACCTTCCATTTTCCTGATCATTTCCTAGACCAGCTCCACTTCAGGCAATGCCTGTGCATGTTTTTCCTGTGGGGGCAGTGGGGCATAGCAGGTAAATGTGAACAGGTGGTTCTATTTACCTCTGCAGCTCGAGCTCTGAGCTCAGGAATAAATCTTTCTGCAGTGAACATAAGCAGCTCTTTCCGAGTTGTTTTCTGCTCTGTGCCTCTAAGTGTAGAGGGCAGCTCGTGTTTCAATTTGT
Organism: Bucco capensis; assembly: GCA_013396975.1. NCBI lineage: Eukaryota > Metazoa > Chordata > Aves > Piciformes > Bucconidae > Bucco > Bucco capensis. The sequence goes on along the minus strand of VWZO01005900.1, from coordinate 188,058 downwards.
CTAGCTTCAGCTGGCAGGGCCAAATGAAATGTGGCTGATGATTTCAGGCTCCCTTTTGGGTGGTGTTTCAAAAGCCTGCAATGGGATGCAACACGCAGAGAAAGTGCAGTGATCAAGCAGCATATTGACTGAATTTCCTATTACCCTTTAGAGAGGTAAAACTGAACCTGTGCACGGCACAGAGGGGAGACAAGCTCAGGCTTTGGCACTTAGGCTCTGTTTGCCTGGCTGTCTGCTGTGATAGAGGCTTTTGTGAAAACAAATATTTTCTCCATTTGTCCTTTTCTCCTGGGAGCTGTGAATACATGCAAAATGAAGATAAACATCAGAGGGCAAAGCAAATTTTCTTTGCATGCTGCAGCACAAAGGAGACCAAAAAAATGTAGCTGCCAGCCTCAGAGGGACTTCTGCTAGTGCAACTCAGTTGTTGCAGCACCAAGCATCTCATGCTTCAGTTCACCAGACATCAAAAAGCTGCATGCTCAGCTTAACACCCCAACTGCCATATGGCATCAGCTCTCGTGTGCTGCAAGATCAACTCCTGGCATGAAGGTTTTTGGTGGGATCTGGGTTACTCTTCACTGCCTTGTACAGAAATGTGTGAGTAGTCAGCCAATCTGTCAACGTTCTCTTCAGACAGAAAGAAAAGCATTTTACTGATGATTCCATATTTGCCCAGTATTGTTAGCCATTTTTCCTACTAAAGCTTCCCTTGTTCAGGAGAGTAACTCCTTGCTGATCTTGCCTCCTCAGGAGGGGAACACCCCATGCTTCCCATCCAGAGAAAAGGGAAGCTGTTTGCCCTTTTCTCATCCCAGATCTCTCCTTACAGTATTCCCTCAGCCCATCTCTCAGGAAGACAGAGGACATAACTATACAGTTCATGTTCTTATTTTGTTCTCCTCATTGCAGTATCTACTCTCCTTCCAGAAATACACAAACAAAGTGACTGGCACCTGTCACACCTCTGCACTTTCCTCCTCTGCCCTGGGGAAGAAGTGTGTGCAAAGGAGTACCTTGCCTTTGAGCCTGTGTATTTTAAGCTCAGTTTTCTTAACACAGGGCATATGCATGTCATTTCCCCACCCCAGGCACTACCAGACCATCTGCTCACTTTCAATCTAACTTGACAGAGAGACAATGGTCTTCAAGACAAGGTGCTGTGCTGAGGGCCAGGCAGAAGAGAGAGAGATGAGCATCTCTTGCCTGTCATCTCAGGAAGAATCTGCAGCAGAATTTCATCCCTGTTCAGCCTTGGCTCCAGAACACCAACTCTTGGTAAAGAAGACTTCATAGATCACCTTACTTGGGTCTTGGATGGCCACTATTCCTAGGCAAACCTTGTCTACAGTTTGTCACAGAGAGGACTCCGTTCACTGCTGCCAGGGAACACCTCAGCTGAGCAGAGTCACTGCCTGTGGTCTACCTCCTGCTAGTTCCATGGAAAGGCATTCCAGGGATGATGCTGGCAAGCCATGCCATAGCCTTCTGTGCCAAATGTGCGCAGGGATTATTTAGGCTTCACACCCAGGGATGTTGCATTGCTGTAGGGAAACCAAGCAGCCTGAGTTCCTAAGGCCAGGTCACTGATGTGACAGCCTTCCCAATCAAGGCAAGCCACACAACTGAGAGCTCCTCCAGCTGCTCTGTTCCCAGCCCCAAATATTGTGACAGCAGGTGGAGGGAGGTGGCAGGAGCAGGAGCAGAAGGAGCTGCTTCAGTCACCTCCCTCCTGGCTTCGGTGGGGAGCAGCTGCAGCTCCTCCCTGGGCTGCTGGGGAAGACCCAGGAGACACAACTTGGCTAAATGGTTTCTCTCAGATCTATCCTCTGTTCCAAGCATTACTTCTGTCAAGAAGGAGTAATAAAGCATTTGCTTCATGAAATGGAAGAATTTGGCTTGAGCGAGCTCATCTAGTTGTTTACTCTTTGCTTTTATGCACATTTGTCTGTGACAAATGTTTCTGTTTTAATCTGTGTGTTTGCTAGAATCTCTTCCTTTACCTCAACATCTTTCAAAGTTAATAGCATTAATAAACATTCCCATACCACATGCTGAAAAAAACCCACCTGACCACAACCACTATTTACTTCATTTGCTTAAGCTAGTGAGTTATTTATTTAGCTGGCATCCTGCTAGAAGGGATAGCAGACAGCTTTCTAGCTTAACACAGTGCTGGAGAAAAAGTATTGACTTTAAACTTATACATAATGCATTGAACAGGAGTGAAAAGCAGCTCTCTGAAATAATTCTGAGCTCCCAATAAACAGTTATCACTTTATCTCATATTTTTGATCATTTATTTTCTGATTTTTTGTGTCTTGGGGTTTTCTTTTTGTGTATAGAGAATGTAGAAAAAGAGAGAAGGAAAGGAAGCGGGTTTAAAACTCTGATTTTAAAAAGCATTGAATATGTGGGTTACTTTTTTTCCCTTGTGATGTTCCTAAGAGCTATGGAGAAAGCAGGGAAGTGAATTTATTGGATACATCAGACTGTGAAGACTTGTCCATGATTTAAACAGGTACAGCTTGTACTGCTGATGTGAGCACACTAAGAGGGGGGTTGAGGTGATAACTGATTAGCTACCTTTGGTACTTGCTTTGATTTAGGCTTTCCTTCTTCTTTCACTGTCTTTCCAAACAGATGAGTTTTATGAGGTCCAGGAACTTTAGATATTTGGGGTATCTGCCTGTTTTCAGGGCCAAAAATATAATACTCCCTGAGCATAACTTCTGAGGGAAGCAAAGTGTGGTCAGCATATGGATGGATGTGCTCAGGTCTGCTCTTTCCTAGTGAGACTCTTGTCAATGAGGTTGAAGTTTTAACCTTTTCCTATTGCACATCCTCTTGCTGGATGTATAGATTGGTCAAGCTCTCCTGAATCCTTCTGGTCACTGCAGTTTTCTCTTTGGAGCTGTGTCTTTCCAAAAGGAAGGCACAGAGAGGCCCAAGTCAGCTCCCTGAATTATCCTGCTCTGCATCATTTCACACAGAGCTTTGTGGAGAGCACAAAAGCACTGCAATTCATGGGCAGAGGGAAAGGGTTCTGCACTAAAATGCCTTTTAGGTATGAGTCTCACATGGTTTGCAACAAGGTAGAAAACACTAACCCTTCCTCCTTTTCTGTAATATGAAGGTGCTAAAAGTTTCCTATCAAGGTCAGAGTAGCTCTGTGCTAGTCATGCTAGAAACAGTCAAAAGGCAGCTCTTGCTCACAGATCTGGGCAGCAGGATGGAACAAGAGAGATCAAACAAGGGAAACAGCAGAAAGAAATCAAAAAGCTAGGGCAAGAAAGAGTTTCTGACCTTTTGTATGAGAACAGAGAGAGGACAGGTCAGAGGTAAACTTTGCACACATTGTAAGCCACAAGATGAGAGCTGCAGAGAAGTAACACACCAGCAAGCCCTGGGCAGCCTGCAAACTAGCCCTCCTGTCATGTCTATCACATTGTTGGCCAACAGGATCACAGCCATCCTTTGTTTCCTTTCTGGCAGAAAAGATGTGGTCTCTGTCATCTTCATTTCTTTGTTGGAGAGCCACCTGGAAAGGCTATGGGACATGCTGCAGGAATGGGGTTTCAGGCCCAGCTGAGCAGGAGCTGTCAGTCTCAAGGAGCCCAGTGCAGGAACCACAGTGCTGGAGACTCACTGCATGCAGAAGGGACACCACTCAACTGCTCAGTTGTGGCTTAGCTGGAGGCCCAGCCACTCACTTCTAATCACCATGAAGCTGTCATTGTGCATAGAATCCTAGACTGGTTTGGGTTGGAAGGGACCTCTGGAGATCATCTAGTCCAAGCCCCGTGCAGTGGCCAGGGACATNGAGCAAAGTAGCAGAATCACCTCTCTCGATCTCCATTTCTCGATGGAGAAATATCACAGGCTTGAATTCTCTATGCAGGCTTCATTTGATCAGAAGAAATTGTGTGCAGTGTGCCATCTTCTAAACAGCTCATCACACACATCACCTCATATCACTCTTTCTCTCTTGCAATTTAAAAAGACAATTTTTTTCTCCTTCCCTGAGCTTTTAGACCAGGCTGAAGCAGCAGATCTTTCCCAGCACAACAATGAAGGCATGGGAGCAGTATGGGCTGTCAGCATCAGCTGTGCTGCTTCCACACCTTGGACTGCCCTTGCCAACTCCCACCAGGGCTGAGGTGATCCAGTGGGGTGATTAAAGGCATCTGTGTGTTGCACAGAGGTGTGAGGAGAACCTGGCAATACCAAAGGGACAAGGGGTGCTTCACAGGATCACATTCCTTGCTTCCTATTGCTTTTCCCTCAACATGATTTGTCTGTGTCTGGAGAGAGAGGGCCAGGGGCAGGGTAGAGGTGGTTAATGAGGGTTTAACCAAAGGCTGTGCCAGCAGTTGTGAAGTCCTCTCCTAATTGGCAGGTTTCCCTGTGTTTAGTTTCAGCTGCAAAGCAGGCATGAGGGCTCAGAGCCCCATTAAGGTTGACACGATGTGCTCAGCTGGAGGGAAATAGCTCTCAGAAAGCTGTGACTCAGGCAGCCCTGAGCACACACAGACTTGCTGAGCCACCTCACATTCATCCAGCCTTGTTAAAGCCCAACAGAAAAGTAAAATCATTCATCAGCCGTGATTAAATTAGTGCCCCTATCAAACTTTAATATGCCTCCTGAAAATTAGTGGCATTCAGAAAGCACTCTCCTAAATATTTCATCCAAAGCTTCCCATGGCAGGGGCCACACAGCAAATCTTTTTTATTGACAAGGACAATGTTTGAGTTTAATTGCAGTGTTTAAAGACAATGCCAGTTCCCTGCTGAATTGCCTCTCACGTGGAGGCTCACGCCTGCATCCCAGCCCTGCTTCCCAACACACAGTTGTGCAGAATGGGCCTCATTGTTGTTTTGAAACACACATCATTTCTTTATGCAGAGATTCATAATTTGGGGAAGTTATTTTAAGGAGCCTGAACAAGATGCTATGGAGCAGTGCAGGGGTGATGAAAGGCATCTGTGTGTTGCACAATGCCGTTCCTGCGGCACCTCGGGCAGCCACTGTTTGCTGCAGAGACTATGTAGGAGGATATTATTCCTCTCTGTGTGTTGTAATGATCAGGATTCGGGGCTTAAAACCAGAGGGAGATCTCTAGTGCAACTCAATGTAAAGAGAAGCATAAAGATCTTAGTGCAGGAGTACAATTGTCATCATCAGTCGCTGTTTGGTAAGCGTTAATTATATTCTAGGCTCAGGGTAAGCCATGAAACAACAGTTCCTGCTCTGAACTGTTTACAGACTTGGCTAATATGTGGTCTGCACCAGGTCTCCTTCACCTTTCTGTGCTGGAGTTTGCTCTGTTGGTGCCAGAGACCAAGCACAGTCCAAGCCACACGTGTGCTATGGCTCTTGCTAGGCTGAAGTTGCTTCTCCAGCAAAAAGAGAGCAGGGGTTTGAAGCTGGGGCTGGCAGTGCTGGCAAATAGCACCAGAATGGGGCAGTTGTAAAACAGGCTTTGCATGACATTGTAAGAAATCTTACATTCACCCTCGTGTGGAAAGGGAATTGTGTTATTCTTCATTTGTAGAGAGTAAGGCCTCTGAACTGGAGAGCAAAACTTGCTGTGCCTTTGTGCAGGGCACAGGACTCGGTTAAGGCTCTTTGTTACACCAACACCCATATGCCTAAAACCAGGATATTCCCTAGGATGCTACCTTGTGTTCCAGTCCTCTGAAGAGCTACTTATTCCTTCAGGAGTGGCTATGAAATCTCAAACACTTCCATGATTTTCTTGCCTCGAATTACTAAAAATCTGGCTCCTTTCCTGAAAAATAAAAGCTGTCTCCTGAAAGCTTTGCTATTTGTTATGCTCAGGAAAATGCAAGTGCTTTCTCATTCATTTTTTTTCTCTGGGGAACTCAGTTAGAGAGCTCTGATAATGAGAGCAACTTTTCAATCCTTTAATATAAACAGATGGGTTTCTCAGGCTCATGACAGCAACCAATCCTTCAATAGACATCCCTACTGCCAGCTTTACAGGAAAGAAGGACTCTCAGTTAAAAAGTCCAAACCCTATTAGCATACAGACCACATGCAGCACTTGCATTTTTAAATGAGGTTAATGTGTGTTCAGCAGTAGGATGAAAAAGCCATTTGGCAGTTTGCTGTTTTCTTATTCTTCTAAAAATGGTCTCAAGCTGCCACAGTTTCTCTTACCTTCGTTAGGGGTTCCAGGCAAGACATACCACAGCTAAGAGAGAATCCAGGTGCTGGTGGCAAGTCTTGGCTGCTCCATTAGATGTGGGTTTAGCCAAGGGATTTGGATGCACCCAGACACAGACCCCATCAGCAGCCCTGGCACATCCCATTTGGGCCCAAGATGCCAAGCCAGGTTCCACAGAGCTCTCCAAAAGGGCTGGCATGCTGCTTGGTGAAACCATGGAGGAAGGTGATGGGCCACAGGTACAGAGGAACTAGGAACATCACTATGTGCTCATGAGAAAAAAAATCACTTCTGAGTTGTCTTCTGTAAAAAGAGCATGGCAACAATAACTCTGAGAGGGAAGAAAGCATCAGGGAGTTACTGAGACAGGCTCTGCAGGGATTCACAGCCCAGGAAACAGAACAGATCTTCCATCAGAAGGAAGTGCAAAGGATTTGTGAAGCACTGGCAGCACTGCTTAGAGATGATGTGCTGTAGAAAGGCTGTGGCTCCAGAATCTCCTCACCAGTCCAGTTGTTACTATTTGTGCACCAGAAATGAAAAGGGCAAAATGAATAGTGTAAAATACTGTAAAGAATAAGTTGTCCAGACTCTGAATATGTTGACACAGAAAATGACAAATGGGGAGTGGTTGCTAGCCACCAGAGAGCTTACCAACTGAGTGGCAGAAAGAATGACTGATCTTGTACCAGGAACAGTTGCATCTTTGAAGTTCCATGAGGACAGTGAGATTCTGGGCCTGCTCCCCATCCTGCATGGATCATCACAGAATCCTATGGGTGATGATGGAAGGATGATGCAAGGATGATGCAAATGGAAGGATGATAGGATGATGCAAGGAAGAATGTTTCAGGTAACCCAAGCACTTACTGTTTCCCCAGGTAACTGCTCAGCCTGCCAGAGATCACCAGGTACTGCCAGCAAACAGCCTGGCCCTGGGGCTGATCCTGCAATGGGTGAGCAAATCTCCATGGATGAGATCAGAGTCAGTTTGATCAGTGTACCTCCTTTAGGCAGACACTCACTTCTGTATAATTTCTGTAGTGTAGAAGGAAGACTGAGTTCATTAGCTAGGCTAGAACAGCTGATAAACTCCTCTGCCAGGATTTAGCCTTTTCAGCTACACACAGGAAAAAAAATCATCTGTCAAAGTCTGTTTGGGTGCAGTGTGCTTCAAAGTCACCAGCAGTTAGTGTGGATCTTATTCAAAACCTAGATAAGCTGAGAAACTGCATAGTTTGTTCAGTTGCTGAAGAAACTGATAAAGCCTTTTTCCTCCAGAAGTTAAAATGAGCCTCAAACCAGTCCTGCCAATAAAGCTTCACCCCTACATAACCTCATCTTACGTGGTGAAATATTAATGAGCAAGTAAAAAAAGGCTTTTTGCATCATGTGAGTAGAATTGCTAACCTGTCTGCTTGCCCTGGATCACAGGAAGATGGCTGGGCATGTGTGACATGATGAAGAGTCTGGTGTGGACCTGCCACATTTCAACACCAAGACAGACTCACACAAGAGTTGGTTCAATCAGCCTCACAGCAAAGTCTTGGAGCTCCTGGAGACCTTCCTGCAGTCAAGTCCTCTTAATAAAAACTGTCTGCACCCAAAGAGACAAGGCAAAGCAGCCACTGCAGATCATGCAAATACAACCCTGTAGCCTTTTGTCCAAGAGCTATCCAACAGATGAAGAAGAAGTATCATCATAACTGTGCAGCAGAGCTCCACAAAGTTGCTTATGAAGCCCTTCTTGCATTAGCATGAAAAGCATTCCTTCCCTGGCTCTGGGATAATTGTGCTGCCAAGCTCCCTATCGTCACTTGCTGGAAGTGTTTAAGTATTGCTGCAGTGTTTGTGACAACATCTGCCAGGCACAATTCAACTCAGGCCCTTTTAATGATTCATTCTTATGAATTGTACATCTATTTTAAGTGCACTGCAGTTCCTTCAGAGGCAGCAGTGTTGAAAACTTAACATTTTGGATTTCTTACACTGGCTTGGTAAGGATGAGATTCAGACCACTGCAGGCACCCAGAGTCTTACCAGAGCTCTAATACCCTTTCTTAGGAAATGATCCAGATTATTTATAGTATAATTAGAGGTATGGTATAATTAATTTGTAATTCTTCACTTGCAGTGCAAATCTCTTTTTGATTAGTAAATATGTAATGCTTAAGTGCTATTATGTAAAAATATATTTATCATCAGACAGAGGGGGTGCCATCATTAAGTACATAATTATAAACCCCTAATTATAGGAAAAGCTATGTAGGCAACCTCTAGAGATATAGACATCTTCAAAAAACATCATTATAACTTGTGCTCTCAGGGGGCACAAGCAGCTGAACCTTTGAGTGCCTGGCAAAGTGCTATGTGCCCATCAGGAGCTAGGGCACACAACTGTGCTTCAGCCCCCAGGATACTTACCTTCTCCACTTCTCCTGCCCCTAATTTAACTGAGAGCTGCTACCTGGCCCCCAGTCAGCAGAGCAAGGACAACTGCCTATGAGCCACCTCCTCTTCTGCTCTTCCCAGTGGCACTGACTGGAAGTCAAGTTGTGAAGAACAGCAAGAGAGGACAAGTCTTCTCCAGGAGCTTGCCTTGCAGGTCACGCAGTGATTTCCATTCTGTACTGGGGAGAAACTGGCAAAAAACTTCTTCTTGAGGCAGGTCACATTTCAGAGCAACTTTGTCTTCCTTCTCGAGAGCCATAAATCATCCCAAGACACACAAAAGAGTCGAAAAATCAAGCTTTGGCCATTTGGTTTAAATTCTCAGGCTCACTGTTTTTCCTTTGCAAAGTGGGTGTCCAAGGCAAGCCACAGAACAGGGGACAGACAGTTGAGAGAAAAATGTCAGGTGCCAGACACTTCTTCACTGTATGCCACTGAAATGCTGCTCTGCTCCTCTTTGCTGCACACACTTTGGCACCTGTGCAGTGCATGCTGCTGCTGCAGCTGCACAGTAACCTACTTCAGCCTTTCTGACCTGTAAACTGGACTGCAGATACAGTAAAACAATAACAGGTGCTGGAGGCACGAGAGGATTTCCAGATGGAAGACACTAGCTGCTCTCCTAAGCCTCCCAGAGATTTTTAATCCTTCTTTTTAACATTTTGTCCACCCAGCCCTGCTGTTTATGAGGAAATGAGGATAAAGGCCATAAATAAAGTCCTTGGGGCATAAGCTGCATTTAGAGCTGGGAGCTATTGCTCTGGCACAAGGAATCATTCCAACTTCTCTAGATAACATTACAGAGTGGCATGTGTGTGACTAATGGTAACAAATGTGCTCACTTTGTAAAGCACAGAATGATGTGAGTGTTCATGTACAATTGAGAATGATTGGTTTTGATGCAAACTTTCTAACTGGGATTCTCCAATTAGTCTTGAAGGAGGTGGTGACTATTTGTTCTTGTGTTGCAAGCATTCAGTCCAGATACAACATTTTCAAATGTTTGCTGGGAATAAATTCTCATTTACTGCCTACTTTTCAAGGATAATTAGGAGANCCCTTTCTTAGGAAATGATCCAGATTATTTATAGTATAATTAGAGGTATGGTATAATTAATTTGTAATTCTTCACTTGCAGTGCAAATCTCTTTTTGATTAGTAAATATGTAATGCTTAAGTGCTATTATGTAAAAATATATTTATCATCAGACAGAGGGGGTGCCATCATTAAGTACATAATTATAAACCCCTAATTATAGGAAAAGCTATGTAGGCAACCTCTAGAGATATAGACATCTTCAAAAAACATCATTATAACTTGTGCTCTCAGGGGGCACAAGCAGCTGAACCTTTGAGTGCCTGGCAAAGTGCTATGTGCCCATCAGGAGCTAGGGCACACAACTGTGCTTCAGCCCCCAGGATACTTACCTTCTCCACTTCTCCTGCCCCTAATTTAACTGAGAGCTGCTACCTGGCCCCCAGTCAGCAGAGCAAGGACAACTGCCTATGAGCCACCTCCTCTTCTGCTCTTCCCAGTGGCACTGACTGGAAGTCAAGTTGTGAAGAACAGCAAGAGAGGACAAGTCTTCTCCAGGAGCTTGCCTTGCAGGTCACGCAGTGATTTCCATTCTGTACTGGGGAGAAACTGGCAAAAAACTTCTTCTTGAGGCAGGTCACATTTCAGAGCAACTTTGTCTTCCTTCTCGAGAGCCATAAATCATCCCAAGACACACAAAAGAGTCGAAAAATCAAGCTTTGGCCATTTGGTTTAAATTCTCAGGCTCACTGTTTTTCCTTTGCAAAGTGGGTGTCCAAGGCAAGCCACAGAGCAGGGGACAGACAGTTGAGAGAAAAATGTCAGGTGCCAGACACTTCTTCACTGTATGCCACTGAAATGCTGCTCTGCTCCTCTTTGCTGCACACACTTTGGCACCTGTGCAGTGCATGCTGCTGCTGCAGCTGCACAGTAACCTACTTCAGCCTTTCTGACCTGTAAACTGGACTGCAGATACAGTAAAACAATAACACTCAGGTGCTGGAGGCACGAGAGAATTTCCAGATGGAAGACACTAGCTGCTCTCCTAAGCCTCCCAGAGATTTTTAATCCTTCTTTTTAACATTTTGTCCACCCAGCCCTGCTGTTTATGAGGAAATGAGGATAAAGGCCATAAATAAAGTCCTTGGGGCATAAGCTGCATTTAGAGCTGGGAGCTATTGCTCTGGCACAAGGAATCATTCCAACTTCTCTAGATAACATTACAGAGTGGCATGTGTGTGACTAATGGTAACAAATGTGCTCACTTTGTAAAGCACAGAATGATGTGAGTGTTCATGTACAATTGAGAATGATTGGTTTTGATGCAAACTTTCTAACTGGGATTCTCCAATTAGTCTTGAAGGAGGTGGTGACTATTTGTTCTTGTGTTGCAAGCATTCAGTCCAGATACAACATTTTCAAATGTTTGCTGGGAATAAATTCTCATTTACTGCCTACTTTTCAAGGATAATTAGGAGACCTGCTCTGCAGGTTCTGAAGAATAAACCCCACTTAAAGTAAAGCAAAGCACTGCAGAAATGTCACCCACAGGGGAATGCCTGAAGTACAGCCATGAACAGCAAGGAACACTCAGAGATTGCTTCTTTGTAGGCCAGCCACTTGCAAAAACACTTGGCTTTTGCTTTTATACCCGTCATATAAGACACTTCCCAAGTAATGGGCATTAGACCAAATGCCCAATAAATATTTCACATGAAGTCAAGCAGCTCTGCCAAGGCGTGGGCAGGAGAAGCAGCTGCTGCAGCAGCAGAAGCAGTATGTCCAACCCATCAGAGCTGGGAGAACAGAGGGCAACCCAGGGAGCCAAGGACTACATCTGCAGCACACCAAGGCTGTAAAGGCACTGCAATACATTTCTATTGCCTCCCCAAGGCTAAGTCTGTAGTGCTGCAGCAATCTGCAGGTCAGTGCCAGGAAGGCTTCCTCCCACATCCCCATGGCCCTCTGCCAGCCAAAACAGACATTGTCCACCTCGTGCATGNTGCTGGCCATGTTCCTCTTAATGCATCCTAGGATGCCATTGGCCTCTTGGCCACAAGGGCACATTGCTGCCTCATGGGCATCCTCCTAGCCACCAGCACTCCGAGAGCTTTTTCCCCAGGGCTCTTCTCCAACAGCTCAGTTCCCAGTCTGTAGTGATCCATGGGCTTGTTCTTTCCCAGATGCAGTACTTTACACTTCCCCTTGTTAAATTGCATTAAGATTCTCCCTGCCCATGTCTCTAGCCTGTCCAGGTCATGCTGGAGTGACCCCAACAGCACCAGGGAGGGCTGCACAGCCCCAGCATCCCAGCTACCCTGGTGTCTTGCTGGAGCTGGGGAAGAGCATTACTTCATCACTGGCAATGCCAAGCAAACATGCTTTAATTTGATTCAGTGTTGATCATAATATTGATTAAAGTTGGAAGGTAGCCTGTGCCTCTCTGTGCATATTTGAATGGAGAGGAGTCATTTGCAGTTACCCAAGGGAGAATAATCCCAGCTATAAGCCATGCTTGCTAAAATACATTACCTGGCAATGCAGACAAAGAGGATAAATTAATATCATGATGCTATATGTTAATACAAGACTGTGGAAGTGATGGGTGGATAAGAGACAGGTTTCTCCCACATCATATTAACAAGCAAAACAAGTACATCCTCAGTACTGCTCTTGGGGGAATACAAATTAACTCTGACACTGCAGCTATAAATTCTGAAGTGGTTTTCACCACACATTTTCACAACTCAGCCTCTCCAAAGATGCTCTCTGCATTTTGGGGGTGGGGAGTCAAAGGGGAGATAACACACTGAGCCAAACCATAGCAGTTAGCATCCAAGGCAGGGGATGGTTCTGAGAACATTTTGTTTGCTAGCAGGATGCATTCTCAAGTCAATCACTTCTCATCCTGAGTAAGTTTTTGATAGCCTCCAAAGGAAGACATTTTCCATCAAAGTTTGAGGCACCTAAACACCATAGACCTAGTCCTACAGTTATAAATAATAGGATCCCTACACATTTATGTTTCAAGCCTAACATATTTAAACTATTAAAGTGTTAAGCTTTTTAACAGCTTTTAAGCTTGCAATTCCTTTTAAAGTTGTACAATAATTAACTATATATATGTGCATATATACAAATACTTTATATATATAAATTATATATAATTACATACTATATATATATAAATTGTATAATATATATTATATATTATAATAATATATATATTCTATTATATATATGCACATAGACACACTGTTGTTTCTCTGACACGATTTTTTGGACTAAGACTTCAAAAGGAGGGCACACTTTAGAAACAAAGTAAGCAAATGAAGTATTCATAGAGATTTCCTTTGCCCTGAAAGATGCAGAATCATTCCCCATGGCCTTTTTGCAGGTCTGCACGGGGTATGTCTCCTGTTTATTTTGGTTTACTAATCAGTCTCACACTCAAGATACACAGTCATCTGATTTTTTATGTCAAAGCCTGAACAAAACCCCTCAGCTATCTCCTTAGTTCATTTCTCTTCCTCTAAATGAAACGGAATTTCAAGAGCATCTGAAACACAGGTATGCAATTGGCTGAGTGTAGGTCATGATTGCCAAGCCTTTCACAAACAGCAGGGAAAACAACAGCTCTTCTGACTGCTATTGCATAGACTTTGGGCTTTGAAACCTCCTCTACCAAGTCAGCTAAGAGTCACCATCTGAGCCAAAAATAACTTTCCTTTTTAATAACTGCATCTGTTATCCCATTTAATCTTGGCCTAAGAGGACAATGGGATATTACCAAACAGAAGCCCTTCACTGATTTGCAGGCTCATGCAGAAGCTGCCAGTGCATAGCAAGGATGCAGAGCCACAGAAGGCTTTGCAGCAGTAAACAATGCTTTTCCATGGGCACGAAGGTTTCTAGGGAATGACCTAGACCTTTGTGGCATCCCTCATTTGATACAGTCACCAGCACTGCTCTGGTCCATTAGTGGAGGAAGGAGAGCAGCTGAACAAGTGCCTGGGCAGCTCATAGCACTGGCATCCTCCACTGAATTGGTAAGGAAAAGTGTGGCATCCTCTGATTTCTCTACAGTGCTGCTATTGAAGCTCTTCCAAGGAAAAAATAGGAAAGCTTTGCCTTTAGGAGCACCACAGAATGGTTTGTGTTGGAAGGGGCCTGAAAGATTATCTAGTTCCACCCCCTCTTCCACTAGAGCAGGTCAAAGACACAGTGGTGTACCTGGGAATGGGAATGGCTGTCTTTTTGGGGCAACTTCAACTGTACTTTGCTAGGGGAAATTGTGTAAGCTTAGCTTTGCTTCTCAGTAGTTGCTGGGTCCTCCTTGGGGTTTCATGTCCTTTTAAATGAAAAAATGCCTAGAATAATTTATGGCACTTACTTTTTGTTTCCCTCTGCCCCGGGGTTTTTGGAAGTTAATAAAATCAACCTGCATATCTCAGTAATTGTGTTTACAGCAAGCTAGGCTGTAAATTCAGATGCCTAGCTTAATATTGCAAGATTACTCTCTACAATTGCTCATTATGCATTCTAAGCATTTTCTTTTTGTTGGGAACTTCAAGTAAGTTCACACATATATCTGCACATATGCAAGGCATAAGGAAAAATGTTTATTTTCCCTCCTTTTAGGATAATAAAGGCTGTGAGGAATGCTGGAAGCTGTTCTTTGAGATGTAGCAGAGCAGAAGCAATGGGGGAGGAGAGAAAGCAAAACATTGAGAGCACAGGGAGGGGGAGAGACTGAGCTTTGTTCAAGTAATTGGCTCCCAGTGGCAAAAAAAAAACCAAAACAGAACCCTCTCGCTGACAATTTAGCTGTAAAAGCTTTGAGAGAGTTGTGCCTTCCTGTAATCTTGATCTAGGTCCCTGTATGCTGAAGCCAGCTGAATTATACAGCCATATTCTTCACACGAGCAACACAGCTGTTATCTTTTGCTGAGTACTGAACTGTAATAAGTTGCTGTTGCATTGAAATGGGCTGCTGGAAGGTGGAAACATCACAAGAAACTAACCCAGCCACTAGCAAAGCAAGGCTACTCTAGCTGACCTAATGGTGCTTGGAGAAATGTTCTCCACAAATTCTTGTCTTGATTGACAGTGATTGGAAAGCTGCATTTTTCTCTTCATCAGATGAAATTATCAGAAGGAAACTACTTCAGATAAATACATCACTTGAAATGCTGATGAATGCATTTCTGGCATTCAGGGAGCATTTCAATCAGCACTGAAAAACATATCCCTTTTGGGTATATTACAGGAGAGATTAAAAAACTCCTCTACCATGTCATACCAAGGAAACAACAAATATCTATTGGATCATCTTTGAGAGTATCAGCAGAGAGATTAACTGGAAAAAACCCCATATTTAATAAATGCTAGAGGCTGTATCTGTTTCAAGAGAACATCTTCAAAAAACTGGAAACACGATGCTCAAAAACTCATTAGTTTGGAGCTAAATTGATCACCTGCTACACCACAGAGTAGAGAACTGAAGCTATGCCCTGGACCATGTCTCAAAGCCTAGGGGAGTTGTGCAATCCATTCAGTGAAGCAGAAAAACCCCTTGTTTTGTTTTGATGTTCAGGCAGGGTTGTGGCAGGCCTGGAGACCAGCACCCTACAGCATTGCTGGGACAGGGCTAGGCTCAAATGGTGCCCTGGCCTAAAAACAGGAGAAAAAGCATGCTTTTCTGTCTTTACCTTATAATAAGCAGTGCCCATCCTTACTGCCATTAATACTTCATTAATACATTAATACTTCCAGGCCATGAGGAAGCACAGAGGATTATGGAGGATCCTGCAGTGACACTACCTGGCTCCTTCTGTTTTCCTTCACTAGGCAATCTCTTTTCAACTCATTGCATTTCATTGATGATTCTGTTTCTGCCTTAATCTACTCTTCCATGTGTTCCACTGTTCCCTTTCTTCCTTCAGGGTGGACTGTTTGATCCATTACTCTGAAAGTTGAAACTAGAGAGTTCTTTGTAGCATCCCAGTTGAAAGCAGGTCTGCTCACAGAAAAAGTCCTGGAAGTTGGTTGTTTCTCTTTTTTTTCTTTGGTTGCTAGCCTATATAAGAAGGATTTCTCATCTGTTGCTTTTTCAGAGCTGCATAACTGTTACTAATCCTAACCTCCCTCCTACCTGGGAAAAAACCAACAAGACTTTGAAAGCTCCAAGCAGCTTCTGTGACCTTTGGAAGGAGATCAGAGAGCCCAGGCAGAGGATTCCTTCTGCTGCAAGACAGTTCCTCAAGACATTGATGATGACTGTGAGAGAAGCTGAAGATGAGAAGAAAAGCATTCATAAACAGTAGAGAAAGCAGAGGATTCTTGATGGAATCAGAGAGAGCCTTGGGGCAGGAGCTACAGCACAGGAGCCATGGGTCATACCTCCTGCACCTTGAGGGGCAACTGGGATGCTCCATAGCTAAATACTCATTAGCAAGAAGATTAAAATGAAAAGCAAACTCCTCTCTCCATCCTTATTGCCAAGATTAGGAAAAGGGAATAGAAACTCCTGCCTCCCTGAGACAGCTCTCCACCTTATTCTTGCATTCTCATCTAACTGCATTCTATTTTCCTCCACTTCATGCTTCTAAAAATAGCTCTGGGAATGTGGCTTTGAAGTGATGGAGAGATGATGATATGATACAATACAGGGGACTTTTTTTTTTCCACTGTTTAGTGGGTGATTAAAATAGATCCAAAGTGCTACTTACTCTAATTTTAATCTCCCCCACAAAGACTATTTATTTCTCTTCCCCCAAAGTAAATTACAAGCTTTGTTACTAAAATAGTGACTCAATTTGTAGATGTACCAGTCATTGATAACTTCACCATCTCCTAACCAAGATAGGTTTATTTAGTGAGTATATATAGGCTCCCAGTTACTAGCATTTATAGGTAGATTCTTGCAAGTTTTTGTTGTTTTGTGCTAGGAATACAACTCTTAGAATTATCTAAGACTTCCTTTGAGATCCTGATGCTACAGGCAAACTCTTTATTATTTTGGGTAAAGAGTGCTCTGTAGAAAAAGAATACTTTGGCAAAGTTCTGGCAAATAAAAATACAATAAAAATAAAAAAAAACAATTTTTTTTCATTATAAGAACATAGAGTTTCTCTTAGGACTATGATTGGTACTAGGGTGACATAAGAAGGCTATACTCTTCTGTTTTAAATCCCATGAGATCAGGAAGCTCTTTCTCCCTGAGCTGCATAGCCACGATTATTTGGGAGAGACAGATATACGTGGAATGGTTTCTGATGCATTGATATGGATCAGAGAAGGAACCACACACAAGGAGAAAAGTTAAAAGTAAACTTAAATTATCCTTTAAGATTAATTTCACGGAACTTGGTATCTCTTACACAATCTACTTTAACAAAAACAAAGCAGCTAATCATTGGCTGTTCTCTCTCCTTGAGTTCTGACCACCAGAACATGACAGACTTCTTTTCTTCATGTCTTGTTTAATTAACATGCCTTCAGAGGAGCAGAGGCAGTGGCACCAGGGCTCACCCCTGACACTCACTGCATCCCAAGCAGCATCTCCTGTCCTCCTGCAGACAGGCTCTCTTTGACAAGCTCTTTCTGGCTCACTAACATGCCTTGGGTCATGGGTATGCTTAGCAGAGATACTTGTAGAGCAGATATGACTTATTACAACATGTGCCACTTGAAATGAAAATCTCAGACTCTCCAGGAGAGACAAAAAAAAAGAGAAGAAAGAAGGAACAGCCTTATAAAGACAATACCTAATTCCAAACATAGTGGCATTTTATATTCATTCACACAGCAAATGATTACTTTTGGAGGCAGGATTGCTTTGTGTTAGAAAATGGTGTAATAAAATGCCATTTAGTTGCCAATAGCAATATACTATAGAAATGCTGGATATTTAAGGGCAACACAGCCTTATTTGCAATGAACTGAAAAACTGAAATGACAGACTCAGTGCTAAGGTCTCAGCTTTTCCCTTATTATCTGTGTTGTACAGCAATAGGTGAGGTGAAGAATGAAAAATGTCATTGTTTGAATCAGAAGCTGTCAAAGCTGTGGCTGTAGGTCACCTACCTGCTCTCAGATTTTAAATTGTCAGCAATTATTTGAAGTTTCCATGAAGGAAAATTGCCCCAGATAATCACAGAAAAGGAAAACTTTATGTTGGCTAACACTGCATTGCACCATTTTGTGAGTTTCTTGTCCGCACTTTGACTGGCTATCAGATCTATATCATCCCTCTAGAGCCATTAAAATAATCATTGGATGAGCTTCTTTTTCCCCAGGTGCTGGTTTTGCCCCAGCTCCAGTAGTAGATTATGTTCTTGACCAGTGCTAAGCCACAATCTTCTCATCAGAAGAAAGAGCAACTATAACAATGCAAAATGGAATCAGAAGCACAATGAGGGAGGAGCAAAGTGCAGAAAAGCCAAAGTCTGGATGGGAGCTCAGCTCTTGGAAAGCTTTGCAGTGGCTGCCTTGACATCCTGACCACTGCTCCCTCCTGGGAAGCACCTCTGCAGGAGAAGGGATGAAGAAATTGGAAATGGGAAGATTGCTCCTGATAAACACTGAATCCTTGGCTTCTTGTCTTCATTTACCCCCTTTGGGTAAATTTTTATTCATGTTTTCTTTGAAAATGATTTCTTTACATTAAACAGGAAAGTTTAAGAGGAGCTGCAGGAACCAGAGGATATTGACTTTTGCTGTCCAAGAGGGCAATAATACCAATCTGTGCTTTGGGAGTGGAGCCAAAATGGAAAGGTTAATTTCTACAACTCTATTTCAAAGCAAAGTCTCTTCTATCATTAATGATAAAGGATTAATCTTCAGCTTAATATTTTACCTTCTGTCAGGACCTGGATTTTTAAAAGAATCTACAAAGGAAAGAGACTATTCAACAAGTTTCCTCCAAAAAACACTGGTTATAATTCTCTGTTGGGTTACGTGTACTGAAAATTCATTTCTCTAAGTAATTTTTAAGTATATCAAATTAAATAAAGTTAAAAATGAGAGAAGGTGCTAAATTCTACATAATTAGCTCTCTTCTCTTCATACATTTTGCCATAAGATGCAGGGGGAAAAAACCAAAGGTAATACACACAAAAATGGACAAATATCCAAGAAGAGGAAAGACAGTCAGAGTGGTTGTAAACATATCAAAGATTAAATATAAAAAGAAGAAAGCAACTGGAAATGAAAGAAAAGAAGTCATTCACAAGTCCCACTTGACCAGCAGCTGCACTCAGGGATTTTGAAGGACTTCAAGTCATAATGTGCCATCAGAGAACCTCTCTCACCAGAGGAAACCAGGGCAAGGATTTGTAACCTTTTACAGGGACACAAGTACACAGAGAGTATGAGAAACTTCTCTGAGTAGGAGAAATTAAGAAAGCATGACAAATGGCCCCTCATTTGATTTTAAATCTCAGGATTTCTGGAGCCTGACTCATCCTACTGAAGTGCTAGTAATTGGTGGGTCTGCATTTAACACTTCTTGTGGCATCAAAAGAAGAATGGACAAGCAAGAAAAGGAAGAGCCCACAGTTGGAGGGATGGATCCATCCACCCTAGAGAGGGATGAAACTGGAGGCTGAGGGGCCAGGGTGGAAGAGGATGGCCATTATGATGGAACATATTGCCAGCCCAAGCTGCCCACAAACACAGAGCATTTCCTCTTTCTTTTCCTCCACAAGACCCACCAGGCACACCTCTCACTTTGCTCTCTCACTTGTTATCAAAATATGTAAGTCCTAATGAAGGCTGAAAGAAAAAGAGGGATTTATAAAGGCATTTAGGACCATAAAAATGCAGATGAGCACCTGCATGACTAGGCTCTACCTTTTCAGATTTGGTGCACAGCTGCTCTCTGCCTTATACAAGCTGGCAACAGAAAATATGTTACAAAAAACCCTTTTCAGTTTATTTTTTCCCTGTATTGCCTCATATTTGTAAACATCAAATTGTAGGCTTGCAAAAAAAGTAGTCACTGATGTTTTATTTCCTTTTTTACCATTATATATTCTCCTGCATACACCAAATCCAAAAATCTTGAAGGTCTTTATGCCTCTTCATTCAGGCTGTAAGACTGGAGAGCATGCAGCTGAAGTGTTTCAACAGGACATTATTATTTCTTTAGTCTATAGTTCCTGTTGATTTAGATCCTCTAGATAGTGTCCTTGGAGAATGCAGTATTGAAATGAAAATAGATCCTCTCCTGAAGTTGTACTTACTACCATTTCAATTAACTTAGTGTGTGGATAATGGAAAAGAGACTTAGATGGTAATTACCTTCTCCAACTCTGCCTTAGAAGTGTAAGTTCAAAGCACCAAAGATACTGTCAATATCTATACACTTGCAGAGTAACATGAAAGGGTAAATCTGGTATCAAATTATCTTGCTTACTTTGTGATAGATCTAGTAACAAAATGAAGTCTTGAATGCATTCTGTCAGCATGTACCATTTGTGTATTGACTGCAGAGTAGAGGTCCATTTGGTCCAAGTACCACTCAGTACTCAGGTAAATGTAGACACTTCATTAACTTAATAAGGATGACTCACAAATCAATATTTCATCTATGAGCCAATAAAGCCAAGATGAGGAAAGAGGATCTTACATTGTGAAACAAAACCCAAAAAGGGCTGAAGAACATTTATCCTGAGATCCAGCACAGCAAGAACCACCAGAAATATTTTCAGGCTCTTTACTAGAAGAAAGGTGTTGACTACAAGCTGATTTTGACATGCTGTTTTTCCCCAAGTAACTGCAAACTATCAAGATGTTATAACTGACTTTAAAGGCTTTTCTTGTTTGCTTGCTTATTCTCTGACAAAATGATGGGCAAGAAAATTCAAGAGCATCATGTGCTCTATTATGTGTGACTTAAATAGCAAGGCACAATCTTTGCAGGTGTTTAACATCTTTGACTCAGATGCAGTCACAAACAATGCACATTAACTGATCTTTGCCATAAATATATACTAAGGTTTAGAGAAGCCCTAATTGCTGGTAGGATTGACACTTATTTTCCAGAAAGACTCTTTATTCACAAAGAAGTTTTAATTATAAAGCTAGGATTGAAACTGCAAGAGGAGTTCCTACTGATTATGGTGGTGGGGGAGTTCATTTTTTTAAAGGAATCAAAAGTTTCCTGTGAAATTAGCCACTCTGATAGCTTATTAAAACAAAACCTAAAGCCCTCTAGCCCTCAAGCAGATGGGCTGTCAGCCTGGCCTTGGTCCAGGGGAAGGTTATGGAGCAGAATATATCCCACAGCAGGTGCAGGACAAGGAGGGATCAAGCTCAGCTAGATTGATGGGATGAAGTTCAAGAAGGTCAAGGGCCAGGTCCTGCACTTGGGTCACAACAATGTCATGCAAAGCTATAGGCTTGGGACAGGGGGGCTGGAAAGGTGCCTGGTGGAAAAGGACCTAGGATTCTATGATTTTTAGCAAGGACACATACAACTATTTGCTATAGCCAGGAAATTCCTTTTCCTCTGACATGTTCCTGGTTCTTTTCCTAGGGGACTGGACCTGGACAGGGAACATTATTCCACAAGGCTCCTTGAGCCTTTCAAGCAAGTTAACAAGTACTGGACTGAAATGTTTCAAATTTAGCTAGCAGAGTGGCTGCCAGGAAAATCAGCTCAAACACAGGTCATTCTGACCCAAAGCCATGATGTGAGACTTCTCCAGCTCACAGAGTGTCCTGCTCAAGCCAGCTGTGCTCTAGAAAGCACACCACACTAGAAGGTAGCTTTGACAAGTTGTCTGGCAGATGAATTCTCACCACTATCTCCATGAACTACTAGCATCAAATAATCACCTAGGTAATGAGTGCCACAGGGGCACAGGAGTGCACAGAGCAGCAGGTAAGGAATTCCACATGGAACAAAGAAAACATTAGGTATAAACCACCCAGCAGCAGTGCAGTTCTGATGTGCTTACTCCCACTCAGTGTCAATGTTGTGGCATTTGCTCAGCACTGACCCAGAGGGTGAAATGCTCTCTCTGAAATGGGTGATGTTCCTGACTGCACCTCCTTTGTTCTTGGGAGGCTTGTAATTTCCATTTCTATTCAGGCAGGCAATGCTTTGTGATGCTTTGTCTGAGATCTGATGGGAGCACAGGAAAATGCATGATTTACATGTATTAAACTTCCACTTCTGAAGCAATGCCCTAAAATTAGAGACTCTTGTCAGCCATAATCACCACAACCACTCCTTTTGCATTGTATATTCACAAGATTATTTCTGTGTCAATGCTTTGAGGTGGGTTGATCTAAAAATGTTGAAACTTTATCTCATTAGAGAAGATCTGAAGGTAGCTAAGGACATCTTTGAAAAGGGATATATTGCTGCTATTAAGACAAGCTCATACCAGATTGAATCAAATGCATCTGACATTTACATCTATTTAAAACCAGGATGTAATGCATATGGGAAGACATTTTAAAAGTGTTTATTTTTTAAGATATGACCATTTGTGCTTTATAAAAATACTAGAATATCTAGGCAACTAACAATCTGAAATTGAAAGCAATCCCTTCCCTATTACTGACACACAGATGCAATTGAAATAAGGTCCCAACATTAGCTGAACTCAGCAAGAAGAGTTTTTATTTACAGATCCACATTAAATACCAAAATATCTTTCAATAAATCAATTTGCTCTCAAGTTCCAGCCAGATCACTCTTAGTGATCAGGCCAGCTCCAGCAACAGGCAGCTTCTCCTTGCAGCCACAGAAGACAATTCCACTTGTGCATGGCAAAAAGCTCTGCCATATCACCACAGACTTCAGCAAGCCACAGCACACTGCTAAACACAGTGGTGCCCCAAAACCCTCCAGAGCACCCCACTCATTCCAGCTCCTGCTAGGGCAGCACTAAAACAATGCCACTGTTTCAGCACGAAGCTTTCAAGTTTCAGTTTGTTCTCTCAGAGCAGATATGATAATTCCACAAACACCCAAAATATCAACATAAGACATTTTAAAGAGGAGCAAAATTTGCTCTTCTTCTAAAACTTAGCATACAACATACATTTAAAATGACATATAAGGATATTTTAGCTAAACCAGTTACTAAAACAAGCAATCATGATTAAAACCCTTGACGCTGTGACTTCAAGCAGCACTGCATGAAGCAGTTGGTCACCTCAACACGATGGCACAGGAGTGCCACCTTGTGACGCAGACTGCATTCCACCTTTCAGTCTGACACATCAACTACTCACTCCCCGTCTAATAGGTCACATTATCAGCTGCAATTTATCTTTTGTTGTGCACTAACTTTGCAGCCGCTGCTGAACTTTTGGGGCTGGAAGTTTTATNGCCTCCACTCAGCAGCTCTGCACACACACTAGCTTGAATGCAGCTGATGCTTTGGAGCAGGCACACAGGATCACTCTGGAGGAGAAAAGACAGCGGAGAAAGAATCGTGTCTTGCAGCTTCTAGCTCCTGAGGAGTCCTTGTGCTGTGCCTTTTGCAACCACTCTTGTCTGTCCTGCATTGGCCTTTGCAGCCAGCAGCGCTTGGGAAGAGCGTGGATGAAGCCCTGCCCGGAGCTGCGTTCGCCAAGCCTGCCCATGAGGATGATGCAGTAACTTTTATTCCCCCAAAGCAGGTGCATGCACAGAGCCTTCACTGTATTTTCTAAGTATCAGTTTGAAATGACATTTTTCAAAGTGCTCTAATGATTTAAGAGACTACATTGTGTTGGCAAAACTAATGTATGCATTTACTGACACAAAAAAACCCATGACAATTCAGTGGGATGTAGAAGGATTCATACCTTGACCACTAGAAGGAAGTGGCCTGGTCAAAGGAGTAAACATACACCCAGAGGCAACATAAAGGTTAAACACTTAAATACTTTTGTTTTTACAAAAAGAAACTTCTGAAACATGGAACTGTCACACGTTCAAGGGCATATTATAGAATATATTATAAATGACTGTAAACATCTCCCTATGTGACATTCATGCCAGAAAGGTGTTCTCAAATTTCTCCTCATAGTGAATTTCTTCATTCCAGGAGCTCATAAATTCAATATATGGAATAAGTTCCTGTTACAACAAACCAGTTCCAAGCAATAAGCAAACAGCTTACTTCCCCAAATCCAACTGAGGAAAGAAGTCCTTGCATCAAGCCAAACATATTGCTTCACTGCATAGCCCACAGTCCTGAAACAGAACTGAGTTCTCCTAATGGGACAGAAGTATTAAAATAAAGTCACCACATAAACCTCTGGATTTCATCACTGTTTGGCCATTGGAATGTTCTGTTTAGAAAAAGATACAAAGTTACTGCATTCACAACAATGTAAAAAGCTAGATCCAGAAGTTGTCTATAAAGAGATGGAAAGGGAATATTGAGCCTGTATATTAAAAATGGCAAAATAAAGTAACGAAACTCCAGCAACTTCTGAGGAACTGTGACTGCTAACAAACAGACAAAATACACCAACAGCCAGAATATTGATTTGGATTTGAGTGTATCAGCAAAACTCCAGCCAGCAAAGATATAGACTGGAACTAACAAATATTTAACAAGCTCATGTCTTTGGAAGACTTTTCTCCAGATATAGAATGTGTAATGTCTGTTATCTGCTAGTAAATACTTATGAACATAGGTAAATCTCCAGATGAGGACCAAAGAGATGAGGGCAATGAAGCTGTAATGCAGGGGGTGCTTTCTCAGGGACAGAAGGAATTTTCTGATTTTAGTAGGGGTCAATAAATGAGGGAATGAAAAAAAGGCAGTAAAGGACAGAAAATAGAAGAGCTGAGGGAAGTGCAAACAGGCTTCATGGCTGCTTCTGTCCCCAACAACTATTCCACCATTGATGAAGACAAAACCAAGGAACACAGTTACTAAGATGATATATGGCCAAGTTAAAGCAGTAAGTGTAACTAAGTTTTTAGGTGATGTGAAATACTTAACAAGAAACTGCAGTATCCTGATCACATCTGAAAATGATCCTTTCCTGGAAGAAATCTTTTCATCTTTCTTTTTCTGTAACTCTGTCTTCCAGGCTTCATTTAGCTTCTCTGCAACAACATTTCCAGCACAAAAAACTGTCCACACAATATTTGTCTGACGAAACATGAAGCCACCAAATCCAAGCAGAGCTGAAGTTTTATGGTTACCATAAAGGCACATTAAATAGGCAAAGAGAGTAAAAAATACTGAGCCTGGGTCTGTATAATAAAGGAATGTGAAAAAATAAAGGGTGGGAAACATTGCAAGAGTTACTGTAGACAAGATTCTCTGGAAAGCAGACACAGCCTAGAGAAGAAGCAGAAAAATGTGGTTAGCAATGTCTCCAACAAAAATAAAATAAATAAAAACCAAATAGACCATCATTCCTGAGAACTCCATTAACACAATATAGCATCTCACACACTCTTAAGTTCCATTACTGCACAGGCACACATGCCATATTTTTATCTCCTGCTATGTTAATACAGAGTGAGAGACTCTACAGTGTTAAAAGGCAAATGAAAGTACAGGACATTACTGCAGGTGAGTTAAAAACACAGCAACAAAAATACACCAATGTCAGGTGTTTGTGGCATTAAAATCATTGTGGGAGTAGAAATGATCCCACACCTAGGATAAAAAAGCTGCACTAATGGGTAAAAGAAAAAAAAAATCAATTATTTATGCCCCTGCAATCTCATCATCACAGTCTGCTTATTCGTGAGACCAGAACACATCATTCTATGTTCATACTATTCCCTCTTTAGAAGCCAGTCCACAGAGTGGCTAGTTCCAAGTTTCTAGTCTTTGCTGTTGCTTTCATTGTTCATCTTCATTATAATTCATAAGTTAGAAAAGAAACTGAAGACACTGGAGCAATGAGAGGCAGCCACTAGGACAGCTGGGGGCTGAAGCATCTGCCCTGAGAGGCTGAGGGAGCTGGCCTTGTTCAGCCTGGAAAATAGATGGCTTTGGGGGACAGAACAGCAGACTATTAATACCTGTGAGGATGTCAACAGATAAATGGTGCCAGGCTCCTGCAAGTGGTACACAGTGGAAAGACAACAGTCATGAACTGAGAGGTTCACACTGGATGTAAGAAAAACCTTTTCCACCATAAGGCCAGTCAGGCATGGAGCAGGTTGCCCACAAGAGACTGTGCAGTCTCTCCCCATCCTTGGGGAGTCTTCCAGGCCCCAACCCCTCAGGGTTGGGTCTGATCTCTGGGCTGGCCAGCTCTGAACTGGTGGACCTCCTAAGGTTTCTTCCAACCTGAACCATTCTCCAATTTCCCCCAACTTGAATTATCCTCCCATTCTAAATGCTGACATCAAGCCTGGTATAGTTTAAACAACTTATTTTATTTTAAATGCTGCTCACAGGCCTTCACTCAGGATCCACTGGTTGAAGTTTTGTGGAGAGTCTTAAGCAAATCCAACTAGATGGGCATTCAGACCTTCAGATAGTAAGCCTATATGTGTACTAACATGATTAGTACTACTTAAGAGTTATGCACAACAGTAAATTTTTAGAGGATTGCAGCCTGAGAGGGAAAAGAGATGTTAAAAATAATCAGCCAATGCTGCATTAGTCCTTGCAGCTACATAAAACTGAGGCCGGCTCACATTATCTAGTGAAGCAAACATACACAGAGCCATCAAAACGATTTGGATCGTACCTTATTCTTCTGATGGATCTTGAACAGAAGCAAATACAGCAAATAGAAGTTGCCAGCACTGAACAGGAGGTTAATAAACCTAAGCATTCCCACAGAGCACAGCACACTTCCCGTCCACCCGAAGAGCCATGCTGCTGGCTTCACCACTCCCACCGAGAGCAGGTACAAGCCTGGCAGTGTGGTGATCATGGGGTCCCACTGGAAAGCAGAGAGAGACAGCGTTATGGAGCTGCTACATGCAAGAAAGAGACCAGAGATGCATGACCCCTTACAAGATACCATGCCCACCCACAACCCTTTTGTTAGCATGGCTGTTTAGCTAAGTTCTGGCATTATTAGACTGAAAATCATGAACACTTTGTATCCTGCTGCACCACCAAGTAATGGAAAGGAGACAGCAGTGCTTTACACAACGACCACAAATCACAGAATCATAGAACAGTTCCAGCTGGAAGAGATCCTGAACNGGCAGTAAGCCTGCGCTTGCGGGACGTGGAAGACCTCGTCCATGTATGGCCCGCGCTGGCGACGGTTGATGGCCGCGAAGAGCAGGCAGGAGAGCAGGAAGCTGCCGCTCATCGCGGCGGACAAGCCGTAGGCCTCCGCGCGCTCCATGGCGCCGCCGCCGCGCTGGCCGGGAAGGGGCCGCCCTTCCGGGAAGGGCTGGCCGTGCGGAGGAGGGGCCTGGCGCCGCGGGGACCGGCGGAGGCGCTGTGCCGGGAGCCGGGGAGGGCCTGAGCGGTACGGAGCGGGCAGGCCAGGCGGGACCGAGCCGGGAGGAAAGGCAGGAGGAGCCAGGCACAGGTGGCGCGTCCGCCGCCGGGCGGGAAGGGGTGCGGAGAGCGGCGGGCCGGGCCGAGCCGGGCGGGAGGGGCGGCCTGCTGCCTGCCGTGGGGCCAGCACGCGTGGAAGTGTTGGAAAAGCATATGGGAAGGGTTGCGTGTTATTAAAACCGTATTGTACGCAAGACAAGAGTGGGTACATCCTTGTGTAGCGTTCCTCTGGTGCAGCTGCCGGGGTCTGTGTGTCCGGCGGTGCGGGATGGATTTAACGCATCAGCTGGAGCTGTTCCCTGACTGCAGCGTGACTCTCCTCCTCTTCAACCACGTCAAAAATGCCGCTGCTCTAAGAAAAAAAGCCATGGAAGGATCCATTGAAGGAGCATTAATAAACCCTGCGATGGTGAGTGNTCAGGCTTATGTTCTAAGCCCTTTAGCAGCTTGGTAGCCTCTGTCCCCTCTCCAGCACCTCCATGCCCCTCTTGTAGTGAGGGGCCCAAAACTTAAGTTAAAACTTCAGGGCATCATTAATAGAAATCATCGATCCCCACTGGAAAACAGTCGCCAGGACGGCCCCGCGCAGCACCTGAAGGAAGCGGCCCTGGCAGTAAGCCTGCGCTTGCGGGACGTGGAAGACCTCGTCCATGTATGGCCCGCGCTGGCGACGGTTGATGGCCGCGAAGAGCAGGCAGGAGAGCAGGAAGCTGCCGCTCATCGCGGCGGACAAGCCGTAGGCCTCCGCGCGCTCCATGGCGCCGCCGCCGCGCTGGCCGGGAAGGGGCCGCCCTTCCGGGAAGGGCTGGCCGTGCGGAGGAGGGGCCTGGCGCCGCGGGGACCGGCGGAGGCGCTGTGCCGGGAGCCGGGGAGGGCCTGAGCGGTACGGAGCGGGCAGGCCAGGCGGGACCGAGCCGGGAGGAAAGGCAGGAGGAGCCAGGCACAGGTGGCGCGTCCGCCGCCGGGCGGGAGGGGGTGCGGAGAGCGGCGGGCCGGGCCGAGCCGGGCGGGAGGTGCGGCCTGCTGCCTGCCGTGGGGCCAGCACGCGTGGAAGTGTTGGAAAAGCATATGGGAAGGGTTGCGTGTTATTAAAACCGTATTGTACGCAAGACAAGAGTGGGTACATCCTTGTGTAGCGTTCCTCTGGTGCAGCTGCCGGGGTCGGTGTGTCCGGCGGTGCGGGATGGATTTAACGCATCAGCTGGAGCTGTTCCCTGACTGCAGCGTGACTCTCCTCCTCTTCAACCACGTCAAAAATGCCGCTGCTCTAAGAAAAAAAGCCATGGAAGGATCCATTGAAGGAGCATTAATAAACCCTGCGATGGTGAGTGAGTGGTTGTGTCATCCTCTTGTACAGCTCTGCAGTTCGGAGGGCAAACTGTGAAAAAGGACCTGTGTTTCTAATCACTGTCACATGAGTTGCTGTATATGCATTTTAAATCTATTTCCATCTGTAAAATATAGTACTAATGGGTTCATGCTGTCGAAAATCTCTTTGGAGCCTTTATTTTCATTCATCACTTGTGAATCTAAGCTCTTTTGTTAGAATTTGAAAAGTAGTTAGGGAAGGAAAAAGAAAGAATTTAATCTGGCATTTTACTGACAGAATTTGTAATGTGATTGTTTTTCAAATGGTTGAGGGAATGCTATCTTTATGTCAAGTATTAACCCTATGCAGGAAATGTTCTCACTGACTTTGAAAGAACAAGAATTGCTAAAATAACTAGCAGAATATAATTGCAGACTTAAGCTATCACAGTTAAGTGATCAGGATTTTCTTCTGAGTTCAAAATAGTATGTTCAGTTTCTGTTTAACTTAATTTCTTGTGTTTTACAGATTGTAGAGCCATTTCAGATTCTTGTGGCAGCCAACAAAGCAGTTCATCTACACAAGATAGGTAAAATGAAGACAAGAACTCTCTATGCAGAAATCATTTTCAGCCTTTCACCAAACAACAATGTAAGATTTACTGAATAAATGTGGGTTTGGTTTTTTTTTGCCAGAGAAGTTTGCTAACATCCATGCAGCCAAACTAAACATGCGTATTCACTTAACTGTTCATTCACCTGCCTGCTACTATTTTTACTAGCACTACTATGCTGTTACCTCTTGTAGCTTGTCAGAATTCCATTAATGTAAAACCTGTGTCAATTTGTATTCTTCATTTATTTAACCTAGCACAGTAACTGAAAAGTTTGCTTGTATGTAGTGAGCAAATGACTCACAACATTTTGATATTTTTCCTCTTTTCTTAGATTTCAGATGCCTTTAAGAAGTTTGGCATTTCAGACAGTGACACAGCAGTACTTGTTGTTCTGGTTGTGGACAGAGAAAAACCTGTAAATCTGGAAGAAATAGCATCTCAGATAGAAGGGCAGCAGGTGTCTCTAGATGAACTCTCCCAACTGACAGACACTGCCAAAGTTAAAAAGGTATGTAGCCAAAAGTGATAACTGGCATAGAGAAAAAGGATAGTTTATTTAGTTGTCTGATTAAATATCAACAAACATAATTAACTTAGGGTCTGTATTTCTTTTGGACAACTGGAAACTTCTTTTAAGTGAATCTTGATTATTTCTTTCTGGTATCTTGTTTTACTTGAGAAAACTTCTAGTTTTCACACCCTGTTGGAACATAAAAAGGAAGTTGGAACATAAAAATAAATTCCAGATTGCTGCCTACTCTTCGGGCACTTTTGCTTCCTGTTTTCTCAGGCAAATATCCATTTAATTAAAAATATATTTTCAGTCCTGAATGGTTTCATAATCCTAAGCACATAAATAGTCCCAGCATGGGTGGCTAAGTGAAAATGTGTTGCTGAGCTGCTAGGAGCTGTGTTAGGGCATGTGTGCTCTTAACATATGCTAACTAGGTGTCTGGAGGCAAATGTGTTTCATTTGATAAAGCCCAAGTAACTTTAAATCATCTTGATCATCTCCATCAAAACAATGATGAGCACAAAACTGAGCAAATCAAAGCATAGAACATGGGAGCTATAAGTGCTGCTCTCATTAAGTTTCTGAGCTTTCCTTTATATATTACACTTTCAGAATTTGCTTGGTTCCTCAGTCCTAATTTTGTCTTGCAGTCACAACAAGAGAGGAGTTTCCAGTGTAAAAAGAGGAAGGAGAGGGGGAAATCTTTTCTTGTGCACATATTTGTAGATGATAGGTGATCATTTTTTTTTCCTTCCTCATACAGCTTTTGTATTTTTCTTTTTCTCTGCAGATGTACAAAATCACTCCTCAGGAAGAAAAAATTGGCACCTTATTGGATAGTGTTGTTTGCAGAATGTCAACAAAAGATGTTTTATGAGAATGTAGAAATAAACTTTTTTCAAGGAAAAAGAGGGCTTTTTAAGATGTAAAAACACTTCCTTGCAATTCATGCTGCATTTCAGAGAAATGGTGTAGTACTGAGTAGTTTGGTGGCACCTGAGCTTTACTCTATATGAGCAAGCTTGGCTACAGAGCTGTGTTCTAAGCACAGAGCAGTTCTGCCAGGCACAGCAGCATTTGCCATTGGCACTACCTTAAATTGACCATAAAGAGAAAGCTTAGAAATCTCTTCTTACTTATCTTTTTCATCAAATGTTTTGCTAGTCCCAGATAGGATTCAGACATTGTAAATCATTTTTATTAACCCTCCTCTGATTTGTTTTGGTTTGGCACCCACAATGGATTATATATCCTTTTAACAGTACTGCTGCCAATTAAAACAGTGGTATGAATATTGGCCTTTCCTTCCCAACTCAAGCAATGGCAAAATACTTCCCAAGTACCAAGGGAATGACAAGGTTTATCAGGAGAAATGGCTCTGCCTGCTTTCCTGATTTAAAGATGGTTTTATGGCATTCATCATCCTCTCTAAAGGGAAATGTGAAGCAGTAGTAAAAAATAGAGCCTGGAAGGGCGTGACTCTTTTGAAATAAGACATGTATAACATAAATATATGAGAATGACCATGGAAAATAAAAGACTTGTTTTCCTTTTCTGACAGTCCTGTTGGTACATGGAGTATATCATCAGATTTGCTGGCTGAACTGCTCACATTGTTTTTGGTAGCTTAAAATAACAGCAGTCAGGTCTGCTTAAACCAACAGCCATTTCTGAGTAGGTGTAAAACATCAGTGTGCTCTGTCTAATCAGTTTATGTACCCCTCCTAATTGTGGATGGATACCAAAAGGGGGTACATCATACTTAAGAATTGTGTTGTCTGCAGGTAAACACAACTACAGACAAGGATCTGTTCCTAAGTATTCAAAATGACTTGCACTTCTTTGTTTTTTAGGATACTGTTTGTTACTTTAGACAATGCTGAAATTAGGGATTTAAGCTGAGCTGATGTTCCAGAGGCTTACACTTTTGTTTCAACAGCCACTGCCCCTCAGAGCTGCCAGACCATTAATCTGAGCTCATCAGGAGCAGGCAACTGTACAATTAACAATGAGTTTTAACAGCTGGCTGTCTTTCCAGAAAGGTTGCAGGTTTTTTGAGTTCTTTCCATGAAAAAGTAGGAGTATGGCCCCCCTCCCCATCAAGGATGAACTGGTGTATGGAGAGTTTGGTACTGCCATGAGGTATTAATGAATTATGGAAAAGCAAGCAGTGGTTGAAGATGAATTAAATATATTGAAGAATGAAGACTGAGCCAGCTGGTTCTGCAACAGAGGATGCTTACAAATAGAGTTTATTTCATGGTTTTAATCCTGAGTTTACAAAGGCATTACCATAAGCTACGAATATGCAGATGCAAATCCCATATAAACTCTCTGAGCAATGGAAATGATAAAATGGCTTGTTCAGAAGTCTTCCTTTGCTTGCAGAGGAGCTGGTTTTATTGATTTGTGGTTTTCCTCTGTTGTTGTGCCATGGCAGATTATTGTCTGCTTGTAGGGTATGCTTTACCATGGATTGTGACAGGTAATCTTGGCAGAGGTAGAGACTGGACAACTTGAGTTCCAAACTGGAAAGCTGGAGTGGATATACAAAACACTGACCAATAAAAACATTAAGTTTCACTCTTCTTGCTAGCATATTGTGCTTAAAGTAAGTTTCATATACATGTAAAGGGTAATATAAACATATATATAGTGCAAACAAGTATATGCTATTCACAGTCATGTTCAAGTACATTGCCTATTAAATTGCTTCACAGATTCAGTTCCACAAGTAGCAACAGACTAAGCAGTTTCAAGTAAACTGTAAGATGCTGAGACCATTTTTTTGTACCTCCTGGGAATGGATAATGGACACAAATATTCTTTTAAAGCATATTACTGCTATAAGGAGGAATCCTTTCTTGACCAGGCTCCCCAAATTGCCATCAGAAGGATCATGAAAATCACTGTATAAAGGGTATGGACTGTAGTAAGATCATCTTGCTGCTGGTGCTTGAACCCAGAGGTGCTATGCCAGTTCTCATGTCTGTTCCCATTGTTTCTTTGTCTGTGAGCACGGAGAGAATGTATCCTGCCATAACAAAGAGCAAGACTGAGATTAAAAATGACTTTTTTGGAACAGTTCAGGAGTGTTTATAATGAAGTTCAGAGTGTGCATTGTGTCATTGACTAGATTTGGGAAAGAGCCCCTCAAATGGATGGGGCTAATAAAGTAATTTCCTTAATTGGAAATGCAAAACATCTACCAGCCATTTGGTATATGTCTCCCAGTGACAGGCAGAGAGATGGGATTATGGGCTGGGGAGAGGACACACCGTGCTCTTAGCCTGCACTGTGCATACACATCAGTTGTGTGAGGAAAACCATACCCTTTCATTTTCTAATATGAAAGTGGCAGGGTTTAAAATAAACAAGCAACCCAGTTTCCAAAGCTTTAATCATATGCTTATGTGTTTCTCTCTCTGCTTTTCAGAGGGGACTTCCTTTGGCATTCTGTGTCAGGGTGTTCATTAGCAAAAGATACCAGTCAGGAGTAATTACAAAGTGTAATTACTGCAGGATTCTCTGGAGGAACATTTTACATTGCTTTGCCACCTTTCCCAAAGGATTTGAAAGTAGAAATGTTAGCCTATGGGGACTGACCTCCAGTCATTGTTATTGCCAGTGAAAAGTGCCAGTGGGCCTGCCTCTTGTTTTTTAGGAGAAAAAACCCCTGTTGAATGTCCACAATTCCATCTGAACTGATTACCAAAAGCAGATCAATCAGCCTGTAGTTTTCACATAGCTTACGAGGGGGCTGAGAAGTATTTGATGAATTACATCCCTGATTCCTACCTGTTCCTGCTGTTATTATCACAGAAGAGCCGGAGTCACCAAAAATGCTACTGCAGATATGCTTTGTGAGTAAAGAGCTTTTACATACAAGTTCTATTTATATACTGGTGCACACTTAGAAGAGAGCTGTCAAAACTGATTTGTTAAAAATGAGAGACTAGGAAGTGCAATCTGCAAGGGGGAATTCATCATTAAAACAGAGGTTCTGCAGCTGAGATCTTAGAGAAAGTAGTTGAAAAATAAGAAATACACATTTAACATTTGTATCAGGACAAGGGTTACCTTCTACCTTGTGTGACTGCAAATCACAAACACAGTTCATGATCCATCTGGCAGCATCATGTGAAGACCACAAGAGGAATAATCTGTCAGTAGTTTGTTTTCCTGTTCCTACCTGAGTGGCATGCAGTATGTGCAGCTTACCTCCTGCAAGCATTCATGGTGTCTTGCTGCTTGAGTTCCCAAAGCGTCAGATTTGTTCTTTTTAATCCTCTTCTTTCCTTGCACAAACGAGGAAAATCTTCACTCAGTAGCAGCATTAAAGAATTCTCTTCCAAGCCCAACAACTTGATCAATACTTAACTGTTTGATGTGTGTCAATCCAAGCTCTTAAATTACTGGTTTTCTAAAGCTGTTTTTGATGTTGTTCTTCAAGAAATTCCCTGGAGCAGCTCACAAGGCAAGTAATGAGTAATCCCAACGACTGGCTGCTTTTAGCTGCTGGGATCCCTTCTTATAAACAGTAGCTTACTGCTGAAGTGTTGCCAAATTTATAGTCACGCAAGCAAGCACAGATGGAGGGTGCTGCTGGTGAAAACTGCAGGATGAGCTGTAACTTAGAACTGCTTCCTGTTAGAGCAAGGTCTATTTTGGGGTAAAACTTACTTCTTTCCTCCAACTGATTTGGTTTAACATGCCCAGACTGAAATTTCAAGCTCCCATCACTTCAGTGTGCTCTAGCATTCCAGTGTTTTTATGCATAAGTAGGTGCCTTCTTTAGCAATTGGCTGACTTTTATGACGCCAGCATATTCAGTAAGCAGTCATCAATAAGGAGTAGATCAGCACAAAAGAAAACATTTGGACATTGAGGGTTTGTAACAAAATCATATACTTCCCTGACCACCTGGAGCCATTGATTGACAGCCATCCAGCCATGGCACGGCCACCTGCAGCAGCCTGCCGGGCAGCCTCTGATGGTCCTGGGTGCTCCAGAGGCCCATATCTAGTTCTGGCGGACTGTCAGGAATTACATCGATTTAATGTGTCAGAAACCGGTGGCGAGGAGCAGGCCCGGCGCTGAGCAGCTCCGCGGCCGCTGGAGAGGAGCCACTACGAACCCCACAACACCCTGGGGGAGACGGGAGGATCACGTGATGTTAGAACCTGCCAATGCGAGCGCGCGGAGCGCGTCACGTGAGTGGGGCGCGATTTCAAACGCCAGGGTGGTAGCGCTGCGCCCCTTCGTTCTCGGCGAGCCGTGCGGTGAGCGGAGGGGTGGGAGCGGCTACCGCCTCGCGCCCGCAGCGGCCTAGCTGCTTCCTCGGTGTCGCGGTATCCAAAGGCCTTCACCTGAGGCCCGGCTGTAGAGAGGCCGTTGCGGTTGGGGTGGGGGAGGCTTACGCGAGATTGCCGGCGGTAGGGTGTTTGGGGTGGCTTGTGATCGGCTCCGCGCACACTAGGCCGCTTCTCCTCCCCCGAGCGGGTGTGTGTTTGTTGGGGGGGTGCCTTCTTAGCCCTAGCGGGCTCTGCTGAGCTGCCTCTGCCCCACGAGGGACCGCTCCTGCTAGGTCCATGCTCGGCGCTGATCCCTTGGCTCTGGCCGCGCCGCATGAGGGGCTCCTGGCTAACGTCTCGGCAAAGTCTGAGCGGATTGCGTAAAAGCAGGGTCCAGTCTACCTTTGCTCACAGGAAGATCGTATTTGATGGGTTTCTGCCCACAAAGGGAAAGCGCTGTCTTAAGCACAGCACACTTTATGTGGAGCAGAGGAGCACTGGGTCTTTTTAATGCCAGTCTCGAATTAGTGCTGTGAGTTTTCTTTAGCCTGAGGGGTGGCAGTGTTTTGCTGCTACTGTTTAGCAGTGCCCATTGCAGCTGTTATCACTGAAGGAGTTTAGTTGCTGAGTACAGTTTGCATTAAGGAATTTCGGCAATCCTAACCATCACTGCTGTATTCGAAGACTTTCTTCAGAGGCTGCAACACTTTCTGTAGTCTCAGATAATTCAGCAGCACATTTCAAGAGAAGATAATGAGATGTGTGACATCCCATAAACCATGTTTGTGTGGCTGTCTCTAAACAACATACAAGAATCTTCAAAGGGAGTATTTACTTCCTTACTAATTTGGCATTATTGTAAGATTCTGAGACCTTCTTGTGTGGTTTTTTGTTTGTTTTGGGGATTTTTTTTGCTGGTTTGCTGTTTTTTTTTAAACCTACTGCATAATTTGGTGTTTTCCAGACACAATGGAGGGAGGAAAAGAAATGGCAGCACATTGCTCAGGTAATGCAGTTGAGGAGAAACTGGATATTTGCATGACCAATGGTAGGTGGAGAACATGCTGGGTTGTTCTCTACCTGGTGCATCCCTTACTAAAAGTTAAGACAGTTCAGACCTGCTTAATACCTTTTTCTTTGTACTTGCTTCCTTGTTTGGACTGTTGTTGTCGGTCTCAGACTTTCCAGTCTCCTCCATAGCTTGTGGAGTAGTGATGTGATGCTATCAACCTCCCTTCTATATATCTAATCTGAGCTCTTTCCTTGTCTTTATCTGTCTGCTGCAGATGCAATTCATATTTAGTGTATGTATTAGCTAACAGGATAGCCTTTTCCACAGCCAGATCCTGTGTTCTTGTTATGGAT
This sequence comes from Bucco capensis, assembly GCA_013396975.1. Classification (NCBI taxonomy): domain Eukaryota; kingdom Metazoa; phylum Chordata; class Aves; order Piciformes; family Bucconidae; genus Bucco; species Bucco capensis. The sequence goes on along the minus strand of VWZO01005900.1, from coordinate 151,829 downwards.
GCATAGAAATTAGCATTGAGATCTTTCATGATATTTGGGCATCTATCACAGTTAAGATCATATTCACAGCTCTACCTTCAATTCTTTGAACTAAACCATGTTTTTGTTATTTAAATTATTTAAGCATGGTACTATAACTTCCTTTCCCATCTGGCATCAGCTTCACCAAACTGTCAAAGCAGAATGCAATCATTTTTATTGCACATCCTCTTTGTGACAAAATCTTTGTTGTTACAGTTTCAGACTTTCCTCTTCTGACTGATGAAAAGTTTGATTTTGAAATTTCACTCTCTCCAGCAAGGTAAGGGAAGGGTCTAGAGGTGAAGAGACCTTTAAAATGGACACAGGTAAGGTGCCAAGCTGACTGACTTCTCTTTGTAGTGCGAGTGAAGATGAAGTTTTTCTTGGACCTTTGGGACACAAAGAAAAATGTATTGCTGTCAATATTGAAGCAAAAGAAAGTGCTAAGGAGAAGAGTGCACCTGCTGCTGAGGAGAAACTCAAGTGGAGTCCACTGACAGCAGAGAAGTTTGTGGAGATTTTCAAAGAAGCTCGTTTGTTAGCTCTGCAAATAGAGACTGAGAGCAAGAATGAAGAGACTAAAAGAAACCAATCAGAAGAAAGGGAAAACAAAATTATAGAGAAATTTGTGGAAGACTCAAAGTCCAAACTGAAAATCCTGAGGAACCAAACTATAGAGAAAAGTCCCAGGGCTGTTAAAAGGGAGACATACTGTGTGCAGGACAGCCCAGCATGGCAGCTGCCACTTTGTTTTCAGAAGGAATCCAATAAGCTTTTGTCAGATGACAGAATACATGAGCTTCCTACTGCTGCAAACAGAAGCCCTGCTAAAATACATGTATCTCCAACAAAAATTGCCAATTCACCTCTGATACAAGAACAGGAAACTAAGGGAAGAAATATGAAGGCAACAGGCAAGCTGCCAATGGCAAAACCTTCATGTAAGCCTGGAAAAAGCAATTTGTTGGTTATTGAAAAGGTAAAGAGAGCTTCTGGGCAACAATGTTTTCTTTAAATGTAGCCTCGGTGTGTTTTAGGAGTGTTTAAACTGGCTACAAGCTTTTGTTTCTAAAAGTAAACTTTAATCTTATGATGTTTCTCTATCTCAAGAGCCTTAGGTGGGAAACATGATTACATATAAAAAAGAAAAGCCAGAGCAGGTACTATAGTAGCCAACTAGTTTATTATGCCAATGGAAGGCATCTGCAAGGAAGTTTCTTCCCCCCCTGTGTTCTGGTTTTGTGACTATTATCATTCCTGGCTTCTATTTAAACACTGTTAAAATTACTTCACTGTTCTTAGTGACTTATTGAACAAAGTCTCTTCTTCACATTGCTAACTCTTGGCAGTGGAGGTGAGAGGGGAAAACATCACAGTGATGTTGATAGGATAAGAAAATCTTTTAGCTTTAGCTCTGTCCAGCTGTGTCAATCATGAAACAGCACTGATGAATGGTATTATATTTAGGATGGGGCTGTGTGACCAACAGAAATTGTGTATTCTAGGATAGAAGGTAACAGTCATGTTAGTGACTATCTGCACAGAAATACCAGTCTCTAGATAAAATGTCTTCTGTATTTTATTGCTCTACACCTTAGGGCTTAGGGTTCAGTATGTATTGCAGTTTTACTGGAAATATATTGGCTACTTGGCAGCTATTACCTAAGGAAAATAGGGAACCCTTTGATTCCTTTGTGGTATGAGTCTCTACTTGAATGCTTCTTGATTTATCTCAGTCTTAATGCTTTAGCTAGTCAAACTGTATCCCCAAGAGCCAGTTGGGATGATGCCATCCACTGTTGTAATGTCTCCTCTTTTGGAAAGCTAGAGTGAAGCAGAAGACTATGAATTCAATGGAGATCTCCTAGTTGCAAGGAATAGCTGTTACAGTATGTAATGGACATGATTATAGGAAGTTTGTGCTGATGAATTGTTGCAGAACTGTCCTTAAGTTGCTGGCTGATACCTGGGTTTTAGCATGTTTTAGTAGATATTTACTCTTGTGAGAGTATTTGCTAGATTAGTCTAGAGACTAAGGACTTGACTGGATTCAAGAGCTTTTTCCTTGACTGTGGTCCTGGTTTCTTAAAAAATCTTCTTAGTCTTTTCTGGAAATACTAGTAGCTTTTAAAATGTTGCATTGAAATTTGCAGCCCAAAGCAGGAAAGCACACTGCTACAAAAAGAGACTTGACCAGTGTGGGAACACCTGAAGATCTGATTTCTGATAAATCTAGTGCTGCTTCAGATGTCTTTGAGTCTTCATTCAGTGGCAGTTCCTCAGCACAAGACAAAAAAGTCCTTCCTGCACCAAGTAAGGTAAGGAGGTGAAGAGACCACTCCTAGTGCAGCCCAGGATATTGTTAGCATCCTTTGCTGCAAGGGCACATTGCTGCTTCATCTTCAGCTTGTCCACCAGCATCCCAAAGCAGTAAAACTGCTTTCCAGCTGTGTGGTGCCTGGACTTACTCTTCTATTCTTTAATCCTTTTAAGTCCATGCTTAAGCTTGTGGCAGGAATAAAAATAAGTCTACCTCCTAGACCTGATGTTCCAGTTCATTATATTTTTATTCCTATACAGAACTGCTTGTGAGAAAATCCACTTTTGAAACTATAATCTGAAGAAAGAGCCTCTTTAAAATTCACAAAAAGCTATAACACCTAGAAAGCATGACAAAATAATGTATTAAATAGAATGTTTTGCTTTTGAATAAACTGTATTCTCTAATTCAGCCTGGCTTAAAGAAGATAACACATCTGAAACTTCCTGGTGTTGCCAGTGGTCTCCCAAGAAAGACTATTTCATCTTCTTCATCATCAGTTTCCAGCATGAACTCAAGTCTGAATTCAAGTTTACTCATTTCTCCCGTAGGAAAAAATGGTAATCACTCATACTAGAGTTTTGTGTCACAGATCAGATCTGAAATAGCTAAGCATGTGGGTTTGGATTTCTTTTCATGGTGTCCAGTACATACAAGCAGTTGAAAATATATACTGAAAATATAACCTGAATATTCCTTAAAGAATAGTCTTTAACTTGACTGCAGTAATTCAGGAATTACTTTCTGTGAGAAGACTTTCTAAAACAGGCAAAATTGCTGGAGAGTTCAGGGAGTAAGGTTTCAGCAGTTGTCTGTGTTCTCCTTGAGCTATTTGAACATAAATTTCAAGTGTTTTTCCTTTCCTCTGTGAGCATAATTGTTCTGCTTAGTCAAAAACTTAGCAATAAGCAATGATTGAAAAGTCTAACTTTCTGTTTCAGGGAAATGCAGCATCAAAGCTAGTGTGAGTGGCTCTAAGGTCTCCTCTAGTACAACCAGGCTGGCCCTGCTCAGACCTAGCAGGGTGGCAGCTCTGCAGCCTGCTAACACTGACAAGTCCAAGAAGCAAGCAAGATCATCTAGTACTCCCAAAACATCTAGTGCTGCAAGTTTGGCTAACTCTTCAGCTTCTGTAGCAATGTTTGAGGCTCCAGGCAGTGGAATTCAGAGGCTGAGCTCTGTTCCCAATCTGCAGAAGCTATGTCAGCAGAATAAAGATGGAAGTGCAACAAAAGGAAGCCTTTGTCCAAAGCCCAGGGCTAGAATTCTGTCTGTTCCTACAAGTCAGACCAAGGTTCCAGGGAAGATTGGAGGTAAGCACATACTTTGCATGACCTCTCTCCTAGCTTGGCTGTTACAAACAGATGAATGCTTGTTATTTACTTCATTATACTTCTGTTTATCTTTTGGAAGGAATTGGTATTTTTAACTGAAAGATATGTTATTAAAAAAGTGTGAATAGCAATTAACAAAACTTTTCTCTTTAGACACACCAAGCAGAACACCATCTCTTGGATCAACCTTTTGTAGCACACTTGGAAGGTGAGTGTTAAAATGTACTGACATGCTTCTTAGAGTGCAACATGGATGAGTGTTGCAACAATCCAGGTTCTGACTTCATTTTCTAATCCCTTGAGACCTGTTGGAACTGATTTAAAACTAAAAGCCAAACACTAAACTAAACAACTCCTCCCCCACTCTCTTCAGAAGATAGGGTTTGTTTTCTTGCAGTGGTAAATAGACTAGAATCATTCATAAAAGAATTGTTATGAAGTAGAGCCTTTGCTTTGCTGGGTTTATGACCTTTTTGATGATTACTGTTCCCTTACTGACCAGAAGAAAACTGATTTCTCTTGTTTCCTAGAACAGTTTGAATGAAACTGTTCCTAGAAGCTTTTAGCTAAGGTGTGTTCCTTTTTCAGTGCCATGGCAGTCAGCACTCCTGTGAAAGCCTTAGTAGATGGGGTCTGTCAGAATCCTTGTTTTCCTGAGACTCCTGCCAGCCTGAGGAGATCTGGCTTGCCTACACCTCTTCGTCGTATCTCAGGATTTCCAGCAGTGACTCCTAGAACTGCCCCAACAATGGCATTTTCTCCACATGCTCAATCTGTTTGCCAAAGTTCCAGCTTTTCTACCAAGAAGACTCTTGCAGCTGGGTAAGATATAAACCTCCATGTGTGAGGCTTAGGGCTGGGCTGCCCACTAGATGAATGATGGATGCTCTCTGTTAACCCCTCTGCCTTCCCAAAGGGAAAGAGGAAGGGAATAAGGGAGAGACACCTATGAATTGGGGAAGAAAGTTTAGGACTAATTAAATGAAATATATACAAAACAAATATTGAGCCCAACCACCCTGATAGCAATTACTTTACCACCACTGATGCTGTGGCAGGCACTGGGGAAGTCCCAGACTGGATGGACTCAGGGGGAGATGGGAACTGGATTTAGGAGCTGGATTCAGCAACACATGGATTGGGATTGAAGGCAGCAACAGACAGTCCTCAGATGGTGGTCACTGAAGAAGAGAGCTTGACCCTTGTGACCTCTCAGCTTTATACTGAATGTGACATATATGGAATGGAATAGCTCCTTGGTCAGTTTAGGGTCACTTGTCCTGTCCCCTCCTCCCTGCAGATGTGACCTCTTACTTTCTGCACCCTCAATGTGCTACACAAGACTTAGCAGTGACCTTGGAGGAAAATATGGCAAGCCTTTTGGTCATTAAAACTTGAAGTAAAGAGGGAGAAAATGAACTTAGGGCATTGGCTTGTGTGTCTTCAGCAGTTCATGCTAATTAAGGTACTCAATGGTTGCCAATGTTCTTTTCCCTAGTTCTAGACAGACAAAAGAGAGTAAGATGCAGGTATCTTCTACAGAAGATGATGTATCCTCACCATCTGTGCTGCCACTTGCACTTAGCTTCTCACCAGAAAAAAATGCCACAGAAGCAGTAGAAAATGAATTAAAAGAGGCTGAAGTACAAAATCAGCTGACTGAAGAGAAACAAACTGAGGTAAGAAATGACAATACATTTTTCTACACCTCTGCTAAGTAACTGCTTGAAAATACCAAGATGAGATACAGGTAGGAAAAGCACTTCAGTACACATGGAGTTAAAATGGATTAAGTCTAAGCATGTGCACCCTCTAGTGCCTGTGTTTAGCACAGAACATCTGTTCAGTGCTTCCACTGTTCCCGTCTCAGAGCTGAAGGCTCAAATACCTGCAGATTTCATATTAAATTTCCACTTCTGGGTAAGTGCTGTGAAATCCTTGTAGGATTTCAATATTTTCCTTGTTAGCTTACTAGACACAATTGCTTAGTACACGTATAGAGTGGTTAAACTGGACAGAAGCATTAAGTTTGGAGCTCTACAGAATAGTTTACATGGCTAAATAACATTGTGCAATAATTGTAGTCAAGTCATTTCAACTTGAGTTACTACTCTTCTGTTTTAAATTTGACTTTGCTTTTGAGTGGAGAAGTTGCTTTATGCCCCAAACAGCTCTTGCTTTGTGTCTATTTTCCCCATTTGTGGTGCTAGCCATTGGCAGAGCAAAAGGTGAGCTTTTTACCTTGTGTGCAAACAATCCTGCAGGAAAAAGACCTAACCTGTGAATGAAACCTGTGATGTTACAGCCTAAATGTTTGTGAAGGAAGCAGTGAGAACAGAAAGCAAAATCTGAGCTATCTTTTTTTTTTTTTGTAAGGCCTTACTGGTAGATATTGGAGTAGAGAAATCTCTCCCCCACACTTTGGAATGTGAAAGTAGACCTCTGATTGACCTTTCCAATACTCCTGAAGTGACTAAGATTGCTCCTCTGAAGCCTATATTTTCAGGGCAGGTAAAGGTAAGTTATGTTCAAGTCTCCTGGTGCAAATATGCTAGCAGAAAAATGGCCCCTGGCTTGCATGTACTTGGCTGCTGAGCAGTTCCACAGTACTCTTAATTATTTCATGTTAGCTCAATATGTTCAGTGTGATACTAGATACTAAGGTGCTCTTAAGTAAAAAGAATAGAATGCTTAAATTCAAAATGTGCTCTAAACTAGAGCTCAGTGAGCAATCCCCAAATGGGAAAAGGAAGAACTTAATGCTTAAAGCATTTAAAGAGTGCAACTGTTCTGAAGCAGGAATTGAATCCTGTCTTCAGCAGAGTAGATATGCTGATTCTCATTTTCCTTTTCTTGCACATTTTCAGGTCTTGCCAGCAGCAGCAAACTTGCAGCAAAAAAGCAAGGCTCTCTCTCCTGTTTAACTCCTCCCCTAATCCCTACCTTAGCTGAAAGGTGTTTGTTGGAATCTGTTCTAAATTTGACAAGTGTTTCTGGGCAAGTGGTTTTGTATGCCAGTAACTTGAAGGGTAGACGTCTTTAGATATTGTAGGATGAATAGCTAACCATGAAGATGTAGCCTTTGATTTTAGATGTGGCTGGGATCCATTTAATATTGGGTCCTTCATAGTATCTCAGAAGGGGATCAGAGAAGTCTGACTTCCAGGGGCATGTTCAGAGTTATTCAGAAGTGCTCTGCCCTGCCTGGATGACAGTGTCACTTGAATATGTGTAGTGGTGAAACTTAGAAAAGCCTTTTAGGCTTGTAAGTTAAGTACAGACAATAACCACCTTGTGAGAAGGCTGAATGAGCTAGAAGTTTAAAAACCTGAACCTAAAAGCTTGAGTGTGGCACTTGTATCTAATAGGAATCCTAAACAAAAGTACTGAAGACTGTACAACAGCTCTCTACAAAAGCTAAGTTTCATTGTTTTTCTTTCAGCTAATTGATTTGAGTTCACCTCTTATCACACTGAGTCCTGATGTCAACAAAGAAAACCTTGATTCCCCTCTAATCAAGTTCTGATCTTAAAGTTGAAATGAAGAATTCATAGCATCTGTGATCTTTAGTTTTATGTGTTACTCTTCACTTCTACAGGTTTGGGTTTTTTTTTTTAAGATGACTGTAGATTATCTGACTGCATTAACACAGTAGAATTCTAACAGTCTTGATATTATCAAACTGAGTCTGATTAATGGTTCTGTTCATGGATAATCTGCAATAGATGTATTTAAACTGTGTTGCTGTAAGGCAGAAAGGGATATTGTCTGTATTGGAGACCTGTCTCTTTATTTCCTACCAATTGTCCTTTAATTACTTATACCCTATGCATAACAGATTTAATTTAAAATAAATGAGTTGTTTAATAAACTGCTGTACATCAACCTTTTATTACAGGCTTTGGTTAGACTACTTTGTTTCAAAGAAGTATGATGGTTTTGGGCATGACCGTGACAACTCATGAAGAGGTGGGAATGTTCTGCCAGTTCAAACACTCAAATGTGTTGTCCTAAAGCAGGCAACTGGATAGCTGAGTACTTCTAGGATTTACCACCTGTACTGAGTAGCCTAATTATTCACTGGAGTTCAGACACTGAGTTGGTAGCCCAATGTGTCTTTAAGAGGCAAATTCCAGCCTTCAAGGTACAAGTGAATGGTTCAAACAGCCAGAGATGCTTGACACAAGCTTAGTGCTGGACATCAGCCTGGGGCACACAGCTAGGGGAGACTACACTGCTCTGCAGTAGCAGCTGAAGCCAGGTGGAATAACCTTTGCCTTAAGTGATAATGAACACCAAGGAATCATGTAATCAACTCGAATGTGTTCTTCTGAGTCCTCCCTTGTGCAATTCTATTTGCAGAGTCCTGTTGCTCATGACAGGTGCGATAGCATCTTGCTTGAATGATCAGGGGCTGGAACACCTCTCCTATGAAGACAGGCTCAGGGAGCTGGGATTGTTCAGCCTGGAGAAGAGAAGGCTTCAGGGGGACCTACTAGTGACCTTCCAGGACCTAAAGGGAACTTCCAAGAAGGCTGCAGATGACCTATTTACAAAGGCCTGTAGTGAAAGGACAAGGGGCAATGGTTTTAAATTGGAGATGAGTTGATTTAGACTTGATACTAGGAAAAAGTTCCTCCCCACGAGGGTGGTGGAACACTGGCCCAGGTTGCCCAGGGAGGTGGTTGAGTTCCCACCCCTGGAGGCATTGCAGGTGAGGCTTGCCAGGGCTCTGGGCAAGCTGCTCTAGTTGGGGATGTCCCTGCCCGCTGCAGGGGGGTTGGACTAGATGACCTCCAGAGGTTCCTTCCAACCCTGGCACTGAATTAAGCAATGAAGCAGGAACAACAGCGGGAGGACTCTCTATGTAGCGAGCCGCTTCTAAACGCAAGCGCTTACCCTGTAATTGTGGGGCGGCATAAAGCAACCCTCCGTGCCGGAACTCCCGATGGGAGACGCAGTTTCCCCGAGCGCCGGAAAGGAGGAGCGGGAGGCCGGAAGCGGCGGGGCCGCGGCCGCTGCGGGGCACGGGAGGGCGATGCTGGCGGCGGCAGCTGCTGCACGCCATGTGGCCTGTGCCGTGTCCGGCGGCGTGGACAGCGCCGTGGCTGCCCTGCTGCTGCGCCGCAGAGGTGTGTGCCGCGGGCAGGGAGCGCGGCGGGGCCGGGCACTGCTTCCGCCGGGGCTGCCCTGCTGCTGCGCCGCAGAGGTGTGTGCCGCGGGCAGGGAGCGCGGCGGGGCCGGGCACTGCTTCCGCCGGGGCTGCGCCTAATCGCTCGGCCTCCTGCCGGGGACAGCGGAGACGGGAAGGAGTCGGAGTTCGGTGTTGGGTTGCCAGAAGAGCTTGGTTTTGTGTTAGCTCTACAAAAAACCCGAGTCATGCAACAACCGCACTGTAAAACTTAGCGGGGTGTTTGCTTAGCATTTACTCTAGCAAATCTTCAAACCCACAGTTTTTAGGTGTAGGCAGTAAGAATTTATAAGTCATTCTTGCTTTCATTTGCTAGGCTACCAGGTGACAGGCATCTTTATGAAGAACTGGGACCCTCTGGATGAAGAAGGAGCATGCTCTGTTGACAGAGACTGTGAAGATGCTTACCGGGTTTGTCAGAAGCTTGATATTCCTTTCCATCAGGTTTCCTACGTGAAAGAATACTGGAATGAAGTCTTCAGGTAGAAGCATGTTTTAAACAATCTGTTAGGATAGTACCACCTTATTGTGAAAAGTGAGGATGGGCAGAGCACGGGCAAAGGCAATTTCTTGCAGTATTCCCAGTACTAAGAGAAAGTACTGAAGCCTCTTAAATATGGAAGGTTTTTTTTCCTCTCTGTCATAATTAAGATCATAATTGCTGTGTTAGTTTCAATGTATTTCTTATGTCTGAAATGAATAGATTTCTCCCTAGCAATTCTTTATTGCTGCTCATTTCTTCTGCTTCCCACATACTGTCCCAGCCTTGTTGCAACTTGGGGAAAAAAAGCATTTAATGGAGCACTGTTACTGTCTATGTGTAACTTATGCAGTGCATTCTACATTAATATTGACTGAACCCTGTTTACTACAAAGTGATCATGAACTAGCCTTGCTTCTTTAAACTTAGAACAGATTTAAAACTGTTCTCTAAAGAGGGTCTTCAGATTTTCTGTGGGTTTGTTCCACTGGAAGGGAAAAGAACTACATAGGAAAAGCCAAGAGTTTTTCTTCGGAGACAGGAGAAGATGAGAAGTGTTGGTATAACAAATTCAGCATAAGTACAGGGAAGTAGTTTCTTGATCTTCATTATCCTTCTTTAAGTAGTGCTCTTGTTACCTTGCCATAGAAGAAGCTGAAGAATAACCTAGTCTTGCTACTTCTACTTAATGTGGAAATAACATCAAGTTGAGCACTAAATTTTTCTACAGTCAGTGAAGAAAACAGCCCTGTTCTGGGAAAGTTCACTCCATTTTTCCCTCCTGCTGTGAGAGAATGAATAAATGTTACCAAAACTCTTTGAGGAGTGTGGGAAGTCTGTAAATGACAATGAATCAAAGATCAGCTTTTCTTCTATGTTTAAAACAGATTATTTAGTCTCAGATAGTATTAAGCAGTGTTAGTAATGCTGATATACATTGGAATCTTTATGTTACAGTGACCTCTTAAAAGAGTATGAATTGGGAAGGACTCCTAACCCTGACATCATGTGTAACAAGCACATTAAATTCAACTACTTCCTTCATTATGCCATGGATAACCTTGGTAAGGCATTTTTAAGGGTGTCAGTACAGAGTGTGTGCCATGGAAATGCTTGAAGGGTACAAACTCTTCAAAACCTGGGCAAAAACCTGAGTTTGTGTCTCTGTGGCAGTATTTCACTATTGGTGAAGTATTTGGTTTCCAGTTTACTCCTGTAAACTTGAAATACATGAATGATATGACTGTTATGGCTATCATATCATATGCATATATGAATCAGAGAATATTTTGGGTTGGGAAGGACCTTGGAAGGTCATCTAGTCCAACTTCCCTAGACCATTTGCCACTAGATCAAGTTGCTCATAGGTAGCAACAGATTTAATTCAGGTTCTTCCATTGACCTGACCATTCAGTTTTACATTCTGAGGTGATTTAAGTGCTGGCATGCTGATGAATAGTTGACATGACTGAAAGAGCAGGAGTATGATTATTGTCAGTACAAGGCTTGTCTGTATGTTTCCTTTTATTGCTTTCTGCTTTTCTTACTGGATATTCATAAACTTGTTTCAAACTGTGGATTTAGGCATGTACCTTTGTGCTTGGTTTGTTTTGTTGGTAGGAGCAGATGCAATTGCTACTGGGCATTATGCTAGGACCTCACTAGAGGATGAGGAAGTGTTTCAACAGAAATATGTTCAACGACCACAGAAGCTCTTCAGGAACCGTTTTGAAGTTAGAAATAGTAAGTGCTTTCCTCAGTTCCCGTTTCTTCCACCTCTGAAAAAGAAATTTAAACTGTTAGTTGGTGTTACAGAATCAGTGAGGTTTGTTACCCTATACACATTTAAACCCCAGCTTTTGTAGAAGGTTGGCTGTGGAAAACAGGGAATTTACATGACTGGAAATTACCTTGACTAGTCAAGTATTACATTTCCTATTGTAAGAGTGCAGAGGTAAGAATAAGCATTTCAGGAGTAATCAGTATTCTGGAGGAGCTGTAATGTGGATTAAGGAGACAGGGCTATCTTCTATACTCTGGAGAAGTATTTCAAGACATCTTTATCAAGTATTTCCTTGACTTACATAACATTTTTTGTTTCTTCTATTCTAAGGAATGTATTCTTTGGCTGTTCAGGATATAGGTAGAACTCATCACGAGGATCTGCTTAATCCTTTAGGAATTAAGGCATTGAAACATTACAATTAATACACTTTTATACAGTAATTGGATTGTATGTTATTTTACTGGGGAAAAAACAGGTTTTTATTCAGGAATTCAACTACTCTGCCTTATTTCTCAGTTCTATAGAAGCCAGGCTTTGCCAGGTAGAGCAAGGTTGATTGTCAGACAAAATACTAAAGCAGGAGAACTGTGAAGGGGAGTTATGTTGAGATGCTTTATGTATTCTGGACTTTGCAGCTGTGAAACTCCTTCAAGGGGCTGACCTCTTTAAGGACCAGACCTTCTTTCTGAGTCAGATCTCCCAGGATGCTCTGAGGAAAACCATTTTCCCTTTAGGGCATTTAACAAAAAGCTTTGTGAAGAAGATAGCAGCAGAACATGGCCTTCATCATCTGCTAAAGAAAAAAGAGGCATGGTAACACTTAAACTCTTTTGATTTGCATTTCCCTCTGAAACAGACTTTCCTGAACAACTCCTCTGTTTCTGAGTTCTGTAACAGAATAGGTTGGGAAGCAGTCTGAGAGCTGTCTGCTTGCTTAGAAATACTTTTAGGAGCTTGTGGTTGGTTGTGTATTTTAGCTTGCAGATAATTTGCCTACCAGTGTATCACGGAAGAGCTAAGGGGAAGGTGAAGACTTCTGTTTTTAATACACATGCAGTATAGTTCTCAAGCTTAAAGTATTTATTTCTTGAACATGTGTTCAAGAACAAATTCTATTGTCTACTATTCTATTATTGTTCTATTATTTCTTCTCTTTCCTATGCTTGTGGCTCAAATTAGTTTACCAGCATTGGAGCAGATGATGTGATGTTGTGTACTTGATGAGATAGTTTGGGATACATGATGGGGGGGAAATTCATCTTGGACTATTAATAGACATTGTTTCAAGTGTTGTTTCTCTGGTTTTATGGATGCAATACCACATTTCCTTTTCAGAGCATGGGAGTCTGTTTCATTGGTGAAAGAAACTTTGAAAATTTCCTTCTTGAGGTGAGAACATCATTGACTCCTAGGACAACCTTTATGTTGTGTTTTGGTTTCCAGTAGTGAGTTATAACACAGCTTGTGTCCCACACTAAGGAGCAATGTCCCATCTCCCTTTGCAGTTCCCAAGCCTACCCAGAAGCTTATTCCAAGAGCCTGTAGGAAGCATCCTTCCCATCCACCAGAGAACACTTTCTGTAGCAAAAGGAGTGCATGAACTTGCATTCCTGTACCTGCCAAGCTCTGACAGGTGCTTGGGATGGGAGAGGGGCAAGTGGCTAAATCCTGCTGGCCCCTGGATGAGGATGGGGGAATGAAGCCCAGAATTCCTGCTGAGAGTGACTTGCCCTTTCTGCTTTTCTCTCTAAGGCAGCATTTGGGAAGAAGCAGAGGCTTGGGCAGAGTTTGTTTCTTGCAAAGTTATTTTCCAGCTTCAGAGAGAATGTAGTGACAGAACCTGACATACACTGTGAGGGTTTTGGGGCTGTGTTGTCACTTAACCAATCTCTTTCTGTTTGGTAGTATTTAGAACCTCAACCAGGTAACTTTGTTTCCATTGAAGATAAGAAAGTGATGGGAACACACAAAGGTAATTGCCTAACACCTTAAGAACTGGAGCAATACTTCTATTGGCAGGGACAGATGTTGTAACATTCCAAACTAGATTTGTCCCAGTTTGAGAACTAATAATTGTGGAAAACATTAGTAGAGCCCTGAATTACAACCAATTCTTGTTTGTTTGTTCCATGTTGGAAGTAAGTGGTAATTCATTAAGGTTACTCTGAATTCTTTCTTCACTTGCACAGAAAAGACACAGAAAATCTTCAGTTCCACATCCTTTAGTACCTAAACTTTGGAGAAAAAATACACCATGCACTCAGTGATAATGAGACATCACCAGACATGGGCAGCTTACCTTTTCCTTTCCTTCTCTGTGTCCTTCCTTTGCTCTTCTCAGTTCTAGCTGCCAGAAGTGAGTTCCTCTCCCAAAGGATGTTCTAGTAGTGCATGAAAGTAAGGGAAGCTAAGTGGTAGCAAAACCACAGCTTGAAGCTGAGCTCAAGAAATGTTTTGTCTTAGAATACAACAACTGAAATGGTTTAGTTTGAAACCATTTTCTTCAGGTACAGACTAAAACTTCCAACTTGATGTTAGCTTACTTTGTAATTGCCACACTGCTCGAAGCTCACTTGGTTGGTTATTCTTTGTTTACTGGTATAGTTTTGGGGTGATGTTTTTCATACCTTACATTTTCTCCTCTCTTGAGGTTGGTTCCTGTACACAATAGGCCAGAGGGCTAGACTAGCAGGCCTGAAGGATGCTTGGTTTGTTGTAGACAAAGATGTCAGCACTGGAGATGTCTTTGTGGTGAGTTAATTAACACTAACATTGCAAATGCAGAAATGGCAGTTCTTTTTCATTTAAGACTTCTACCTGGCAGCTGATGCAGTGCTAATAAATGCTTGCTTTTTTACTCACTTTGCCTTCATTTTTAAATGGCTTGATGCTTCTTCTGTATTTCATGCTTTACTTGATGAGTTCTGTGCTGTCTGGCAGAAACATTAGGATTAAATGTTGTCTTGGAAGGCTCCTTCCACAGATCACCCTGCTCTGTACAGAGACCTGCTGAGGACAAACCGAGTGCACTGGATAGCAGAGGAGCCTCCTGCACAGCTTGGGAGAGACAAAATGATGGAATGTCACTTCAGATTCCGGCACCAGATGACCCTGGGTAACCAAAGCTTGTTTGCTTTGTTGTTTTCCTCACTTTGGGGAAGCTATGCTAGTGTGTTCAGTGGAGTTGTGGCAGAAATGGTGGAGATGTTGTGGCTTGTGTTTCTGTTTCTGTAGAGTGGCTTTACTAAACAATCCTCTGTAGTCTCTTGGCTTACATCTGTTCAACCTAGTGATGAAGAGTTTTCCTTGTTTAATGTCAGCATATTGATTAACTGGCAGCTGTTGGGCCATTTTCTGCTCTAGTGCCTTGTGTGCTGACTCTAAACCAAGATGGGAGCGTGTGGGTGACACTAGTGAAGCCAGAAAGAGCTATCACTCCTGGGCAGGTAAGTTAGTGGAAATGCTTTTATTTCCTTCTTTGTGTTTGGGTTTGTCTGGCTAATAAAGAGAGTACTGTCTTTAACAGCTGGAGCAAAATAGTTCATTCCTTTAAGATATCTAATCAGAACATGTCTAAGTGACTACACTCACTGTCTGGCAGCTCTGCACTTGGTCACCATGCTGTTTCCAGCTGCTGAAAAGACTCTTCCCTGTGTTTCTCTCCTAGTTTGCTGTGTTCTACAAGGGTGATGAGTGCTTGGGCAGTGGAAAGATCCTAAGGATAGGCCCATCAGTGTACACCATGCAGCAGGGCAAAAACCAAGAGGAGGGTCCAAAGAAAGAAGAGATTGACAAGATAGAACCAGTAACATAACATGGGGCTTTGTTTGTTGAAGGACTCTGGAGAATTGGCTGCCTGAGAATAACAAAACCAATAATAAACATCTTTCTGTTGACCTGTACTCTAAAGGTCAGTAGTGTTGAGTGCCAGCTCCTGGCTGTTAGCACTGAGTATGTTTGAATTTAAAGCCAGTTTGGTAGAATCTCACTGGACTGGGTGCTGATATTTATGTTAATACACATCAAGGGATCTCTTAAAGTTGTTCTGTAATAGTAGTTGCACATAGAAGAATTTTAATATAAAAATCATGTCTGAAATCATAAATCTTACCTTTTATGCAGAAATTAAATACTTTTTTTCTTACTTGAAGATTCCTGTCTCTAGGTAAAATACCTATGTTTTATAATAAAGGCATGTTTGTGCTTTGAACTTTGGAAGAGGAATGCATGGCAATTTAAGTTCAGCATTTGGAATGAACTCCAAGCTACAGATACTTATTTTTCATTTGATATGGTTTGATAAAGAAATGCTTTAGATTCTTAAGCTGTATCAAGCACTGGTCTCAGATGTTTACAGAATTCAGAATTACAAATCTAGGAGCTTAAAACCAGTCTGGATTGTTAATTTTGTTCACACAACTGATTTTTTTGGTTAACTGCTGAGGGCAGAGGCTGTTTGGTTTGGCTCTTGGAGAATGCATAGTTGTGCTGCAGAAAAATGCAGATTTCCTTATTGTATAGCTCACTTAAATAGAGATGTGGCAAGAATTGGATCTTGCCACGTGTCAAAATGGAGTGGGTGTTAGCAAAAGCTCAATATCCCCATCCAAATGATCCATCTTTATAAGGATTGGGTGCATATTGAGGGCTTACAGCAAGTCAACAAAAATGAGTGCATGTCTTTCAGCATGGTAGTAGAAGGTAACTATTCCTCAAGTAAAGCTGTGCAGAAGCAGGACTTTGCAGCTGGGTTGAAGCAGGACTTTCCTTGGATGGTAAGATTGACAGAGAGATAGACAATAGGCTAGCAAAGGCATAGAGTGCTTTGGCAAAACTCTAGACAAGAGTGGCCAGTTTATGATCAGCCTGCGTGCTTTACTGAAGTGAACACAATGAAATGCTCCTGACTGCATCCCAGCACACTCAGATGATGCTGGGGAGCAGGGTGCTGTTTCCAGCTTCAGCACCAGGAGGCACCAGGCTGGCATGTTCATCCCAGCACAGTTGGGAGGTGATAGACACAGGAAGAGCAAGGCCTGGATCTATAACGGTGAAGTTTGGCCCTTTTGGTTGGACTTTTTCTTGAGCCAATAGGTTGGAAGTGTGTGCCTGATTTAGTGCTTCACCTGCTCACTCTGCTGCTATTCTGGATTCAGTAGAGTGGTCCTAACCTGAAGAGACTGCATTGAATGGATCCAGCTGAAAGGGATGGTTATTTCCTTTTAAACCAGGTAACCTTTTTCCTTTCTAAAGATGCTGCCCTTTTGGGAGCTGCTGTTAGAACTAAAGAACTTCCTGCTCCTTGGGATTGCTGGCCCTATGTGAGCACAGCCAGGAGCTGTACCTCTTGTGGATGCTCAGCCTGGTGCAGGGGGAGCTTGGCTCACTGCTGTGTTTTTCTCACCCTTTTACTCCTGCCAGAGCTGTGCAGTGCTGGCAGGCTCTGGGCAGGCTCTGCTGCTGCTTTTCTAAGGTCTCTTCTTGCCCCAGCAGTCACTTGCCCATGCAGAGGGAACAGTGGCTGAGCAGCATCTGCTTGCAGGGGTTGGGAGGGAGACCTGCATCCACCTCTGCATCTCAGCCAGAGAGGTCTGCTGCTGCAATCACACTTTATAACTAGGTTCAGTGCATTTCAATGCATCATACAGAGAGATTCACTGCTGCACTGGCCTTGATACATGCACAAGGCTTCACATGCTCATTATTTCTTTGGGCATATGAACATCTACCAAAAGCACACACTCTCAGCCTTACCTTCTGCAGTTGGAAAGGGGGATGAGGAATGGTCTTGTGACCAAGATCATTCAGGATGGACTTCCAAAGAGTTTGAAGGAGTGGATAACCTATTCACAGTAGTCTTTGAGCAGAGGGATGGCAGCAGCAGATGTCTGACCAAGACAGGCCCAGCAGAGAGCTACAGGGGGCCCCTGGGGACACTTAAGTACTTAGAAGACAGTGATGAATTAAGATGGTCTCTTTGCAACACACACATCAGATTAATCTCATTTTCTTCTCTAATACAGCACCTGGCATGGTGGATAAAAGAGCAGAAGCAGATGGGCCATGTCTTCCATAAATTCTCTGAGAGTGTCCCATGCTGTATTCTCACATGCAGAACAGTCACTGGGAGCTGATGTTAATTGATAGGAGGTAGATGAATAACTTGCTTGGCAAGAAGGGAAGTTTTACAAGAGCTCCCTTGGGCTGAGTTTTATTGGCTATTTTCATTCATGGTTTGCATAATGAAATAAGAGGTAGCTTGCAAAGGCTACAGCTGCTGCCACAGGACTCCAGGCATCCTCACGGACAGGTCTGCAATCCAAAAGGAGTATGAGACACTAGAGAAGGAATCCCAGAATCTAAAGGAAGTGCTAGTACAGGCTGGAATTATCATCTAGGATTTCTAAGGCTGTCTTAGACAAATTCCCCAAGTATATGTCATGCTGAGTTGTTGGAGGATTGCTGAAGTTGTGATTGTTTAAGCCTTACTGTGCCATGGTGTTGCCTCTGGGCCATCTCCTTTTTCTTACAGTTAGTTTGCTTAGGCCAAATGTCATTGTGAAACTAAGGACAGGAAAGGGGAATTAAATAGAAATTTCTTTTTTAAAGTCTTTCAGGTTGTTGGTAGGCCTCCTGCTTGCATTTTTTGGGCTGTTCTGAGCTCTTTGCCATCTCCAGAAAGCTACATTTGACCTGGTAATGGATGGAAGAAAGGCAAGAAGAGAGCAAAAAGCTAGAGCAGCTTCTGTGTAAGGAACTAGTGCAGTGATCCAAGCTATTGAGGTGACAAGGGACAATCCAAGTGCTCTAGAATGGAGCCTGTCTTCCTCTTTGACCTCTTCCTCTTGTGGGGCAGGCAGCAAAGTTGTCCATTGCTGGGCACGGGAATGAAGCTGAAGACAACCCAACCATCAGGCAACCCAACTTTAGAGGGGTCCAAAACACAACAGGACACAGTATTGGAGGAAAGAAATGGGCTTCTGGAGACAAGAGAAGCTTCTTGCTGGGGAGCCCTGAGCTGCAGCATGCTGTGAGCTGTGTGGAGCTGCTGGGACCACCTCCCCATGGAATGTGTGTGGCTCATAATCCTCTTTGCCTTAGCAGCTGCTCTTGGTTGTGACTGGAGACAGGCTCAGGGGCTGGGCTGTCCCACAACTACCCTGCTTAGGTGAGGGCCTGAGGCTTAGTTCTGCCTTGCCACAGCAAACTGAACTAATACTTGAGAGCAAACTCCACCAAAAGAAAAGGCATATTTGTCCAATACAATTTTAAGCAGTTTCCCTTTGGACTAATGGATTGTGTTAGTTTAAGGGCAGGTTTTGGCAGAGCAAACTGAAGATCCTGGCTAGGATTTTGTTCCTACATGATGACAGTAACCAGGCTCTCTCTCCTCCTGACCTCTTTATTGCCTAATGGTTAGAAATATTGATGGAAAAGCTGGCCAGATGATACTGAGAAACACTTTTATTTCCAGAGAGCTGGCAGACACATGCAGGTCACTACTGTGCCTTACAAGATGTGTGAACAGACTTGGCACAACAGCCTAAGTACAGAGAGAGCAAGATCATGGCTTGGCCTCACTTGGCTTGGCCTCACTTGGCTTGACCAACCAAGCCAAGAGTGCTGCCAAGAAATTCTCCTTACAGGCTCTCATGGGCTGGCTGCCTCCCCTCCTCTAGCTCCTCTCCAACCTCCTTTTCTAAACCCAGTGCTTTCCTGGTGGTCTGCTTTGCTCCTGGTTAACAGAGGGCGTTTATCTTCCATGGATTGCATGCCAGGTGTGAGGGATGTCACAGGTTTGGACTAAAAACCAATGCAGATGGTGGGCCCTTCCAGCAGCAAAGGGCACTGGGCTGGAAGGGAGATACTTCCTGTGTCCAGCTGGAGCAAACCTCCACCAGACATCCCTTTGGGGCTGGAAGCATCTTGCAGGGAGCAGTGCTGGTGGCTGATGCTTTACAGCCATGGATACTCCTATGTCCCCGCTGCTGCTGCTTTCTAAGTCCTGGAGAATGCAGTTGGACCCTCAACATCTGTACTGCTCCTCAAACAAACCACCAGAGGAAGAACACAAGTTCAAAAAAAAGCATTTCTTAATTTATTGTAAATTCTCCTTTCGTCTGTGCTGCAATTCCAGTGTTTCTGCACATTAATAAATATACATTTGTTAAAAAAACAACAACACAACCTCCAGTGTCTAATCTGCCATAAAGCTTTTAAAAAGTCATAAAAATAGGTTTTAATTTTCTTTTTTTTTTGTCATTAATACAACAGACCCTCATTTACTGCAACAGTTCTGATCAAAATAAAAACTACCTACATCTCACTGGGACAAAATATACATACACAGATGGAACAACAGCTAGTGTGAGTTATACACAATGCCTGAGCACGAGGCCAAGTGCCAGTCCCTTCAAACATTCAAAACTTACTTTCAGTCAGCAAATGTCACACAGCATGTTGCATAATTTGTGAAGAAACAGCATCCTTCCTCCCTCTCCCCTTCCCAAATCCTCCTCCGTACATTTGAAGATGAACAGGAATCTCATGAAATGAAGATTACAGTAGATAGTATTGCATTTTTTCCTCAATTCCTCTAATTTCTTAACCTGATTATCTGGGTTTTTTCCCCATACACAGTTACACAAGGAAAGCCAGGCTGCTCCTGCAAGGCTTGGTGGCAGAGAGCAGGGCTTGGCCACACCACTGCTGTCCTTTGAGTCCAGAGCCACCAGCAGAGCTCTGCCCCACACTCTTGGATGCACACTTTTCCACATCTTCCTCTTCTTGTAAACACTTGCAGGCCATCCTTAACTTTCCTGTACTTCTGCAACTATTCTGTGGGAAACATGGCACCTTAAGCCTTCCATGTGCTTTCTGAAACACCAAGACCAGGGCTTTGCCACAGAGTTGGGCACTGAAAGCTGGCCATCCTTCCAGATTCCTAGTGCTCCCTGAGGAGCAATACGCTGACTCCAGTGGGAAAGACATTAACAGTGAAATAAAAGCCTGCCCTTGAGGCAGAAGTTGGCCCACAGGAGGAAGGCCCTCTTCTTGGGAGAGCAGAGCACTGCTTTGTTGCAGAGGCAGACCAAAGTCCAAACCTACCACCACTTGTTTGCTTGTTCTTGGTAAGGGAAACACTGATTTGACTTGTTCCACACAAGAACTATGGTGAAATCTTAGACAAAGATACATGACTTACAATTAAGTCCTGAAGTTCAGTTGCTGAACATCTGAATGCACTTGAGAGAAGAGGTCAAAACACCAAGAAATGAAAAAAAAAAACCCACATTTTTCTGTGGGTTTTAGAAGAGGTTATGAAAAAAAACATACTGTGCCCTTAAAGTGATGCAAAATCTGCCAACAAAACTTAGAGTAATGGATCTTGATGCAATCTGTACTGTATTACTTTGCAAGCTGCATTGCACCTTAAGGTGGCTTCCATGCAAACCTCAGTTACTTGATCAAATGCCAAATTCAAGTACAATTGTGCAATGTTCATATCAAAAATAACAAACCCTCTTTTAAATGGATTTCCTATTATTAAATTCAGAAGATCAGTATAAATGTAAAATATACAAAGGAACTTTTTCTTTAGCAACACCATACAAAATATATAAAAGTATCTACACTTTTTATATATATATAAAGGATTTTTTCTTTTCTCTTAACATGTCCATGGAGGGATGCTGGCATAGAAACAAAAGGACACTTGTTGGGATATTCCTCCCTAGAGCCCATCAAGCCAAAGGGTTCACACTGCAGCTGGACAAAACTCCACGAGGTATCTCCTGGTGCTTGTCTTAAGGATAATGGATTGATTTACTGTAGGTCCAGTGTGATAACAACATTTTCCCTTGGTTCCCCTCAGTGCTGAGCAAGCCCAGCAGCACTGTCCAGGCAGCGAGCAGGTGTCTGTCCCTCCCAGTGCATCCCTGTGGCCATTGCCATGCCTTTTGGCACAGGTTGCTGGTGCGCGGAGCGTCCCGCACGGCAGCCTCAGGGCATCGTGTCTCTGCCACGAGCAGCCAGGAGTCTGCCATGAATCCATGTGGGAATCAATGACCACCTTCTCCTCCTCACTCTGCAGCCACTCCAATGCAGCCGGAGGTGGGCAGGCAGTGACTCCACAGCGAGGAGCCCAGACCTGTGCAGCAGCAGCAGCAGCAGCGCTCACAGTTTCCTGATGGTTCAAATTGAGGTTTCGTTACTGCCTCTGTTAGTGAGAAGAAGTGATCATGCAGGCTTACAGTTAAACAGGCACAGGCAAACCACTCCACCCAAACCCACCTCATCCAAGGGCTCATGCTCCATGCAGTTACCATGCCTTGCCAGCCCAACACTGGCATGGGGGATGCTGCCCTAGAGGGGAAGACCAGCTGGGGGAAACCTGTACAGGGAGCACACAAGAGATGCACTCTTTGGAGGGCTTGTATTTGGATGAAGTTTAGGTGAAGATGCAAGGTTCTCACAGAAATCTTGCAAGCTTCTAGAAACCTGGTATTTCAGACAGATTCATGTGATTTTAAATTAAAGTAGATTTAGACTGGATATTAGAAAGAAGTTGCTCCCCACGAGGGTGGTGGAACACTGGCCCAGGTTGCCCAGGGAGGTGGTTGAGTTCCCATCCCTGGAGGTATTCAAGGTGAGGCTTGCCAGGGCTCTGGGCAACCTGATCGAGTGGGGGATGTCCCTGCCCACTGCAGGGGGGTTGGACTAGATGAGCTCCAGAGGTCCCTTCCAACCCAAACCATTCTATGATTCTATGTCCAATAGAGTTTTACACTACCCAAAAGGTGCAGAGATAAAACAGTTACTCTCCAGTAATGACTGTATTACCTGGTAGCAGCAAATTATTATTGCTTGTTAAAGACATCTCTGTTGCATAGAACCACAGAATGAGGAAAGTCTCTGGTCCAGTCACCAGATGAAATCCTCACTCGTGGGAATTTGGAGCTGGAAAGTGGAGGGAGAGACCAGAGCCATGAGAGGTCTGCCAGGGCATCCCAAAGTTAGCACTTACTCTGAGTCTGAGGTGTCAGCATGTCCTGTTCCCACGTGGACATTCATGGCCATCCCATTGAGCTGGTCTCGAGATGGCTCCCTCCGAACATTTTTGACTGTCACCCCCGAGTCTGAGGGGGAGCGAACCCCATCACTGGTGCCCAGGGAAGCAGTCCTGGATGAGATCATGGTCTGGTTGTAATCCGAGAGCTTCTCCCGCAGTCTGTTCTTCATGTTCTTATCCACCAGTGGGGGAGGGTAGGTCACTTTGTTTTTTAGGATGCCTGTTATGAAAAAAGAGGAATAATGAGAATTTTGAACCGTATCAGTCATTTCCTTTATCAAGCCGAACACATTCAGGTATAGCTCTTAATCAGGCTCCTAGTCTCTCCCTTTATTTCAGAACTAAATGATTACACTTCAGCAAGGACCTCCAATAGCATATCTGGTTACACAGGTTGGAGTGTTTTTCCCTGATAGAGCTACCATATGAACTAATTAATGTTCATTAACCCCCAAGTGTCCCAGTCTGGCTATGAGGTTAGGTTGGCTGAGCTACCTTTTCTCTGCTCTGGCTGCTGGTTGTTCTGCTGGGCCAGAGGCCTGTTCTCCTTCTGTTGCCCGTCATTCTCCTTGTCCTGTGGTGCTTCGTTGCTGTGGTTCACCTGGTTTTCCCTGTGAAGCTCCACGTTGACCTTGGTCTCCACTTTGAGCTTCTGTTTGCCACTGGGGTCCTCGCTGTCGCTGGCTGTGAGGCACTCTGTGGGCCAATAGGGTTTCACATGATTGGGAAGGCTATCGACTGCAATGCAAAAGAATACTAGCTGGAAAACTACTTTGGATATGTTTCCTCAACCACTGCCTATCCAGTCCTGTTCCTTCTGGCTGAGGAGGAGCTGTGTGTCAAATGAGCAAGCACAGTGATCCTTGAGATGATCCTTGCTGGACTGCACTGCCCTCTGGGTGCAGCAACCCTCAACAAAACACACCTAGCAGGATGGCAAGGATGTCTAAAGTCCTCTCAGGGCAAGATCATTGGCTTCACTACATAGAAGCGTGAGGTACACCTGCCCTCTCAGCTTTCCAGGGCTGGCAATTCCAGCTGCAACTTGGGGAGTTTGCTTTCTAAAGGTTGAGGACACCCAAGGCACCTTGTGCTGTGTCTGTGCAGAGCACCAGCACACACAACCTGGATGTTTGTCAGTCCAAGCTGACTTATCTTCAGGACAAGAGGAACCATGCCTAGACGTGCCTGTGCCCTGCCACACACTATTGATACTAATGGCCAACTCTTTAGGTCCAAGATGTCCCTGATACTACTAAATCCACATGCCTGTATTGCATGAGGATTGACAGGTGTTTCCTCCCCTTGCCCTCAGCTTCTTCCTCTTCTTCCTTCTGCTGGATGAGTAGCACCATTTCCAAGTGCTGGAAGGACTTGTCTGCAAAGCCCACCCTCTGCCTGAGTGCTCTAAGTCACAGATGTGCTAAAGCAGCCTTTTACTTGTGCTCAGTCACCCCTGTGAACAAGCCTCTGGGAGGAAGAAAGGTCTCCAAGCTGGAGACAACAAGGATCTCACAGCAGTAGGGATCCTCTCTCAGTTGTATAGTAGCCTGGCAAAGTTCTCCTATCTACTCTAAAGCTGTTTTATAGAAGGCAATAAATCCATTGCTCTCCCCTCTCACTGCGAGTACCTTTGGGAGTGCTGTGGAGTGGGCCATGGTCATTGTTTTTGGAAGCAGATGTGTTCCACTTTTTCTCTGTTTCGAGCCCATCTTCCTCGCTGTCTGATGAGTGGGAGGAGGCATAAGAGCTGCTGTGCTCATCGAGGGACAGTTCACTGTCAGAGTCTGAATCATGCTCTGCAAAGGCAACAAGAGGAAACACAGTGGGCAGAGTGTGGTCAGGAGCTGGACAAACCTAGCACAAGGAGAAAGACAAGGCAGGTCCCTGGTTCAGGCCATGCCAGGGATGAGCTCTGGAAGTGTACAAAGGATTAATTCATGAGGACTGGGGCAGCCACCTAAGTAGTTATGGGAAGCACAACTGCTTGGCTTGGTTAGTGGGCAGAACCTTCTCTGTGCACTGGAGGTACAGAACAGAATGGGGACATCTTTTTACCCTATTCAATATGCAGCAGTAACTCCATAGGATCTCAATCTCCACAGCACACAGGGAAACCAAAGCAGCTAGAAATATAAGGAATCTGCAAATGCACTTGAAAAAAACCCTTAAAAACTGCTACAAGGCAACACATTTTAATGTCAAGACTCAAATGAAAGGAAGTCAGACAAGAGACACTTCTCATTTTCTTGTACAAAACACATAGCAGTAAAGGAGGATATTGCCCCAAGTCTCAACTGTTGAAAGATCTCCAATTAAACATCAAGAGCAACAGCACATAATTTGTGAGAAAGAAAGGGGACGCCAGAGCCTGTCAGCAGCTGTGACAGCTGTCAGATTAAAACTGAACCACCACAAGAAGCAGATACATGGTATTTCCATTCCAGGATTCCCTGGTAAAGCAGCCTTTGCATAGCTTGTTATGCCAAATGCATAACAACAATCAGACACATCAAGTCAGACTTCAGTATTCTTCCTATTACAGAAGCCTCTGAAGAAAGTGAGGAGAAAGAAGGTGCACAACTGGGTCAGTGCATTTAGAAAGAATTCTTACCATTGGATTTTGATGGATTCCTATGAAAAATGGAGGAATCTGCTTCAGTCTGACCAGCCCTTGCTTGACCTGAGGATCCACTGAGCTTATGAGCAGCCTCATCCCTTTGGGAATAAAAAGAGAGAACAACTTTCTTGGTCACTTTGCTGTTCTTAACAACAAGGCAGACATGCAGATGAGATTCTTCTGGTCAAATGCAGCCAGCCAGCCTGTGCTTGGTTGTCAATGTGGTCACTTCTACAGCAAGACCCAGGCTTAGCCTCATGCAGCTGTCTGCCTTTGGCCACATGAATCACACCCTAAGAACCCTGAAGTTAACAGGCTAAGCTGCAGCCCTGGAGGGAGACATGTCTGGATTTTGACAGGCAAGCAGCACAGCCCATAGCACAAACACAACAGCTCTCTTAACCACTGGATGCATGCACAAGAACACAACAGCACACAAACCAGAACCCTCAAGACAGAAAACAAGGAGCACTGGAACCACAGCACACTTGTACAAGAGCAATGAAAAAGGGAAAGGCAAGCACCTGAAAGCCATGCACCTGCCACCTGATTACCTGAGAATATAAGCAAGGTAGCTATTGTGGCTCTTGGCTGACCTGACGGTGCTCTCCAGGGACACAGTGGATTCCCCCAGAGTGGTGCGATACACGTTGGGCTCTTCTATGTAAGTGTTGTTACAGTTCAGAGATCTCTGCAGGAAGAGAAGACACAAAGCAAGAGTGAATGATCCCACCAAAAGCCCATGCCACCCACAAATAGGCTGAGTTTTGAAGGGACCAAGTCGTTTGTGATGCCGAAGAAAAGAATTCTTTACTCCCGCAAGTTTTCATTAAAATACAAATCAAAAGATTTCAAAAGAGGCCATCAGTAATGTTTGCACAAGTCACTGAAAGCAATCAGTTACAGATGAGCCACCTCTAAGTTAATTTTAGGTGACTTCAACTGCCAAGAGGGTTTTTTTCCCCCAGTGTTTTTTCCTTACAGTTAATAATGTTGCTCTTGTTGCAGTGGAATCGTCTGGAAGAGGTTTCTTGCCAGTTAAAGTGTTCTTCAAGTGCTTTCTGACTTCTTTGTTAAATACACAGTGGAAGAAGAAAATGAACAGCCCCTGGATCATTTTAGAGAGAGGAAGAATAAATGCACATCATTCATTACTACCACACTGCAAATGCAGCTATTAGAGAGCATGTTTTGAAACAATCCCTGATTCTAGTTCATACTCCATGATTTCAATAACTACTACTATATTATTACATTACTATATTATTACTATATTACTATATTATTACTATATTATTATATGACTTTGGCTGAAAAACCCTGAGTTTCAGTTGTACTTGCACTAAGATTTTAGAGCTTTTACACCAACGATGAGACAAAATCAATAGCAGCACATAAAAAATACCACAGTCTTTAGTGAAAACCTCTGGAAAAGGTTAACTTCTGTGTTGGATGTCCTTAATACTCTTGCAAAGAGAACTTTAGAAAGCCTTGTGAGATGTGGAGGCAGTGGAGAGATACAGGAGGCAGAGAGCTGCCAACTTTTGCCCCATACATTTCTTGGTTCAGCAATACCAAGGGAATCCCATGGGAATCCCACTGAAAACTCCAGGGCTGGGCAGTTGTTGGCTAAGAGCTTTTGCTGGGGGCACACACACGTGTACCTTCAGATGTATTTGCTCTGAGGGAATTCATGCACCTGCCAAACTGTTAGCAATTTTGGTTGGAGATATAGCACATAGGAGCCAATCCCTCAGGAAGCTGCAGCTGTACCAATAGCACAAGCTGCCTGCAGTTCATGGTTTCAGCCAAAGCAATTGACTTAGAGCAACTTGAAACATCAAGCTCACTTTCTAAACATTCCATCAAATGTGACCTTAGCTGGCATGAGCACTTTGGGATTATTCATTAATAAAATTCACATAAATATCTCCTTTAAAAGACAAGTTCAAAGAAGGCAATGATGTGAAACACCACATACCACTGGGTCTCTCTGGGCAAGTCTGGAGAACTCCAGCTGCTGACTTCCCTCCCTCTCATTAGGTTTATATTTAATTTTATTTCATTTTAGGCTCGTGGAAGCCTGGTTTTACAGCCTGAGTAGGTGTAGTTATTTCAGAGCACACCAGCTGCAGTGACAAAATAACCTTGCTCCAGACTGGCTATCTGGTGTGCTTCCAGACCATGGGCAGGCATCTCTGCAGAGACCCATCGGACTGATTGTTCTCTTTGGCTGCAGTTTGTAGCTCTTGTGCTGCAACTGGCAGGAGTGTCCTGCTAGCAGTAGCTGTTTCACTACTGCAAGCACTTGCCAAGACAGTTACTCCAGTTACCTACAAATAACTGGTTTTGTGCACCTTTAATCAACAAGTGTGTACTGCCAACTCATTAAAACCCTAATGCAATGAGCTGTACTTGAAAATCATGATTTGTCTCACTTCCTTAAACAGGAACTGAATTTGTCAGAGCCATCCACTCTGGGTGAAAAAAATCACCAGTTTCTCTGTTTGTGCTTGTAACACAACAACTGTTAATAATGAGCACACAGAAGGCAATAACAAAGAATTGGTCTCTAGAAAGACAAAAGGTGTAATTGCCTACTGTTATTTATCTCTCACAGGTTACAGTAACAGAGCACTTCTCTTTGGAATGACTAGAAGTGAGAGATGCAATTATTCAGTTATGGTTTTGGTGATAAGAACCCTCTCATTGAGAAAAGAGAGAAGAAGTTGTACTTGACATCTCTCTAAGTTAGCTCATGGTTAGCAGCTTTTTGGAGGCCTGGGTGCTGCAGTGCACTTAACAAAGTCTACCACAACCAACTCACCTGCAGGCAGCTGAAAATGGCAAAGAGATAGTGAAAAGTCATGACATCACTGTTCACTGCCATCAGCCCCAGCAGCCACGTGGCACTGATGAGCAGCAGCAGCAGGAAGGCTGTTCGCAGCACGGAGCTGTAAGGCAAGCACAGGTGGCCATCTGCAGCACAACAGCACACAGGACAAGAGCCCAACCTCTCCCCATGGGCCCAAGCATTCCCCAGACTGGAAAGGTCCTTTGGGAAAATGTTCAGCAGCTCCCAGTTCCCAATCCTCTCACTGCGCTATTCAATGAGTTAGCAGATTCAGGTAAGAAAAAAGTTCAGGTAAGGAAAAAACCTTGTTTTCTTTTCCTTTGTTTTCTTCCAATAAACCACCCAGGCTCTTTGCCAAGGCCATGCTGTTCAGCCTTGTTGACTCTGAGGAAGAGAGCTGGGAGGTAAATGGCCAAAGCCATCTCATTTCTGTTTGTCAAGTTCACTCTCACATTCCTTCCCAAGGTTTTGGATTGAGGGCACTCAAGGGAATATTTGTTTGCTTCAAAATGTGATTTCCACACACACTTTCAAAAGATGGTCACAATTCTAGTGGCAAAAGTTTTGCATGATGAGTAAAATAGCTGCCACTAAGTAGCAATTATACTCCATTTGTTTAGGGAGGGTTAAAAAGGAGACCTAAAAAAAATTACCCAGCAGCCATGGCTGAATAAAGAGCTAGAAGAAACCTTTAGAAATCTCATACAGCTACCTATTTAAAAAAAAACCAACACAACCAAAGAGGGGGCTGTCTTGCTACTAGCTAATCACATTTCAGTTCACAGGTAAATTCTGAGCTTTGGGCAAAACAGACATTAATGGGAAGAGCCTGCCAAAGCAGCTCAGGGAAGCAGCAGGCAGCAGCTTGTGAGAGTTACTGCTCATCCCACAGGATGGGGGAAGGCAGGCTCTCACCATGGGAAGCTCAACAGGTCTCTGCCATGCCATGGCTGTTAACACAGGCATTTGTGATGGGAGACTTCTCTGAGCCATGGGTGAGCATGGGGAGATGCAGAATTACATCTACCTGGGCATGGCACAGGTGGAGGTGAAGTGACAGTGTAGCAGGGAGTATGAGGAAAGATCTGGAAGGACTGTAATGATATCATCAGGATACCAGATCTTTTCCTCTCTTCTCTCCTGCCTGCTTCTGCATAGTGAAATGTCACGAGATGTCATGACTGGGGATGTCATGACCGCAGGGGAGGTTCTGCAGAGCCTCCAAGGGAACCCCAGGAGGAGGCACTGGGGAAGCAGCTCTAATTGCCTCTACCAATGTTGATTGTCTCCTCCAAAAATCTTTTTGATTTCCCACTCCAACACTTGCTTTTAGGCAATTCTATCCCTTTATTACTCCTGGCCAGAACACTTTCTCCAGGTTTTTGAATCCCAACTTACACGACTCCAGTTTTCTCAAAGGAACGTTGCCTTCGTCTGCACGAAGCTCTCATTGCTAGGATGAAGATGACAGTATTGATCTGAAAGGGAAAATGAAATAGCAGCATGGATTCTTCCTGTACATTTGTTAGAGCTCAGGTTTCTATGAAAATGTAATTTTTATCCCAAAATGGTTTGTGGTACCAAGAATATTTTTCCTCCAGGCAGCCCTCTGATTTCCAGGAGCTTAGCTCATGCCTTACCTGTTTAAGCCAAAAAGGCAAGCTTGAGAACACTGGCTTCAACTGTCAAGAACACAGTTGCCTTGCATTATGACTACTCTTGGACAGAACATACAAGAAAGGGTAGGAGTACAGAAGAGATGCCTCCAGATACCAACTGCACAATACTTACAACTACAACAATGACGATGGGCCCAGCAAAACTCCAGATAAGGGTGTCATGAACAGACAGCCAGCAGAAGTCAGGGTTCCCATAGCCTTGTGGATCCAGACCAACAGCAAGCCCTGGGTCACAAGGTGGAGAGAAAGGACATCAGAAAGGTGCTCCTGAGATGATCTATGTAACCAGGCACCTTTTCAAATCACTGTCTGACAAATAAAACCATAATAGCAAAATGTGTTCAACAGGAGACTCCAGGAAGTCAAAACCAAGGCAAACATCAAACTAAAACTTGTCTAAGTCAAAACCTTTATCCTGCTCACTCTGTATCAAATGATACCATGAGTTTTGCTTACTAGAACAAAGTTCAGCTGCATAAAAATGACAATAAATGCAAATCCCAAACTAATTTCAGCAGAGTTTTATAGTCCAACTCACACAGTGTGATGAAGCCTTGAGGGTGAGTGACATGTTGAGGAATTTCAATAAGCCTATGCAGCAGAATGACATGAATCATAACTGAGGAGATGTCTATACTGTAAAAAAAAGTGCATGCTTAACTGCTGTGAGCTTGCTGTCACTAAATTAACCCCAGAGACAAAGGAACCTGGGAACTCATGGGAGTTAGCTGCTTGAGCTCAGCTGAGGTTCAGTTTGAGCTCCATCCCACATACCTCACCTTCCTTTCAGCACTGTCTGAAATGGAATTTGCTAATGGCCCCAGGGCAACTGAGTTAAGAACACACCTTTTATTGTTTTATCTTTCAAAGCCTGGACAATTCCAAGGGAGTCTCTGAGTCCAACCTGTACCTCCTGCCTTGCAGCGCTGCCTGATTTAGTGACCTACACCTCACCCAAATGGCAATGGACTGGGATTGCTGCCTTTGACCTGCAGAACCATAGGATCACTTAGGTTGGAAAACACCATCAAGTCCAACCATAAAGCTAACATTGCCAAATCCACCACTGAACCACGTCCCACATCTGCCTGTCTTCTGAATCCCTCCAGGGATGGTGACTCAACCACTTCCCTAGGCAGCCTGTCCCAGTGCTGGACAACCCTTTTGGTGAAGGAATTTTTCCTACTACCCAATCTAAACCTCCCCTGGAACAACATAAGGCCATTCCCTGTTGCCCAGCACCAAAATATCTTTCTTGTAGTGGGAGGCCCAAAACTGAACACAATATTCAAGGTGTGAGCTCACCAGTGCCAAGCACAGGAGGACAGCCATTGCTCTAGAGTCCTTCTGGCCACACTTCTTCTGACACAAACCAGGGCTATTGG
>VWZO01005900.1:72038-121057 GCA_013396975.1 Bucco capensis | reverse complement strand
CTTTCTCTCCAAATCAAGTTCAAAGCTCTTTCAAGGAGCCCTGCTAACTCCTGTGCAAAGATCCTTTTCCCCATTTGAGCCAGGTGTACCCTGTCTGCAGAGATCTTTCTTCTTCATGACACAGAAACTGATCCCTACGAGGCCTACAGCCAATGACATATGGCAAATGGCTGCAGGACATTGTCTGGGCATTGGACACATCTCTTGTGTTGAGCAGCAGGCCAAGGCTGACTGCAGTGCTGTTCTCCACAAGAAGGCATGTGCATTAATAAAGGTCTTTTTGGAACTGAAGCTCATGGGCTTTGATGAAAAGACACTGAAAAGGGAGAGGTAGCTGTGTTTCACTCTTGCTGTGCTTAAAGCTGGCCCACAGCCAGCATCCACATCTGCTACAGGCCTATGGTCTATGAAAATTGCCCTGGCTATTTGGCAATGCAATGGATATTGGATCTGTTTTCTCTGAAATGTGGAATGAGATAGGACTGGTCTCCCTTCCCTGCTCCCCTTGGCCCTTCCACCACCTCCTTTAACAATTGCCATCCAGAGAGAATTCGCCATAAATGATTAAGGGACCATAAAGTATTTTATACAGATGTAATTCTATAGACACAGCCTGTTTCCCAGGACTTGATTTCCCCATTAGTGGGACTTAAACTACAGTTTGACCAAACATCTGGCTCTGAGACTAATTGGCAGACAGCAGCATTTTTTCACTCTCCAAATCCTACCCTAGAGTTCTCCATTAACCAAATGGGGCAAATTGCAGTCTT
This sequence comes from Bucco capensis, assembly GCA_013396975.1. Classification (NCBI taxonomy): domain Eukaryota; kingdom Metazoa; phylum Chordata; class Aves; order Piciformes; family Bucconidae; genus Bucco; species Bucco capensis. The sequence goes on along the minus strand of VWZO01005900.1, from coordinate 120,287 downwards.
CAGGTGCACGGTTCCAATTTTACTGCAGACAACAAGATGTGAAAGAACACTTTACCCACAGGCAGAACTAAGCCACTGCAATGTAAACCAGAGCTTCATTTTGGAAGCTGAATTACATGCTGCCAGAGGGGCAGGTTTCAAGCCTTCTGAGCTCAGCAGCCACATGTAGCTCAGGGGACTGGGGCTCAGCCTCACCTCTCTCTTGACTCATCACCTCAGCTAGCATTCAGAGCAGAGAGGAGACTTGGCAAGTGCCATCCTGTGGGAGATAGTGTTTTCAGGGTTCTGTAAGAACCTGTTTTAACAGGAGCACTGCAAAGCAGGGAGTGCAGGCATATGCCAACTGGTTAGTGTGTTGGCAATGCAGAGCTGAGCTGGAGGGGTCTGGCTGGGGGGGTGTCAAATCCAGCCCTTTGCTCTGGGGGCAAGCAAGTCAGGAAATCCTTCTACTAGATGGATCGAGCTACATTTTCAAATGAGCAAGCTTAGAGCAAATTCAGAATGTTCCACTATCACTCCCCATGGAGGAATATTCCACATCCACACTCTTTTGGCAGCTGTAAGCCTTACCCCAACTTCCATCCTTTTATTCATGGCAATATGCTTCTCTATGCTGTGATTACATATGGCTCTTCCCTGTCGGGAGTGTTCCCTATGTAAACATTTTCCTAAGTCTTTTCCTCCCCTAAGGGTTAAAGTTCCCTTCTGCAAGTAGCTCCTGAAGAGCATTATGTCCCAGCTTGAAAGCAATGTCAGTTTGAGCATTGAAAATAGAAAAAATAAACAGAACAGAGTAAAGCCATTGCTACTGCAGCTTTTTTTCCTTTCCTTTTTTACTCCAGCATAGCTATGATAAAGATGAAATGGGTGAGATCCTTTCAAATAAAACAAAGAAGTCCTTTGCGTGCCCAACACTAAAATCCTTCCCATAGCTAGATTTTTCCACTATTAAGAAACATACACAATCCTTCTCTCATAAAGCAATTTAAAACAAATTGTGTTTAAGACACATCTTGTGAAGCTGGAACCTTTCTACTGTTGAGATAGAAAAAGGTAAAATTTAGAAAAGAAGCTTATTTAAAGTATGTACAATAAAAAAAGTTATCCAGGGGCAAGAAATCTCACATTGTGCTATTTATGATGAAATAATTTTCTCTTCAGATGATTTCTACACCTGGAGGGGCAAACTAAAGGCTTAGTTTTCTTTATCCTTCATTTCACAAAATCCTCAGTCAAAGGGATCTGACTTTTCATTTATATGAACTGCAAACTCAGTGAATTCAGAGATTAAATTACAGGAGACAAGCTGCAACTGTTACTCATAGTTTTAAAAGTGCAAAATAGTTCCATAGCACAGAGCTAACAATATTTAAGGGAAAAAAATGTAAAAATGGTGTTAATTGTAATATTTAGATTGGAAGTAGAAATTATTTATGCACAAAGTGATATGAAAACTGATCAGTTCTCTGGAGAAAGAACTAACCTGTACTAACTAACAGTATTACACTTTCTTTAGTCACACAGGAAAAAAAAACATATATTTTTAAGTCTAAATTGTTTTCCAAGTGTATGTATGAGTGATAGCTATTTTGTTTTTCATCTGAGAGACATCCAAACCTCTGCCATCGCTGACAGGATGTTGTTATCTGTACAAATAAAAGTAACTGGATAGAAGTTAACTGTCTGCCCAGGATCTGATTTCCCATATGGCAACAGATACATGTTGAAATAGTTGAACCAAAAAACCCCACTCCAACTGTTCTGTGCAAGGCACTTCCTGAGGAGCTGTCTGCCTCAATTAACACAGCACCATGTGCTTAGGGCAGCACTGCAAATGTCTGCCTGCAAAAATAGCCCTGGCGAGGGTGGAGATGGATGTGCTCCTGTGGATCACCCTCAGCAGTTGAAAAGATCACTGCCTTCAGCTTTGCATTACTTTTCCTCAACTGCAAGTTATTGCCTTTGTATCTGAAATGAAGTAAAAGGCTGCTGGAGTATTCCCAGCTTGTTTTCATGCCAAGTAAAACAGAACTGCTGAAATCTCCTTCGGGGAGCATTTTGTGCTGGTTGAGTAAAGGCAATGGGAATGTCCAGGGATCTGCAGTGTGTCCTGTGGGCAGCATCACTTCTGAAGCCACTGCAGCTACCTCCTCCTGTCTATATCCTCAGGTACCAGCACAGGGAAGGAATATTTTTGAAGGCTCCAGGCAAAGTGTTAAAATAAAAATAATGTTACTCCCAAGCAATGTTAACTAGTCCTACTTTAATCTGGGGGCAATTATGTTTTATGTTCTTGTAAAACCAGCAGTATCACTTCAACTTGGGCAACAGACATTGGGTACACAAGCTGTCAAATTCAGGCTATCTTCTGCTAACTGTCATTTGGTGTTGCCATCACAGAATCACAGTATTTTAGGGGTTGGAAGGGACCTCTGGAGATCATCTAGTCCAACCTCCCCTGCAAGAGCAGGAGAACCTAGAGCAGCTTGCCCAGGACATCGTTCAGGAAAACACTGAAGTGACAGCAGTAATTAAGCACACCTATAACTGTCTTGGATCTGGTAACTTCCCTGAATCTGGCCAGTGATTTCCATCCTGGCAGGGATGGGAAACAAAGCTGTTTTGGGGTGGCTGAGGGTACCTGTTATGATGGCAGGAATGCCCCAGCCAACGACATAGTAGAAGCGCATGTGCCCGAAGTTGATGTTCCTCACTTCAGTCAGCATCCGGTAGATGTGCAGCTGCTCCACAAACATCCAGGCAAAGGTGCTCATGTAGAAATAGTGCAGGAGGATGGCAATCACAGTGCACACAAACTGCAGGGAAAATGAAGAGTTACTCTTCTGAATCATAAGAACCTGCTGAGGCACCAGCTCCTCCGAGCAGCTAAAAGCAAGCGTAAGGAAAAGGTTTAGGCAGAACAAATACACTGGGATTAATTAAGTTTTTCAGAAAAGCTTTAAATATATATATATATATACAGACACACACATAAAATATATTACATGGTCTGAGTCTGGTTCAACTTTACCCCATCAACCCAGCATGCTTTTGGTTACTGCCCTTGCCCTCCACATTTTGTGGCTAATTTCTCTGTGCATATGTGCTGCAAGGTGAGGATTTTGGCTCTTCTGACCTCACTCCTTCTGCTGACAGGAGAGGCAAGGCTGCCAGAGCTCCTGGCTCTTTCTCTTGGTGCAGAGCAGGAGGTGGAAAGGTTCCTATGGAGCCTGCCTCCTGTCTAAGTCTTGCACAAAGCCACTACACCCAATTCAGCCACAGCAAACAAACCAAGCTAGTGCTGGCCAGATAGTTCTTGTCTCCAGCTAGGAACAAGGGGATCTGCAGCTTCCAGTCCCAGGTTTGGATTTGGTTTTTATCCTATGTCAGCAGCACAAAGTGGCTCACTCAGCTGTGCCACAGTGAGAGCAGCAAAGATGAAGGACCTGCTGAAAGCAAAGAGACCAAGTCCTTAGTGTGCCTAGGAGTGACAGCTAGAGTGGGCAAACTGGTAGCTGAAGTCATCTTTGTGATCAAATGGCCATTTTGAAGCTTCTGACCTTCACAGGCTTGAATTTCTGTAATATCTGCTAATATTTCCCTCCCAGCTGAACAGTTTGATGGGTGAAAACAGGAATGACCCCATCCATCTGACACAGTTAACCTTCTCCTTTCAAAAGCACAGCAAAGGATTTTGCTCAGGATCTGTTGATAAGTTTGAATTAAGAGCACTTTGTGTAACCTTTCAATTTTTGCCACAAAATGTTTTCCATTGTGTTCTGGAATCTTTTGTTCCCATGACACTGCTTTCAGGTTTGGGCAAGATTTTTTTGACTACTTTTTCATGCTATAATGCTCAGAAACATAAGTTTCCCTGTTTAACTCTGCCCAGTGAGGAATCACATAAAGACAGCCAAGTTTCTGGATTCACTTACTGCATCAGCTTTATTATAACATTAAGTGTTACTGAAATTGTAGCTCACCAAAGAAAAGACCTTTCATCCCCCTGTGTAAGCAGGGCTTTTTTTGTTCCTCTAGCACATGCATATGAGTAGACTGCTGCCCTGAGCATTACCTTCTCCAGGTAAGAAAAAAGAAAGCAAATAAATCACCTTCTATCAATAGGCCAGGGAAAGATTAAAACCTCACCCAGAAATGTGACTGTTAATTTACAGAAAGCCATAAAAGCCAGGCTGGGTGCCAAGCAGTGCAGCATTATTTGTGCTTCAGCATTCTTTACCTCTTTCTATTCATCAGTGCATGACTCGTTAGACAACTCTCATTCCATGCAGACAGATGAATAATTGTCTCAAGCAGACATGGTTTACAGCCTTCCTAACTTCTCCAATTGACTGGGCAGGCTGTAAGGAATGGCTTTCTGCCTTATGAAATATAGTCTATAACTTAAAAGATCTTTGTAAATAGGTTAAAGGTTTGGGGTGTTTCATTGAGTCCTAGTAACAGCACAGAGCACACCAGGAGCCTCAAAACAAGGAGCTAAAGAGAACAATTTCACCAAGTACAGCCCTTAGGATATGTGGTACTGCTGTAATGAAGAGTTTTATTACTCTTACAAACCTTTGCTTGGTACTTCATGATATTATGGAAGGACTCTGGAAATGAGGAGGCATCATTTACTGCATGATTTTTGGTAAGATTCTGCAGGGATGTGTGCTTGGCCCCCTGCTCCTCAGTATTCCTGTCAGAGGACTGAAAGACTTACCATCTTGCTAGTGAAATGCAATGAAAAATGAGTGGTGTGCTCAAGAATGCATGGGAAAGGTCAAGTTCCATGGAGTGACGTGGATCAGTTGGCCAGGTGAGTTCATTTGAGCAAAGATATTTTAACATGCAAACTTGTATATTATGAAATAAAGACAACATGGGTCACACTTGATGTGAGACCATATATCAGAGGGCAGGTGACTGCAGAAGATCTCATCATAGCAGCAGGTAAGGGCCTGGTGCAGTCCTGCTGCAGGACTGGTGCACTAGAAGTTGCAATGTGAATCCCTTGATTTAAAGCTTGACAACAAGTGTGGCAAGAAGCAGAGTAACTCTTACTGGGTTTTCAGTCTGGTTGATCCCAATGAGAAAGACAAGCTCCGAGAAGAAAAGGGCAGCCACCAGGTTCTTGTGGATGCTGTGCAGGTTGGAGCGCAGCGTGCGGATCACGAGCAGCAGGATGAAGGTGAGCAGCAAAGCCACCAAGGAGATGGATACAGTTGTGTAAGTGACAATCTTCAGAGGAAGCACCTCTCCATTCTGTAGAAAGACAGAGTGACAGGGTCTGTGTGTGGTTTTCCTTCTTTTTCCTCCTATCAAATCCACTACTTGGAACGCCAATGTCTTCATTACTACTAAGTCAACACACAGATTTCCTTCAGGACCAACAGGAGTTGCCACCTCTTGAGTCACTCAACATGTTGAGTGCACCCCGAGGATGCACTGAGCAGGTTAAGAAGCTCCTTTCAGCAGGCCCAACAGTGGGTGCTGTCAGGCATGGGGCAACACAGCCCTGACACACTGCAAGATGGCACTGATCTGCTGCCAATGCTCTGAGCCTTGCTTGAAGCTCAAGCTCTAAGTTCAAGCCCTTGAATACTAAAGCCCTCAAAAAAGATGAGCTTGACATCACCCACCTCTCGTTTGGAAATGTCCATCAGCACAGCAAAGCTGGTGATATGGTTGCACTGGCAAGCAATGTGGCTCTGGTTTCTGGAAAACAGCTCACATCCTCTGGAGGACCAGGCACCTGTCCCACCAATCCTGCAGGAAAAGCCAGGTATTTCTGAGAGTCAGCCTCTGATCTCCCCTAGCCACCCACTGCTATTGCTCTCTGGGGCAGCTCTTGCTCTGTAACCAGAGAGGACTGTAAGTACCAACACAAAAATAATTATAGCTCTCAGCTGCATGAATGAGGATCACCAACTTTCAAAGTCTTGAAGTAGTTTCTGATACAATAGCTGGCTCTGCTGGCCAAATTTTGTAGTTTTGTAACAATCTGGTTTGAGTTTAAAAACCAAAAACCACAGAGAGATACATGTGTTTGAGCCAACTCTCTTTCCCTGCATTTAGACACTGCCTGCAGAGCTCTGGTGTGAAATAAGTTTCAGCAATAATGTGATTTCATTCTGCTGTTCCTCTGGAAAGTACACAAGAAAAGCTTAACAACAGTCCATAATATTTCATATCAGGAGATCTCTTGTATTAGGAAGAACTGCTCCCATAAAAAATATTCCCTGTGCACCCTTGGTTCACTCCAGTGACTTCAAAAATTATTTTTGCATCAATATTAATTACACTGAAGTTAGTGAGTAATAAAAATAGTCTTGTGCTACTGAAAGAGTTTTTAATTAGACATGACAGCAATAAAATATTTGTTAACCAGTTTCAGTTATCACTTTCTCTTGGAAAGTACTCACTTTCTATAAACTCTTTCATTACATGCAGCTTTTCAACTGGGGCTGTAGGAAGATGGAACAGACAACAATGCCACCGAAGCTGCCAGCAAATAGCAAAGAGGTGAATCACTTTAGAGGTAATGAGTTAGTCAAGCCCATACAGTGTTTAAAAATTTATGGAAAAGGACTTGCCATTCCCTCATAACTGGCAGAACCATCTGTACATACAAGCAAACACACTCCAAAGGCAAAGAGAGCAGTTCATTACTGCAAACATAACAGATTTCTGTTGCCTCTTCAATCCCTTCAACAGGAGAATCTCCTAAAGCTTTTAACTAGGAGGCAAACAATTCCTAGGTTAGTTTGCTCTTCTATTTCCAGCACAAGATAATGCCTTTTGGATTTTTTTTTTTGTTATTAGGAAACAAGTAACAGCTATTCCTTTTACTCTGGGCAGACAATACCATCCTCTCCCTATACCACTTGGTTTCATGGCTGAAAATTGCATGATCTATGTAATAGTTACCAAGTAACTTAGCAAGCAGTTACCCTCCAATACATTTTCTTTTGCTTTATTTTTGAAATCATAGAATGGTTTGGGTTGGAAGGAACCTTAAAGATCATGATGGCATTGTGTTTGTTAGGAAGCACACTGCTAACCCTTGCTTGGAGGAGTCTGATGATTCTTCTCAGGTTGGTGAGAAATGACTACACGGCTCTAATTGCACCAGAAATTAGTTGAATAAACTGAGCAAAAAGAGTCCTTCTAGGCACAACTTCTCTGCTACTGAGACAGCTGCCATGCACAGGCCTGAAGCAAGCAGGGAACATACGTGATGGAGTGATTCCAGAAGACACACACAGGCTTGGTTCTCTCCTCTGTTTCCAGCATGGCATACTCCACTATGATGGGCTTTTCCAGCAGGTTGGGAGGAAGCTCCCTGTCACTGTGAATGGCTGTGCTGACCACAGGGGTGTTAATAATAGGGCGATTTGGCAACCTGCAGAAGGATAGCAATTGCAGAGTGATTGAAATGTTAGCACACAAAGCACTGACGTGGTAGGTTCATAAAGAAAAGATTCACAAGTTGCTTCCACTCAAAAACTGAACCATCAGCCTTTTGCACAGCTGTGTTTCCAAATGCTGCTGGCACTATATTGTCCCACAGTGTGGCAGAGGACAAGAGACAGTACTGTGGTGTCACAGGTGACATTTGGTCAGTAGAAAAGCAGCTGTGGCTTGCCCCACACACTCAGAACAAGTGGAAGAAGGGATCTGCACAATTCCCAAACAGGCCCGCAGTTTACCTCAAGCTCCTTCGATCAGGATCATAGTTCTCAGGCAGGAGGTGTCCCAGGGATCTGTAGATAATGACCACAGCAACAGTGTGGTGTGTGGAGTCACCTGGATGTCTTTTCCTTCTCTTTGCAAAAGCACTCTCGAGGCTCAGGGCATCATTATTTCCTTTAGAGGATAATTTCTGATTTGAAGGCTTCATTGTAGGCACTGCTGTGAAATGAACACAAGGATTAAATTCTTCCCACACAACTTCAGAGCTACCATTTAAACTGTTAGTTTTGCTTTGCAAAGACACAGAAATGTTACTGTTGCTGTAACTAGGCTTAGAACACTGTTCTATTTGGTATTTTTAATAACATTTTAGCCCATTACATAGTTACACAGCTCAGAATCAAATAACCATTGAACCATGAGTAACCATTTAGTCTAGCTAGAAAATAAGCTACTTCTAAGCTAGAAGATCCACGAGTATATAAATACTCCATGCATGATTAAGGGACATTAAAGCAATATGCATGCTATCAAATTGCATGTACCTTTAGCTATGGCAAAGCTAGTGTTATGAATACACCAATTGGTCAGGTGGGCTTTCTCCCTGCTAATTCTCTCATATAATGAGCTTTCAGTTTGGGCACACTGAATTCACACTCCCTTTTTTCCTCACAGAAAAGACACAAGTTACACAAGCAGGTGCCCTGTTTCTGAGGAAAAAGTCATAAAGCTGTCTTAGCTTCTATTAATTATTTTGTGTTCTTTCCACAAGTGTTACTCTTTCCCCATTCAGAGGATATTCAGCCATGGCACATGCATAGTGATTGCACTTTGGGTTACTCTCTCTCTTTCTCAATTCCCTTGCCCAAGATAACTCTCAGCAATCTTGGGGTACTCCCTCAAGTGTTTTCTCTCATCACCAACCTCCCTGAGCAGCTCAACACTTTTTCTTTGCTGTCTTGTTCTGACAACACAGCTCCCAGATGTGGATTCTCCATCTCTCAGCTCACCTCCCTCCATCTCTGCAGGGACTGGGGGGCTGCAGGCTCCAGGTGGCTGTCCCATCCTAACCTGGTGGGAATGGATGCAGAGCATGTCTCTGGCACTGACAGGGTGGTTTGAATGGCCTGGAGTGAGACCTGACAGACAGGTAGAGCCAGTCAGGCTGCTCCCATGCTCCTGTCGCTGCCGGCAGGCAAAATGCCTCCAAAGTATGCACAGCTGCTCCATCCCTGAGTAACGTTCTCCTGTGTGTGTTTGGGCACCTTGCTCTCATCCTAGTACCACTCTGCCTCACGAGGATTAATCACACTCCTTGGCAGCTAGTCCAAATTGCAGCAGAAGGGTTTTACCTTTCCTGTCTGAAGGTCTGAACAAAGTCTCAGGGAAGACAACAGATGACTCCAGATCTTTTGGATAATCTTCTTTAATCTCATGGAATCGTGGTATTCTAGCTCCCGTGAAATTAGACTTGTCAAAGATGTCAACAGCAATAACTGGGAGGAAAAAACCAAAAGTTTCCCATCAAATTAACTTCAATGCTCTCAAATGGGATACTGCAACCAAATGAAACAGGAGGGAAAAGTTAAAAGAGCTGCACAATGCAGAGAAGATATTTAAACACCCAACTACAAAGTTAATTTCTCTTCATTAAGGTATTAAGTGGCAATTAAAAGCTTATGTGTCAGTATTATGTTACATTTGCCAAATTATAGATTTATTTTTGCAGTGGAAAGGAATTCACAAGGCAGTAAGTGTCTCACACCAGGGAAACACTCCTGCAAACACTGTTTGCAGCACAGGCTGGGATCTCCCATCCAGCACATTGTGAAAGCTCCCATACAAAATGGCAGTTTTCAAAGCAGGTACTCACTCATGTTAGTGGCTACAATGACAAAAGGGCTCATGTAAGTTTTCTTCATGTTCTGGGCCACGTTGTTGAAATACTCCTCATAGTGCCTGAGCAGGTGAGCAGTTCCACCCTCTGTCCGCTGAATCTGCTCCCAGTGCTCCTTGTTGCTGGGGTCCAGGAGAGCACTGCCCACTTTGATAATGTTCTGAGAAACAAAGAACAAGCCTAAATTACAAAGCAAACTGAGTTTCAAGTGAGGAATATTGACACTGATTGGCATTACTGCCTCAGGTGAGTGTCTAATGAAACACTTGAATGCAGACACAGGAAAATATGCACAGCAGCTACTCCCCCTCAGGTTGATTTTTGTTCCATAAAGCAAATCCCTCCACACTTTTTATGAGCAAAGTAAGCCAAAACTGGGGGCTGTAAGAGAACTGCCTACTTTCTTTCCTCTTTATGACAGGAAAGCTAGCAGGAAAACGCAGAAACAAAACCTAATCATGTTTGCTTTGTCTCGGAGATGGGAGAGACAAGCAAAGCAGAGTGCTTGCTATGTCCTCTGAAGAACTTCCCCAGAGAAATCAACATGATGTGCTATGTTCAAAAGCAAAAGAAAGTCATCGATAGCAATATTGCTTTCTCCTTTATTTTGATTTGGTTGTTTATTTTTACTTTGTTGATTCCTGGAGACCTAGGACAACTTGCATGGTGAAGAATGACAAGAGTGAGTATTAAGTTGCACGTGCAAACCCAAAAATGCATCAAAAAACTTAAAGCATGTTATTGTCCCTCCATTTTTACATTGCTTACAAATGGTGTTAAAAAGGAAGTTCTAGCTGAGGACCTGCCCCTTCTGCCCTTTCTTCCATGAGGCTGAACAGAAGAAGACCCCAAAAGAGAGTGTTACATAGTTTAAAGGGCAAAGGTGCTAAGGATTTTAATCTTGGTGTAGCTATGAACTACATTATTGTATCAAAACCTAATTCCTAACTGCATAAAAGATGGTAGGAATTAACCACCTCAATCTCTAATATAGCCAAGGCAGATATTTAGGCTTCATTTAGAAGCAGATGGGGAAGATGCTATATTGCCTAAGTATTGTCTGAGGTTGTTGCAAGAATGTTGTGAGATACAAGAGGCTGCCAGGAGGGTAAGAAGCACTACATGGTTCCCCAGGAACGCAGGAGACACATGCTGTACTTGGTACCAGGCCTCCTTAGTGTTTGGCAATGTTATTTATGGGATTTTATTATCTATTTTTTAGGCTTCTCCTTGAGACTATAAAAGAAAAAAAAAATCCCTCTTCCCTTGTGCTCCCTCAATCCAAGAATTACCTCCTTTGTCTCAGGAGCTTTACTGAGTAGTTTTCAAATTCCTGACTTATCCTAAAATTAATTAGGGAGTTCTTGAAAACGCGAGTTTCAGTGCCAAGTCCATAGAAAAATAAATTAAAGCACAGGCTTCCAAAGCATTTCTTTTGCTTATTGTTCTTATTTTTACTTAATAAAACATGCTAAAAGCAAAGTTCCTTCTCAAGATCTGAAGGGGGAATTCCTTCACTCCACAGCCCACAGGTACAAGTTTGTCAGCACAGTGTCTCCTTAGGAAAGGAAAAACTAAATCTCTTAAACTCTGGTGCATCTCGAATGCTAAATGTTTCAGAAGTTCTCCACTCTGTGTTTGAGACACAGAGGAAGCAATGACATGACATGCTCCACCTTGGCCAAAGCCAAATTTACTTATCCTCTGCCATAAAACTTCTAGCAGGAACTGTAAAAGCTCAGCACAGGATGAAGTTCTCTCTCTTACCTCATTGAATTCCACATCCCTTGTGGCTGCCAAGTCAAAGCCTTGCTGCTGGCTTTCATACTGGAGGACCCTGATCATCACCTGGTAAGCTGTCCTCACATCATTGCCATACAAGCTGGGTGTGTACTGGGTGGCATTCTGCAGCACCCTCACGATCCCAATGCTTTTGTCTCCATCCAGCTTGGTCTCATTGTGCTGTAACTTCTCATTCTGAAGGAAAGGCAAGGAAAAAAATCCTCATGATGTATCTTTCTTTGTTCATTCTGGTTACCAAGACAATCACCATCTAGGTATTTTTGGCACAAAGTAGTTGTTTGATCAAAGTGGTGCCTTGAGAAAGTGTTGAGCTAGAAAAGCACAAGAGTCCTGACGAGAAATGAGGGAGTTCAGGACTCAGTCAACAGATGGAGTGCAGGACTATCAAACTGAGGTCTGATGTGATTGTCATGTACAAAACAAAGGCAAAAAGGAGAAAACACAACTTACCATGATTTTCAGCTCAACAAAAGTGCTGGTGGTGCAGTTGAAAAGCTCAGGAGGCAGCCAGCCCTTCTCAATGTTGCAATGGCGAACTGCATTTCCTGAAGGGAACAAAGTCTTAGTGCTAACTGATGTTCTGAAATGTGGTGAGGAAAGCTTTGCAGATTTTAAAATATCACAGAATCATTAAGGTTGGAAGAGACCACCAAGATCATCCAGTCCAACCATACTTATCACTACCATACCACTAAACCATGCCTTTAACTAGAGCATCTAAATGTTTCTTAAGCATCTCCAGGGATGGTGACTCCACACAGCAGCCTATCCTGGGCTTTCTGATTTCCTGCACTTTCAGCTTTCTTAGAGCTGAGCATGTATTTCACTTCCCAAACTGGGATTCCTGTCTGAGAAAAGTTAAAGACTACTAATCTTCATAAATCATTATCCTCAGGTTTTATTTAGCAAGTGTCAAGATCTGATTAATCACTGTCATCTCTCAAATGAACTCAGCAATCTGGTTATAACAAACATGAGAAAGACTGTGCACTTCTTAAATGTTTCTGGAAACATAGACCTGCTCAGATTTCTGTGCAATAGATTGTATAGGAAAACCTCCAGGGATAAATGCTGGCTTCATGTCAGAACATGTTGGGACCTTCACACACTGCAAACACTTCAGCCAACAGGGAGAATTGCCTTTTGCCACTTGGGAATGGTTGGAGAGCAGCTTAGTGTTTAATTGAGCCTATGATTTTGCATTATTTATCACATAATTTTAAAATGCCACTCGTGGCTGTGAATTGCAAGCTCTTGAGTTCAAAATTTACACGGTGCCAGTTAACTTGCATGTCTAAGCCATTTAATTAAGAATATCTAAATAAGAATTAATTGAACAATATCTAATCATGTTATTTCTATTCCACAGGTGAATATGATTTTGTGCTTGTCAATTCCAGTTTCAAAAATCTGACCAATGTTTCCAGGGACACCCAGAAAAAAAGCAGGTTGTCCTTTCCTTGCTCACATGCTTTACCAAATGTGTTTTTCAGCTGGCTCAATGGGTTAGAGAAAAGCTGTTGGGTGGAAATACAGGAGTTCTGTTATAACTTTTAGCTTTATTAGTCTCCAATCATCATGTAAATGATTTTTCTCATTTTCTCTTTGTCCAGAGGAGCTTTCTCACTAAAGAACATGTACAGGTCACTAGAAACTAAGTTATGCTAGAATTGCTGTGCTTTTTTTTTCAAAATACAGATACAGAATTTCTATTCTTTATATGTGTTTATCTGCTGCACTTTTGTATTTATTTTGTATGTATTTTAACAGTTCTTGAGTTTCAGCTGGATAAATTTTTCTGCTTGTGATATGCATGAGCTAATTCATTGGGTCTCCAGACCCACTGAATTAATTCCATTTCCTATGTACACATTTTTCTTCCCTCCCCACCACCCCCTCCCTGAACAGTCATGTAGATAAAGTAGTTAATGTTTTACCCAAGGAACTTACCCACTGATCCCTTTGGACATGGCACAGCAGCTGGCTGGCCAAACTTGGTCTGTGGCCACCAAATGCCAGCCTCGAAAGCTTTGGGACAGCCATTATAAATTACTAAAAGCAGAAAGAGAAATCATGCCATTGTTCTGACAAGATAAAAATCACAACAAGGAGGTATTTCAACCTGCCTAAATCAAGGACCTTCCTGTAGTTCCCAAGCCCCATCAAGATACCTGTCCTACATTTTGCCTTCCAAGCTCTTACCTACCTGCTGCTCCTTATCCAACCGTGTGGGCAGACAGGAACAGAGAGAGGAGAGCTCAGGATGATTATGGGGCTCCAGATTTTGGCTCTGTCTACCTCTGCCTGCTCCTTTATTGTGGTAAAACATTTCTCCTTCATTTCACCCACACACTGTGGTGAGATGGCTGCTGCAGCAGCTTTGTGCTGATCACAGGAGGAGGGTGGGTGGGTGAGAGGAAAGGCAGGATGGGCAAGATGGGGAAGAAAGGCAGAGAGCACAAGACAGCCTCTGTGGGCAGCGGGTGCCAGGGCTCTCACCTGCCTCTTCAGCACAGCAGATGAACTCAGGTTTCCAGTAAAATTGGATTAGTGTTTTGCTCTCCCCCTCTAAGCTTGCTATATTCCCATTTGATGAAAATGAAAGAAACATGAGCTTTTTTCTTTTCCCCAGCCCCTATAAGCCATAATGGCACAGACTCAGGAGAAGGAGTGCATGTTTCAGCTGCCACAGCTCCCATTGTCCCTACTGGAACCACTCCACTAGGCTCACATGTGTCCCAGCATGGAGCTACGTGCCCACCACTGTGCACCTCCCATCTGCTTGCTGCTAGCAGCTCTGATCCTCCAACTAGAGCCTGGCTGCTCAGCAGCACTTGCTGCACAGGAGGTACCTTCACAGCCCTTGGTGGTGACTTCAGCAAAGGGATTGTCACAGCGGTTGCACTGCCGCCCGATGACGCCAGGCTTGCAGGGACACTGTCCTGTCTCCATGTCACACGTGCGTGTGTAGGAGCCAGAGGGGAAGCAGTCGCAGGGGTAGCAGGTGTCACTGCTCTGGGGCCTGTAGTAATTGGCCTAGAAAAACCAAAATGATTAGATATGAGGTATTTGACTCACATTCCAAATTGCTTGTGTTTCTGGAATCCTGTGCATCATAGAATCCTAGCATGGTTTGGGTTGGAAGGGACTTCTGGAGCTCAACTAGTCCAACCCCCCTGCAGTGGGCAGGGACATCCCCAACTACATCAGCTTGCCCAGAGCCCTGGCAAGCCTCACCTGGAATGCCTCCAGGGATGGGGCCTCAACCACCTCCCTGGGCAACCTGGGCCAGTGTTCCACCACCCTCGTGGGGAGGAACTTTTTCCTAATATCAAGTCTAAATCTACTCTTCTCCAATTTAAAACCATTGCCCCTTGTCCTTTCACTCCAGGCCTTTGCAAACAGGCCCTCTCCAGCCTGCTTGGAAGTTCCCTTTAGGTACTGGAAGTCACAAAAGGGCTAATTTTGCAAAGCACAGGGTAGTAATGATATTATTATTAAAAGAAAAGTTAATAGCTATGGAAAGTGTTCTGTAAGCCCAGGCAACGTGGAGAGGCAGAGCTGACTTCCCAGGGGATGCCTGGGCTGCCTTGTGCTACAGGCACGCAGGGTTTGGATCACCATTTGCAGCAGGGGAGCGTCTACATTGCTCCTCCTGTGGCCAGCAAACATATTCTTGGAGGAGTTTACTCTGCTTTGCAATTCCACTCTTGCACGGCATGAATAAGTCAGCAAGGAAACTTCTTGCACTGTCCATCTGTGTGCAGGGTGGAGAGCAACCAATGAGCACGTATTCAAATGGCATCTGTAAATTCCTTTGATCCCAGGAATTAGGCAATCACACAAGAGCATGGGGCTGGCACCCCACTGACTCCATTTAACGCAGCAGTTGCTGTGTGTCCTGCTGCCATTTCAGAAAGGAGCACGGGGCCAGATTCACTGCTGCCCCTCTGCACAGGCTCAGCTCCTCTGATGTCATTCAAGCCTATTGTAAAAGCTATTGTGAGAAGTCCTTTGTAAAAGCTTCAGGAGGGAAGCACCTCCCCTCCCGGGTCCCTGCTCCGTCCCTGCCTCTCCACGCCAAATTCCTCTTAAACTCGACAGAGCTGGCACTGAAGAAAGCATTTAGCCTCTTGTATTGTTTACCTGTCTCCAGCTGCTAGGCCTTTTGCTGACCATTGCACAGAGGAGAGCTTCACCCAGCTGGCCCGAGCTGTTTCATGGCTGTTACTCACTTGTGACACACAAAACACCACTGGCACTCCTCTGCGCCCAGGTCTGATCTCCTCTGATAAACCAGGCTGTGCTCCAGAGGGATCAGAGCCAGGCTTTCCTCCTCACAGTTTTGCTTTCCAAATGCAAATAAGATAAGAGCTGCACAGTATGGCTTTGTGAAGGGCAGTGCCAGCAAAATGTAAAGATTATCTACTTATATTTGTGATACAAAGCACTTTGTCTTGGATACTCACTTGTTGTAGTTATTGGTTGTATGGGTACTTTTTAAACTACAGAAATGCTGACCTAAGACTGGTTTCTTTTGCTTACCTTGCAGTGGCATTCTCCATTGGTCTTATTGCAGTCAGAATCAAACCCTTTACTAGTCTCACAATTACATGGGCCACAGATGGGATTTCCCCACCAGCCTCTGGGACAAGGCAGGTCGATCCTGGAAAACAAAACCAAGTGGAAAGAAAGTTCTTTTAGGCTCACTCTTACAAGGAGGGAAAAAAAGAGCTTTGGGGCACATTTTCACTCAAGTCTATCAGCTTAATGAATGTAATGCATCCAACAATCAATGCTTTTATATATATGTACACTGTAATAAAAGAAAATAAAGACGATCAGTGGTATGAAACCCTAGAGGGAATGCATCTCTCCATGTTTGCAAGACCAGACTATGAATCAAAGACTATGACTGGAAGCTATCTGGAAGGATCAAGAAACCAAGAACAAAAATAGTTCTCTTACTTGCTCTCACAGTACTGTCCATAGTAGCTTTGTCCACATTCACAGGTGTAGCCATGGGATGAGCTAGGTTTGTGCACACATGTGGAGACATGCTCACATGGGTTCAAGTTACATACATCAACACAGTCTCTTCCAAAGTATCCTGGAGAGATAAGGTCATAAAATTACAGCAACCACTGTAATTTAAGATTTGCATCCCTCCAAAAAAAAAAAAATCTCTTTTTCTTACACACTAATAACATCTTCAATAATCAGTAGATCTCTCTGAGATACTGTCAGAAGGTAAGCACTTTGTAAGCATGCTGCTGCTGCTCTTCTGATGAGCACATGAAGATGTGATCTAGCAGCTGGATGAGTGCCTGGGTTGGTTACAGGGTTACCTGGGTCACAGATGCAGGAGTAGCTGTCCCAGTCATCACTGCAGTAGCTGTGCTGGGGACATGGGTTGGAATCACAGGGGTTATCCACTTCACAACCCTCCTTCACATTGATCTTAATAGCCTGTTTCATGTTGAGTGTAGCTATATTTGTAGATGTCTCTCCCATTCTTACTCCCTAGTGACAAAAGACAATTATTTCAACATTAGAGTCTTCATTTGGAATAGAGCACTCTGTGTCTCACTACTTCCATTAATCCATGAGGCTACACTTTGAAGAAACATCACCTGATGAGCCAAACCCAGATTTGTTTCCAAATGCTGTTCCCCTGGGAGACCAGATTTGTACCTGGGAAAGTGGGTGGACTTTAGTATTTTATTCTTAGATTGTTCTGAAGAAGGAAATAGAAATGTTTGGGGATGGCTGAAAAAGAAAACCTCACATTTCCACATGGGTATTTGCTACCCTTTTCTTCTCCTACCTGCATGCAGCCATAGAAGCCCTGCTGAACAGACACTTGGTCTCCAGACACACCTCCCACAATGATGCTTTTCATTTTCAGTCCAGGTAGTTGATTTCCAATCTGCACAGTGCTCTGTTGAGGAAAAGGACAGTCAATAAGAAGCACTATCACCCTCTGTGACACAGCCAGCCTGTTTTCTGTAGTGATGGAGTCAAGCAGGAGCTGAGAGGAGATGACAGAAGCAGCATCAAAGCAGCGAGGAGCTAGACATCTGAATGGGGCTTTTTACAGACTTGTTCATAAGATATCTGATCACTAGGCTTAAGAAATTAATCTAACTTCATTAGGCACAAATGATTGCAGAATATGGCTCACAGCATTAAGGTTTTGTTCACAATCCCTTATCCTACTTTCTCCTAGAGACAATTCTGTAGTGCTCAGTGGCAAAGTTACCATGCTGCCTTACCTGGTACATCCCATAGTCCAAGGACATGACAGCAAGGTATTTGATGTCTTTCCCATCTTTAGCACTCTTCAGCTCTATTAATAAATGATGCCATTCCCCATCACTGACTCGTGACTGGCTCATCTTCAAACTAGCAACCTGGCTCAGGCCACTGTACACCTCAAACTGCAGGTAGTTGTTCAGTATCTGTTGACAAGAGAAAAAAAAAAATCAATCCTATTTTTTGCTATATATTTGTATTTGATGCAGAAGGAAGCAGAAGGCAAGATAATAATGTTTCCTGAGACAACTCAAAAGGGAATAAAGAACCAAGAGTAAAGAAGGGAACACTTGCAATAACTCCTCACATAAGTCTGCACGTTCAGACTCTTAACCTACCCTTCTGACAAAAACCACCCCGAGAACAATCAAGAAACATATTTTTTTAAATCTATATTAATGCACTCTGTTTTAAAAAAAGTCTTACATCAATGAATCTGAATTTTACAATGATCTTCTGATCACTGAATCTCTGTAAAAGGCTGAAGAAATCACTTGCATCTACTGATGTGCATTTAGCTGTGTGGCCAAAGCTCTACAGTTCATGTGGCCACATCCATGGATGGGGGAGAATTCCTTAACTCTTTTCTAACCAAAGGCAGCTACGTTTTTACCTGAATGTTGATTTTGGAAGCAGCCCCAGCATTGGCTTGCATTAACATGCCATTGACTTTTCTGGTTCTGAACATCAGCCCAATGTACCATGGCACAGAGATGGTGATGTCCAGGTCACTCCAAATGATAATGCTTTCACCACTGAAACGCTGAGGAGAAGGCATTGCTGCACATCAAAACACAGGAGAGAAAGAGTTGATATCCTTCAGGACAAAGCTTAAGAGGAGAAATGACTCTATGCTGCAGCACTGAGCTATATTTAATCTACTCTGGAGTAAGAGCCCATCTAGAGGAGTCCCTGTGAAGCAGCAGATAACACTGTAAATTCACAAATTAACTCTTGTGGTGGAGGAGATACTTTCTTCTGGTGCCTACACTCAAAGGCAGCACCTCCACACTGCTATGGCATTAGACAGGTGAGGCATGTTCCTAGAAAGATAAACACAGGATCTCTACTGATCCAGTTCTGCTGATGAGTGGGTGGACAAAGCAGGAACTATGAGGGCAACAGATGCTGCAGATGTTTTCAGCATATCCTTGTCTATCTGCTTCTAATTAACAGATTAAACACAGAGGAAAAGGATAGATGGCAAGGCAAAGTATTAATTATAAAAACTCCAGGATCAGATTATTCAGCTGTCTCAGCTACACAGTCTCTTCAAAAGAGAAAGCTTATGTAGAATTGCCTCAATCATCTGCTTTAAATCATTTCATCCTTCTGCTCCACACGTGCAAAAGTCAGCCCTTTCCTTCCTCCTCTACCATGCCAACCTTCACAATGCCCTCAACTGCCAACTTCTTTGCTGGTGGTTTTCTAGACCAGACAGTCTAGAAAGCAAAGAGAAAGAGCAAAGCCAGGATGCAAACCTTGAGGGCTTCCCACCTGCTGGAGGCTAGGAATGCTGTTTGCAAGCACTTCAGCTTGGTTCCTGGGAGAACTGGACCAGCATGGCAATTAGCCACCTTCTTCCTTTTCTCACCGGTGGTGATTTCCCATGCTTGCAAATACCATTCCCTTCCCACACCTCCTCCCAACTCCCTTCCCTTCCCCGGGGCGAGGTTGCACCCTCCCCTGCTAGCAAAACAGAAATCCCCATCCATCAACCCTCTCTGACCTCCCTCCTCCCTCCAGCCCTTCCCCTGGGACCAGGCATCTTCATGGAGTGGCTGGTGGCCACATCCAACGTATGCAGATGGGACCTGACCACTCCTGTCACCACAGAGGAGAGGGCACACGCTTCCAAGCATCTCCCTGCCATTGGTGAGGTAGTGATGCAAACTGATTGTTTGCTCAGGGTTTATTGCTTTGAAGCACTGCCTCTGGCTCTACCTAGACCTTTTAGGGACTGTCACACTTAAGAGGTCATAAGAAAGACATATAGGCTATTCATTATGGAAACAGAGGGCCTGAGGAAACACTGCCAAGATTGGGATGTCACCTGCAGTTCAGGTGTAGGACATGTGGCAGCTTTTGTTTTGGAGCAGACCTGTGGCATACATACTGTGCTAAAGTGGTTTGCAAATCACTGTGATGTGTGTGCACCTCAGCTTGGATACCTGCTATTCCAAGGTCCATGCCTGCTAGGAATAATCAAGAATGCTGGGTTTGGGGTAGATAGATCAGAAGAACAAAACCTTTGACCATGCTGCAAACTATTCTGGGCTAAGTGTCACATGGGGATTAACAGAAACAAAGACCCACCACATCTCCATCAGAGGCCAGAATTTGGCCTGTTTCTAGGAAAGCCATGTCTAGTTTAAGCAGGTTTCCTTTCCTGGAAGCCTCCAAATAAGCAACCTTCCACTAGACATGGAGGTGCCACCTTGGAGTGGGCAGCCCACCGCTGTACCAATCCCATGGGATCCCTCACACAGATGACTCCTCATTTTCTTGGTAAGAAACTAACTTCACACTCTATAAAACACACCTGCTGCTCCTTCCTCATCCTTTATTAATGAGGTTTTACACATATATGCACATTATGTTCAATCAAAGAAAAACCCAATAAAACTGAGAGTGCTCCTACTCAGCAGAGAGTGCCTTCTTGCCAAGAAAGTGGTGATTAAAACTGCACATTCATCCCTGGTTTGAGTCCAAGCCCAATAAAGTCAGCAGGATGCTTTCCACTGGTTTAAAGGGGCTTAAGATCAGGTATTTTTACTATAAACAAATTACTAAAATCTGCCAAGTTCTGTGGAACCACTTCACTTATGTAAGCAAAGCAATGAAAGCTGCTGCTAGCCACGACTATCAAATTTACTCTATGGCTGAGCTCGACAATTATTTCAAACAGGTAATTGGTGACTTAGTCTTAATTACAATCTTCTGTTAGCTATCCCTTAAGCATCACAGTCTGACAGACGTGCTGTGAGATGTTAATGATGAGATGTGCAAAGAGGACTAGAGATGAAGAGGTGTCTGCATCCTACCTTGCTCGCAGTTCTTCCCTCCGTAGCGCACGGGGCACTCACACATGTATGTGTTCCACTTGTTGATGCACGTGCCTCCATTCTGGCACCAGTTGGCTTCACAGTAATTCCTCTGTGCTGCACAGCCTGAAAATCAGGGCAACATGGCTTTAACAACAAAACAGCTCTGAATGATTGCATCCAAGTTGTGAGGGAAAATGAAGAAATTATTATTATAGGTTGGTTTCCTTTCTTTTTAATATCCGTGATGTAAAACGTGAATGGTAAAAGTCTATGACACTTGCTCAACTGACAAACTCCTAAAGACAAATCTATCAAAGTGTCTACTAAAAGTAGACACTGAGCTGTAAATCTCTGGGGACTAAGAGAAACTTCTGGGGAAATATCAGTGCATGCTTGTGGTGTTCCTACTCTTCCACTGCTGCAGAGAGGCAGACTGACTGGTGCTGTGACCCACTGTCACTGTTCACAACTTACTGTCATCTAACTGAGATGCTAAGTCAATGTGCAGTGTTACACAGTGGAATAACACTACTATACATCATTGTTCTATGGAAACGTGCTTCCAAATGAGGAAAAAAATATCCTTCCTAAAGAAAATACTTCATGGTGCTCTGATGTGTATTTCCATAAGATAAAAACTTGTATTTAACTAATATTAGAGACAGAATTCTTAAAAAAGGGCTCCAAGACAAAAGGGCAATTTTAAGCATACACCATAACTCCCTTCTTAAACCATGATCAATGCAACATAACTAAAACCTGCCATTTCATTCTTAGACAGGCCTTCAGCAGCATGGACAAGAACTTGTGCTTTCTTGAAGGCCTCCCTCAGGCACTAGATGGCTGCTATCAGGTCTCCCCAGAGCCTTCTCTTCTCCAGCCTGAGCAACTCCAACCCTCTCAGCCTGCCTTCACCAAACCAGAAGCTCCAACAGGCTGCTTCATCAAGCAGGCTTCAGATTTGGGGCACTGCAGAACTTGATTTACAGAACAAACATCATTTATTAAAACGTCATTTAAAACATCTTTTTCATGAAGTAACTCCATCAGCTTTCAGAGCAAAGTGACTTTTAAAAGGTAGTAAAATAAAAAAAGAGGAAAAGTTCATTTAGGAGTAAATTCCTGGGTGAAACTCATAGCAATGCAGAAGGTCAGAACAAGCTCATTCCTTTTCTTTGTGCTGCCTAATCCTCTAAGTGTGCCATGGGCTACTGTGTCAGCTAATCCTGTAAGTGTGTCCCTGGCATTGGCACTGACTGCACCTGCTGGTCTCTCAGACATCCCAAGGCCTGTTGCACACGTGGTTACGGCAGAGAGCTTTGTGCTGAGGAGCTGGTTCCCCTCACCTGGCAGAGTGCCGTTGTTGGCGATGAAGCTCGCCATGTCGATGGGCTTGCTGTCGATAGACAGGTTCCTCATGCAGCCAATGAACTGTCTGTTGTGCACTGGGAAATCTTCAGGCAAGTTTGGGACACCACCAAGGAGGAGAGGGCCAGTTAGGTCCAAAGATCTAAAGAGAGAAAGAAATGCTGATCATTTCCTCCTGCATATAGTTTGGTTTGTTCTTTACCTTCCTGCTTCCCTAAGCATGTTGGAGCTGTTCAGTTTAGCCATGGTGCCATGCACTTCCCTCTGCTACATCAGCACTTGCAGAGCTTATAAGCAAAGGACTTTCCAGAAGCACCACAACTTTGAACTTTGGAGTTGTCTTATACACACAGAACCCAATGATCTCTCCCTAACATTGGCCAATATGAGAAAGAAAATGAAAATGATGGAAAAATGTGCTGCTGCAGGACACTTTCCTGACTCCAGTCACCCAAGGGCTGGTTTATGGTCCTCAGCACCTTTTAGATCTTGATATAATGACTCAATAATTACACAGTGCCAGCCCTTTTAAAATCCTCTAAAGATCTTAGTCTTAACATAATTTAGTGGATGAAGGTTCCACTGAATGAATCATCAGGTCATTCTGAATGAGCCCTAACTTTTATGGTGCCTCCTCCTCTTGGGATTTAAGAGCACCACATGTATCTCTATTCTTTTTCTGCTATCCCTCATTACTTTATATCCTTACTATGTTGCTTGCTGTCTGTCTCCTCTTTAAACACCAAAGCCTGAATCTTTTTTGGTCTTTTGTCACAGGACAGGGCTTTTTTTCATACAGGGTTTTTTTTTCAAATTGACTTTCAATGGCCTTTTCTGTATCCCCTTTACTAATATCTCACTTTAAGCTAGGACTTTTAACTTAAATGCTGGAAGTAATAAGCTTTTCAGCCATCTCCTTCGTCAATAAAATCTAACTTTGCCCTTCTCTCTGTATTTTCATACTGAGGAGATGCTTTTGGGGGGCTATCCACACTGACCTTTTGCATATTACAAGTAATTTGGGCACATATTTGTCTCTATACAAAACTGTACATTCTACCCAGTGTACTGACACTTGCAGGAGCCTCCAACAAATTCCCCTGACCACACTCAACCTCACTACCTTTTCTTGCTTTTCCAACTTGATTTGTTCAGTGGTTAATCACATACTGTTGACTCTCCCCCAGAAGAAAAGGAAGCAGTGAAAAACACAGATGGAAGGAATCCTTACTTCTTTGAGCCAGTCTGAGTCCCCTGGGCAGCACAGGTATAGTTTCCAATGAGGCTCCCGAAGCGCACAGCCACTGCTGTGTCACAGTCATCCACAGTCACCACAGCCACCTTCTCTCCAGAAGGTCCATGGGGAATTCCTAATCGCCCAATGTTGGGCTTCAAGAGAAAAATGGCACGTGTCAGAGAGTGCTGCACACGCATGGCAGTGAAATGCTGCCTCAGGCAGCTCGAAAACAGACTTCTGACCCCCCAAAAGGGACTAAAATAGGATATGTAACCAAAAGAGCAGAAGTTAAGTTGATCTACAACATTTAGGCAGGGAACAGAACCTCAATGGATGACTTCCAAGAGAGAACACACACACCCAGTGTGATATACAGCATGGTCAGAAGTGGCTTTGGTCCACTGCTGAACCACTTCATCCCAAATCACATCAAAGAGGCATTTTCTTACTTTTGCACAGCAAACTCTAATAAATTGTTTGTTTTGCAACTCTTCACATCAAGTGAATGAAATCACCTGCATTGTAATAACATTTCTACCCAAAGACAAGAAAACCATAAAATGATGTAAGCTCACAAATGAGGCTAAAGGCTTGTATCACATTTTCTCTGCTGAGGGTGCTGTGTCAGGACCACCACACTTCTGTGCCTCCACCACAAGTACATCCTTAGTCTCCACTAATTTCATACCTGATGAGATCTATCCTAACATGACTGACAGGAGATGATCTCTGCTATGCAGAAACTCCACAGACAGTCTCCCAGTAAAGCAGTGCATCATGACTGTTAAAAAAGCTATCAATAAATAGCTGCACAGCAGCCTCAGTGAAGAAGCAGTAAAACCATCCTCTGTGTTTAGTGTCTGCAGAGAGCTAGAGTCCTAATCTACCACTGGTGCAGGATCTCTGGGGGCTTCGTGGGTACAAGAGAAGCAAGGAGATGAATTCCCCTAGTTCTGCTGCTGTTCCTGTATGGTCACCAGGATCTGACCAGACTGGCACAACTGAAACCCAAGAGATACTTCCATGTGTTGATCAACAGTAGTAACTGCATGAGAACAGGAGATGGCTGGGCATCACACCAGTTTGCTTTACACTCACTTTAAGACATATATTGCTCAACTGTGTACTGAAATCATTTATTTGTCCAGCGAACAAGGAAGCAGTAAGGAGATAAATGCCTAGTCCTTCTGTTTTGCTTGTACACACATAATTTGTTAAAATACCTAAAGCCACTTTCATCACCTGTAAAGAGACACAGATGTATTTCTAAGGGTAATTATCCCAATGTCCAAAAATGATTTTAAATAGATGTTTCCAGTTGGAAAGAATTTTCCATTTCCTCTACCAAGAACTAATGTGATCACATAGTTTGGCAGTTACACAGAAGAAGGTTTTGACCTCTCTTGAGTGATATTAAGGCAGGGTTTCTTTTTTCCAATACTCCCTGGGCTTTGCCACTGCCTATAGCTTGGAAAGGCAGGAAGCTTACATATTTGCAGGGCTGAAAATATTCTTGTATGCAATGCCAGCAACATTAGTGAGCAGCTTTTCAATGTAAATGGCAAAAAAAACCCCCAACACTTAGAAAATTAACCAGAGGACAGGCAGACCTTCCCTTCCAAAATTATAATGTTTACATTCTGGGTGCTACTTCTATTCAGGAGGAGGAATGATTCGATTGGCATTTAGGTTCTTTTGCTTGAGTGCAATAAGCCATTGTTTCTTACCGGGGAGCCCTGACAAAGGCAGGGTATTTATTCTCTCAGCAGGGGGGATGTGCCCAATGTTAATCAAGATTGCAGCCTGAGGAGACTCAGCACTTTGCAGCTGCTCCATCACAGTCAAGTAGCTGCAGTGGCAAACTGATTTGGGGTTGTTGTTGGGGTTTTTTTTCCTACTTTAATATAGAAAGTGCAAAGTGTTTCTCTAGCTGGTCACTGTTCATTGCAGTGCAGCTCCTCTGGCATCTCTTCAGCTCTGATGACCACACAGAATCATAAGCTGAATGAAAAGAGATCTACTGGCAGACCAAACCATACTTAGTTGAAATGCATACTGATTTTCTGCCTCTGTTCAAGGGTTCTTTGATGGAACAGGCTTTTCCCCAAATGGAAGAATATGTTGCTGGGAAAGGAAAGAGAGATTTTCTGCATGATTTAATGTGACAGAGACTCTTTTTTTTCCCTCTTATATGTGGCAAGTACTACACTACTCATCTTCACAGCACCTAGCACAGGGAATACTTTATAACTGAAATAACGTGCAATAAATAAAAGACTGGAATAGAGGGAGTCTATGTTAGTAGTTCCTTCAGATCTGAATCATGAAACTGCCTTTATTCACTTAATATTTTGATTAATACTAACCACAGTTTGCTGGCAACACAAAGGATATTTAGAGTATCATGCATTAAAAAAAAAGAATAGTTGAGTGCTAGGAAGAGAATTAATCACAGCAACACGAAACTTGGGATCTAATGACAAGAATTCCGGATGTCATCAGCTGTAAATGATGAAAATAAGGAAAACATAACTATTAATAGACTACAAAACAATTATGAACCATGACAGGATTAGAAGGTAAAAGATACGATCCAGCAGTGGGTTGTTGTGAAGATGGCTATGAGAGACATTTTATGGCACTGAACAGGATAGAATTCTGTAGGCAATTTTGATTTACTTCATTAAAGTAAGTTCCAACTTGAGCAGATGCCAGGGCAATGGAAAGTTTACCTTCTCAAACAGACAAAATGGACTTGGTGTCTTCAGCCTAGCAAAGTAAAGGCTGGGGAAGGGTTTTGGAAATGAGAAGCAGCTATCAGTGCAAGGGACACAGGACAAGAACAAATGGGTCTAACATACCCATGAGTAATGAAGGCTAAAAATCACCAGGTGATGCTCAAGCCATGGGGGGGATCAGTCATAAAAAAAGAACCTAATTTGTGATTATAGAAGCTGGTGTTAGCAGAGGACTGGCCAATGCTTGGAAGATAATAAATAGCAGTAAGTAGTACTTGGAAAATAGACAAGCAAGTGTCTTGCCAACACTAAATGACTGCACACATAGTAGCATTTCAGGCATAACCTTTGTCTCAATGGAATCCTACTGGAGCAATAATGATCCCTAACAGTAGGAAGGGCTAACATTAACTAACACTGATTCACACTATTATTTTCTGGAAGTATGTTCAAGGAGTTAAAAGCCAGACTTTCATCTAGGTACTTTGCAGTCCCTTCTGCCTGTCAGACCCATCTCCTGAAACACCATGCTATGCCAAAGAAAAGTTTCATTAGCTGTGCCAATTCTGCACTCATGAGTAAATGTGCAATGTGGTGTACAGGAATTTACCAGCATGACCCCCATTAATGGCAATGCAAGTCATGGAACTGAGTTCCTGCTCATGGGGCTGAAAATTCACCTTGTGCTGCCTAACCCTGAATGCTGCCTTTTTACTTAATGCTTGTCTGGAAAGAGGTTGGGATTCAAACTTCAAAGACCACATGCTGCAAAAGTGAGTAGCAAGAAGAGGTATCAAGGAGAGAACTTGGTCTCCCTTAAACAAACTAGGAAAGAAGTGGATTCAGCCTGGACATAAGGAAAAGAAAGCAGCCCTGAGCATTGCAGTGTATTATCACCATGACACAGTGATTCTCCAAACGTTTTGTGCACCCCAAATTAAAGTTTGTTGTGTTCATTGCACTGACCTTTATGTCTTCTCATTATGATCACATACAGAAGCACTTGGAGAAGAGAAAGAAGCAGCTCTGACTCAGGATCCACATGAGAGCAGAAGCCACCTTCCTTTCTCTCTCTCTTACATAAAACAAGATGAACCACATTTATGTTCCTCAAAAAATGGCAATTAGTGCCTAAAATTGTACACAGTGTCATGAAACTTAACTTTGCCTCACTGAGTTTTCATGGAGATCATCAGTGGTTCTGATCTATGGGTGGACAATCTCAAATCTCCTGTCTAACCAAGACACTCCTCCTTGCCCAGATAGTCTCCCAGAACTGCAGCTCCCTTTCTACCACAGCAGAGTTAACAGTGAGACTTCTGCTCAGAACTTCCACAGAAAGAAACACATGTAGACTGTCCCAGATGCAAGCAAAACCCTGAGAAGCTTAATCTGTGAACTTGTGTTTTCTAAGCAGAGACCAGAAAGAGGAGAGAAGGTCATCAAAACACATCTTTTTACAGTTTGCAAATCTACTGCAGAAATCTACTTCCATTCCACTTAAAACATCAGGCATGGATATTCTCATGTATCTCAGTTTCATTTGGATCCTCTATTATTTTAATGTAAATATTTAAACTGCAAGAGCCCACACAGTTACTTATTACAGACACAGATGGTCTAACGATGCCCAGTGAATGGAAAAGGCACACAGATTGACAGACAATGGAAGCTTTGTCTCCAACACTTAACCATTACATTTTGACATTATGAAAACTAGAGTTTTCAAAAGTCACCAAGGAAAATTGTTGCAGAGGTTTAAGCAAATTGTCCAACTTTTGGTAGACTTATTTTGACTCAGACTAGACTTGACACTGTACATGTGATAGTTACACTACTTTTTGTTTAGTCAATCATCAGCAGCAATATTCTTGGATCTCACCCTTTTATTAGTTCATGTGCAAGATAATAGGGATTTTTCCAAAGGTCCCACAAACATCTCCTCCATCAGAAACACCTTCTTCCAACTTCCATTCTTAGATTAAAAAATACCCACTTGACTTTTTGCCAGAGGGAAGGAGGGTGAGTGGTTTTGGTCAGCCACGGGGAGAGTGTTCCAACATGAGAGATACTCCCTGAACTCCAACTGAGCTGAGCCACCAGGACTTCTGCCTGCTTTAGCCAGCCCATTGAGTCTTTTGAAGGGAAGGATACAGCAGCAGACTGGAAGTATGGCCAAGACTTAGGAACCCTTGCAGATGAGACACAACCCACCTTGTCATGCTTTGCATCACGAGACCTGTTTTCTTGGCAGACAGCTATAGCTTATTTTAAGTACTGCGTGTGCTCAGCCCACTGTACACATCAAAAAAACACATCTGTTTTAGAAAGTTGGTCTGCTCTGTGTGGCACAGCTTAATATGCAGAGCTTAGCTTGTTTGTCTTTTTAGTAAGTGCAAATGTGTAATAACAAAAGCCATCCCGAAGTCAGTGCCAGCCTTTCAGTGCTTCCAACCAAGAGTTTGCTTACTAGACAATAAGTTACCCTTCTGTTTTTGTTAATCAGTAGCTAGTGATTTATTGACTGTTCAGAGCAGCTAAAGGTTAAAAAGAATCTGTTTCCTAGTTATTTTTAAGACCAAAAAAAGGACTCCTCTGCATTGTTCATGCGCTGGGTCAGACCCCCACCGCCCTTAGAAGTGCTGGGTGGAAAATACCTCCCATTCACACCCTCTGGGGCTTTTGGCTTTCTAACGCTTCTAGCTACAGTAATAATGGGGGAAAATGGAGCAACTGGCATCGTGTCCCCCTGGAAGCTGCTGCTGCTGGGGCTGCGGCCGCGGTGCCCCCTCAGCGCTTCCTCATTAGGCAGCGAGCCAGCCGCCCGCGCGCCTTCGTTAACCCGCCGGCCCCGCGCTGCGGCCTGACGCGGGGAAGGGAGACTCCCCTCCGCTTCCCAGGCGATCCTCTGCTGCTTCAGTGCTCAAAAAGCTCATTAAGGGCCAGGGGCAGTGGCAGGCTCCCCTGGGCAAGCGGCCGGAGCCTGGCCCCCCACGAGGAAAATAAATAAATAAACAGGAGGAGAAAAAAACAAAAAACCTGCAACCCACAAGCGGGGAAAGCACCGCGCTTGGAATGCCAAGGGAAAGCCTAGGAAATGCCCGAGAGGCTTAGCTCCGTGGCATGGACTTGTAGATTGCTCTGATCAGTCGAGAAACTGGAAATTAGGCCAGATTAGAACAACCATTAATGTTAATCTCTGCTTTTTTCAAGTTTCCCCCTCCAGCTTTCCAGAGCACCTTAAAAACTAAAGCAGTGTGAAGAAGTGAGAATTTTTTTAACACATCCTGATTAGTCACCAGGGAAAGGCAGGACAACTCATTTCACATAAACCCCTTCCTCCTTTGATGTATGGATCCCCTTTATTCCCTGAATATTTTAATGACATTTCTTTATGCAAACTTGGCTCGAGTCTGTAGAGAAACATGAGAGGCTGTGACAGTGAAAAGGAAAAACAAAAAAGCTTCCCATCGGTGAGTCCAAAATGCAAATCCTCAAAAGCCACCAGACCAGTTCCTTTTCCTAGACAAACTCCCTGAAACACGGATCATCAGGATCCAGGGCTGGGCCACAAAGCTAAGCCAGTTTTACTAGCCTGATCTGTTATCTCCTTCAAGGCCACATCCAGCGGCTAAACTTTGATATTCAAAGCAGGAGGCTTTGGGCACAGCTGTGAGACAGTGGCACGAGGGAACTGTGCTGCCTGAGTTGCTGCTGCTCTTTTGGTGGTAGGGCAGAGGCAGGGAGCAGCTCTCCTGTCCTACCGTGAGGCAATGGCATGCTGAGGATGTGAGAAGCCGCAGTTACACATGTTTACAGCATCCAGAGACACCAACTACCATGATGCTCTACTGCTGTGGCTCTCCTTGTCCTCCCTCTGAAACCCTCTCCTCTCCTCTGGTCTTACCCTGTGGCTGATGCACCTTCTCCCTGCCCTCTGAAACCTTCTTCTGCCTGTTTTGCTGTTTCTCTCCCTTCCACTATCAAACATGCTCTTCCAGCATCCTTGGAGAACCGAGAGGAGAGCACACAAAGGATGCTGAAGGGCATCCTGGTTCTCCTTCCCATGCTCTCCTCTCCCAGGTCAGCAAACCCTTCTCCCTTTGTCCCTATATATCTGCAAAAGTAACACTTTCAAATATTTCCAGCTTCATATACATCTAGTATATTTTATGACTTCATTTTGCATCCAGGATGCAGATGTTAGTGCTGTCAGAATCCAAGGAATACCTAGAAGTAGCACAAAGTGACAAACAGCACGTTATGCTTACAGCAACTCATTCCTTCTCCTTGGACTCATCCCTGGTGACACCTTGCCAAGCAAACTTCTGCTCAGTGTGTGTGATAAAGACACAACTGGGTCTCTAAAATCCAGGAATCCCACACTATGGACTAGCCCCTCCATGGCTGGATCTTTGTGAGGGTGTCCTGGCATAGACAGACCTCTCAGGTAATTCCAAAGTACTGCTTCTCCTCACTACAAAGACAGATGCCAAATACCTGAAAAGTTACTGCAAACCAGTAAGCTACTGTAGATTCACTGTGTGATTAAATGGAGATAACAGTGCACTTCAAAGAACTCCCAACAAATTCCTGAGGTGCCATTTCAATGACTCCACTGGCTTGACAGAAGCCCTGCCAGGGTTCTGCAAAGCAGCATCCTCAGAGCCTTATGGGGAGCCAGCAGCCATCCAGACTCTGCCAGCTCTCATGGAGCTCCCTTACATCTCCTGAGCCTTCAAGAGGAGCTCAAAATCAGCCATTTGGGGAGGTGCTATTAAAACTCTGAGGACTTTTGCAGCATGGAGCTGTAAGATGGCTTGAGTGAGCCTGGGCTCAAGAGGCAATGTTGGGTGCCAGCTTCTCCAGGGTGATGTAGAGCCCCAAACCATGAGGAAAGCCACAGAGCTGAGACAGCTCAGACCCAGAAGTAGTTAGTGCTGTAAATTGTCACACAAGTCAAGTCTTTCAAAACCTGGGAGGAGTAAGAGGAGCAAGCACTGAGCAGCCTTGCCCATGATGGGGCTTTCAGAAGAGCAGGGCTTGGGTTGGTTTTGACATGCCATGGTCCCTTCCTGTCACTTGCAGAGTGAAAATCCTGGGGATGGCTTCTGAAAAGTTCCTGCTTGCATTTGCATAGAAAATCATGACTACTGCACCAAGGGTTTTCACGTGGGGTTTGCAAACTGTGAGAACAACACTGCCAAAAGCCTCCAGGGCAGAGAAAGAGTCAGGCACTGGGTATGTGCTTGCCTTCCTCTTCCTCAGTCACCCACGAGATTTCTGAAAGCTCAGGCCTGGGGAGCAGGACACACTTTGCATCTAAATGACCTCCTGATGACTTTCACTGCTTTACACTTCCATTTCCCCAGACACAGATTTAGAGGCGAGTTGTTATTTCATGTCAAGACAATGGAATGCTGCTCTGCTGCCAAATCATGATTTCCTTTCCCAGATACCAATCACTTCACACTTACCCTTGACCAGAAGCTCTCCCTCTCCCCCCCAAAAATACAAATCAACAAAACCAGTAACTACTAACTGAAATGCAACTACTAACTGAAATGCACATGAATAAATATCAGTGGAATTGCAGGGAGGAGCTTCTAAGGTCCAGGCTCAGTGTGGAGCAAATTCCCTGTTCCAGCCACCAACACCTGCAAGGGCTCTGCAACCACAGCCAAGTAGGACCCAGAAAAAGCAAGTATTAGCCAGGCAGCCCTTCAGTGTTTCTCAGATGATGTTAGGAACACAGAGCATTGCCACAGGCCAGATCAAAGTCCTGCTGAGGGAGCAGTAGAGGCCATGCAAGAGATTAAGAAGAGGGCAAACGTGCAGCAACACTTGTGTCCTCCTGGCTCTTGACTTGCCATACTCTCAGCTGGAGCTCAGGACAGGTTTTCACAGGATTCTGCCACATTTTATGGATTGAAGGGACTCATCATCTCATCAGCCACAGAACATCACCCAGAGAGTGCTGCCTCAATCACATGGCTTGCACCTGAGCTAAGATTTTCCTTTAGGAAGGGAAATACTGACTTAAAGATTTCCAAGGACAGTGAGACTGCCAGAACTGGGGGCAGATGATCATGCAGATTATAGATACCTTCACTATTTGTGATATTTTATATTATTTCTACTCAGAATCTGTCAGGTTTCAGTTTCTCTGTATCTATGGTCTTACCTAGACTAGGCCTTTGACTGATGATCTTCTCATGGGTGGAAGAGGATGAATTTGGCCTCAGCAAGGATGGCAGTCTCTGGATCTCCAGCCAGAATGATAGGAAGTGACTCATCAACTGAACTATTTTTGCAGATTACCTTTTCTCATGGTATTTTAGAAACTGAGCTCTGAGCATGGAGGAAACGACATGGTTTGCATTCAGACATGAGGAACATGGTTTCTGTTTGACTAGGAAAAACATTTTGAATTTTAAATGTAAAACCCTGGCATGCATTCAGCAATGGAAACTCATTTCTTTCCCTTCCTTTAGCTGCTTATAATTTTAATGGCTTTTTTTTTTCTTTCTAAATGGCCATGCCCAGTTAGCACAAAAAATACATAGCACAGATAAATAATACAAGTGCTTAGCTGAGAATTCCTCATGCTCTCATCCTGTATGTGTGCCTACTGCACACTTCACAAGTGTCCATCAAAAAGCACCATGATCTGCAGATACAGTTACTTTTGCTCTTGTAAGAAAGTAAATATTCACAATGAGATGAGTAATAAGGAAATGATATCATTAGAAATGCAGCTAAATCTTAAGCAAGAATATGTGATTTGTTTTAAAAGGAAGCAGTAAATTTTATCACACTTTCTCTGCACACTTGAGAGCCTTTAAAAGCTGGATTGGCATTTCTTAAGAGATGTTATGAGTGTAGGTTTGGAAATGCAGCTCCACACAATTCTATTTCTTCCTGGAAAAACATGCCTAGAGAATAACATTTTCAGTATTCATAGCACCATTCCCCCCCACCAACACTGCAATTAATGTTGTGCCTTTTCCTTTACAAGGCAATGCCAAGCCATGCTAGAGCAGCTCTGTGTTGCTCCCAGATGCTGTAAACACAGCAAGTCACTCTGAGCCAGCAAAATCCAAACCCTGGCAAGGCCCACATCTGATCAACAGTGGCATTATCATAATCTTCAACAACTGTATTGTTTACTCAGAAAATCTCCTTCAATCCCTTAACAAATTAGTCTGGAAGCCACTGGGAGGATTAACTTCAGAAATTCTCCCTCTGATCACAATTCTGTCTGTTCAGATGTCACCAGTGATAGACATTAGCATAAGTCATCCCCAGCCTTTAGTACTAATTGCATTGCCAGTGATTGGACTGCTGGTGGGCTCTGTCTTTTCCAACTGAGTCCCAAACTGCAGCACTCAGCACCCTGGCCCAGTGGGAGAGGTCTGTGCTCCCCAGCACAGGCTGCAATACCTAAGACCTACCTAAGAATTTCATTGTCAACCACTTTTCCTGACCAGATTAAGGGGCAAATGATACTGGGTGGTATCTCAGGGTAAACTCTTTCACCTTGGGTCCAGTGACTAAAAGTTATGCCTAGCTGGTGGCAGCTCTGTGGCATTTCTCCAAGGAGCTGGCAATCCCCATTGAGCTGCAGGCATGTGCCTGCCTCCTAACTCACCCGTGGTGCTGGCAGCCTGGTTGGCAGGCTCAGCAAGGAGACTGGCAAGCAAGCAAGGCTTTCCTGCTGGAATGGGAGGCTCCTAGGAGCTCAAGGGGTGCTGGGGTGGCAAGGAGAAGCCTGCAGAGTCACTGCAGGATGCTCCTGGGGGGACAGGGCACTACAAACCAGAACTTCTAACAAGAATTAGTGGCCTTTATAGGAGAGAAAGCAGTAACCTTTTGACACAGTTGTCACCATCTGAGTTTCATTGAAATGTTGGTATCTGGCTCCCCCCCCAAGGCAAAATGACAAAATCAATTATGGGTCCTGAATAAAGAATGTATTTCCATACCAGGTGAATTTGCTATCATCAGAGAGGCTCTGTGTTTTCAGAGGGAAATAAGATAACCTGTCAGCTCCACAGGCACTCAGTGCAGGGACATGTCTGTCACAGGCAGCAGGGCTTCTGCTCATCTCTGCAGTAGGCCATCAGAGGTTGCTGCATTTCATCCCACCCTATCCAAAACAAAGTGCTCCATCAACCTCTCCAACACAGAGCAGCACCACTCCCACTGCCTGGCACTGCCCGTGCTGCTTGTGCTTATGCCAGGGGCTTGGATTTAAGGGCAGGTCCCCCCTGCCCTTGGTAGGGGAACACAAGTGGCTGCTGAGCTTACAGATGCCCACAAAAGCACAAGCATGCACCCAGTAGGTCCTGACTTTTATGGGAAGGTTATGTCACTGCCCCAGTCCCTGGCTAGATGAAATGTGGTCCCAGCTGGCTCTTGGGTGGGAGAACAGGGCTGGAGCTGAGCTTTTGAAAGGGAAGTTTTGCATATTGATCCTCAAGTCCTTCAGAAGTGCTGTGCCTCTGGCAGGCAGTTGCACAACACAGGCTTCCAAAGTCAAAACAAAGGCTCTAGTGAAACAAAGGCAGTGAGGGATGTTAGACCAACATCTTGCCTGACTACAGGAAGAGCAGCAGATGAAGCCCTGACCTGGGGCTTCTTTTTTCTTCCTGTTTTTTTCCCCATGAGCCTGACCCTCCTTCCACTTAATCCCAAGTCCCTAGCAAGTGCAGACAGCATCTGTTCCTCTGCTGTGAGCAGCTTCATCCCAAGTCCACCTGGAGCTGGCAGCAGGTCCAAATCTGCATCATCCTCAAGAGCCTGAGGAAGCCAGAGGCAAAGGAGAAAGTTGCCTTCCTGTCCACTCACCCACTGGCTGAGCAAGCACAAGGGGAGAGCTGCAGCATGCACTCGAGGGATGGAAAATCAATTACAGCACAGCACTTGGCACTGAAACAGAGTGGTTTTGGCATCTGGAAACAGCTTTCAGCTGGTGGGTGAGGGATAGAAGGAAAGGTACTGGCAAATTCTAGTTGTGTGAGTGGGCTGAAAGCTAAATCTCTACAGCATTAGCTCAATCTCCAGTGATCCTCAAGCTCCAGCTTGCCCCAGACAGATGAAGGCCATTTAACTGGAGAGAAAGCATCACTTTCCACAGACAGGAGTGTATGTGAGCCTGATTTAGAGCAATGCATCTGTCCTGTGCAACACACTGAAGATCAGCCCTAAGCAGCCCTCATTTCTTTTAAGTTTATCACTAACTGAAGAATTTTCCTGTTCTCTCCAGCAACTGTCTTCAGGCTAAACACAGGTCTGGGAAGCACACAGCTATGGAAAGCAGCAGGTCCCTGCTAACTGTAACCACTGTGAAGGGGTGAGCTACTCCCAAGACAGTCAAGCATCTAAAACAACCACCCCTTCAGTCTAAAAGCATGCAAGGAGGGAGTGAAGGAATGGCAGCTTACTATCAATTATCAACTCTAAGAAGAAACCTTGTCCTGAATAGCTCATCCTCAAGTGACCAGGACAGCAGACACTCTCTGAGGCACCCATCAGTTTTAGCCCTCCTCCATGACCATGGAGGAGAATCCTACACAAACATACTGTCCAGTCTTCCAGTTGTTGCTTTTGTGAGTCATTCTGGGAGTCATTCAGGGATTTGTTCAGCCCATCCTCCAGAATTCCTGTACCACACGTCAGTGATAGCGTGCTTCTCTGACACTGAGGCAAAACTAGCCTGTGCTCCCTTAAACAGATGCAGAAGGAGCTTCTGCCTACAGAATAGCAACGTCCTTAAGCAACTTTGATGTCATATATGTGTAAGTAACACATAAGATACACAGTATATAAATATGCCCTCTATAATTAAAGGAACATGTCCATACGCAAAACATTTTTATCTTGTGCCAAATGATGAATTCTACCCTAACGTCATGAGTCAGGTAAAACATTAACATCAATTTGATGATCTAGCTCAAATTCTGAACAAAACTGCATTTCTATCAGAAGTTTGGGAGAGTGGCTTGAAGTTTTCACTTAATTAAAACCACCACCCACTCTTGGGCTCATTCAACTCTCCTGTCCCCAGCACTGCCTACAATCATACCTGCTGCTGGATGTGCAATGAATGCCAGGCTCAAATCTTCCCTCTTCTCCCACTTTTCCTTCCAAAAGAATTTAAAGCAATCCCAATGCTTCTGAATTTCTTATCAATATACATAACTCCTGAGAAAGCAGGCCACCTTATATTTCCTATCTCTCATTGATTTTAATGGCTGCAAGATCAAGGCTCCAGAAGGTAATGTGTTTGAGCTGAGAGACTTGGAGAGCAGTTTTCCTCCCTGCCTTCCCCCCACTGTCAGCAAACATCTGTAATGGCAAGTAACACTGCACACAGGTAAACTGATCCTTTGCTACTGGGTGGCTGACAAGACTTTTAATGGATAACTGAAACTAGAGAAGGGTTATAAAATACTCCTAGTTCACTTCTGCTCTCTTACAGTTACTAACTCCTTTCCCTTGATGTTTTCCCTTCCAGAAATTCAGCAGAGAGCCAACACTTCCTTTAGTACAACATCCCTGTGTTTCCCTTGGGCATTTCCATTGAAACTAAGTATATCAGCTGTTACCAGGGCAGGAAGCATCCATTTCCATCACTACATGGTAAATGAAACAACATTACTTCCCTTTCTCCTCTGACACAACCTGTCTCATTCCTGCAATGCTTTTCAGTGCCTGCACACACCAGGATTTGTAAGAAAGCATCAAATATTTGAGCTGATAGAGAACTGATGTCTCTCTGCAAAGAGAGTGGCACAAAGCCAGCTCTGAACTCATCTCTTCCCAGTGAGGCTCCAGTGTTTGTCCCTAAGCAGCAGGGGTCTCTCATGGGATGGAGCTCACTATAAACCAACATTTTTCAACAAGGCTAAAGATAAATACTACCACAGACATGGCTTCTGTAAATAATTTACAGGAGTCACACCTCCACTTCTTGTTTCATTATTGTTATTACCAAGCTGACTTTGTGTGCCATGGCCAGCAAATAGCTGCTGCAGAAGTTTCCCACCAGTTGTCTCCTGCATCCAAGTCACCTGCTCCTGGAGTCCAAATTCCAGCAATGCTGAGCCAAATCTCATCCACAGAGTTGCAGGTGCCAAAAACTACTCGAGCTTTGCTTGTATCTGACCACACTCAACTCAGATTGCAGGAACAGCTTTCAGAGCTGAGAAAACTCATCTACAAAAATGTCCTTTGGACTGACAGGAGTTAGGTGATGTGTCAAAGCCTGGTAGTCATTATCCTCCAAAACTAAAGGTGAAGAATTAACCTCAGCTGTGATGAAATCTAATACTCCAAAAGAATAACAGCATTACTGGAAAGCTCCACAGAAGACCAAGCCCTCTCTTTCTAGCTAGATGCTGGACAAACATGGAAAGCAGGAAACAAACTGAGCAGTGTCTACCTTAGCTTTTACAGAGATGCTTTAAAAAAGCTTAACAAAAAAGGGAACTGGGCAAGAAGGATGAAGCTAGGAGAACATCTGAACCCAAATGCTTGCAGGTATATAAGTACCTCCTTAAGGGCTTTTTAATGTCACAGACAAATGGATAAACTGGCTCTCTGTGGGTATCTGGATGATAGGTTATACATTACTCATGGACAGCCCCAGGAAGAGATGTGTTACAAGGAACAAAGACCAGAACCTCCCCAGGCAAACAGCAGAATGGAACAAGGGGCAGGGAGCCCCATGGGGATGCTGGTGGAGGGAGCCCCAGCAGGGAGGATGCAAAATGCTCCAGCAGAATGCCAGAGCAAGGTGGAGGCACCAGAAAGGGAGCAGAGTCCAGAAGGGGCTGGAGGTGAGGAACAAAGACAAGCTGGAGGCAGGGAAGAGGGAGATGGCTCAGGGGAGCTCTGCCTGCTCAGAGGCTGAGCAGTGATGGGATGAGTACCTAACACTGGGGCAGGATTTTGGAAAGAGGGGAAGGATGCAGGATCTGCAAAATAATATGAGTGCATAATTTCAGCAAACTCATGAGTTTTGGGTACTCTGTTACTCAAACATGTCTTAGCTGTGTCAAGTTTAGACACAGCATTCCGTTTATCTTGGCACAACTCACACCCCTAAATTATATCTTTTTTCAGCCTCCTCACAGAAACTTTACTTCCACCTTTATTAAAACCTGAAGTAGCCACAGAACTGCTTTCCAAACAAAGGCCAGCTGAGATGAAGGCTTAGCCCTGCTGCAGGGTGCAGTGGGCAGCCCACAGCTGCTGCTCTCTCCTTTCTCTGCTGGAGAGCTGGTGCTACACCTGCCATTCTCAGACCTGCTGGCAAGTCCTGAGAGCATGCTAAATACATCCAGCTTAGCACATCACACGTGTGCCATTTGTTCAACACTGTCAGCTCCTCTCTGCCAGCCAAAATGTAACCATTCTGGAAGAAATACTGCTAAGGGAAAGATGATGATGACCTTGGTCTCTAATAAGGACAGCAAAGGGCAGGGTACTGCTTTCCACACACTGACCCTGCTTTTCATCACCTTTATGATGAAAGGCAAAGGCAGTGGAGTCAGTGGTGTTCCCTGGCACATCTGCTCTGCTCTCCCTCTCTGCCCTGAGTTTCCTCTTGTCCAGTGGGGATCGGTCCATTCACCTTTGAAAAACTGGGGCAGAAGAAGCAAGTGATGCCAAGGTGCATATGTCAATGGTAGGGAAACAGCAGCTGCTAACATAGCTCACCTACCAGTCTGCTTCAGCAGCAGCAAGCCCTGAAATGAGGCAGGGGGTTATTTTTAACATCTGGGTCAGATATCTTTGCCTTTTAAAGTGTGTCTTGGGGCTGCCCAGGCTCCTTATCTGCTTGGCAGTGCTTTAGCAAGCTGCTCCAGCAGCTGTGCCCTCCTCTCCTCAGCCACCAAGGATGAGCTGGAAAGCTACAGTGTCCTTCCACTGCCTAGGCAAGGGCCATTGGCTCTGCTAAAGGCATTCACCAACAACCATGCAGCACTGCAGCTTGTAAGGAAAAACCTCACCGTGTCCACAGATGCAAGCATGCAAAAGTTCTGCTTCTATTTCTCTGTGCTTTGGATAGTAGAGAGTATATGAAGTAAGGTTTAAAATCTTATTTTTTAACATAACTAAGAAAAACAACCCATTTTCATTTCCTCAATACAATACCCTTAGGCTAGGAGTACAAAGAAAATGCAATCCTCCCATTCAAAGTGCCACACATACTGTGATGAAAGGATGCAGTGCTGGGAAATAAAGAACTTGCTGATCATATTAATCCTTCATCTTCCATTCAGCTTCCTACAGCAGGATCCTGTTTCCCTTTTAACAGCCAACAATGCTCCTCTATTTCCTTATGAGGTCTCCCATAATACTATCATGTCAGAGTTAAAAGCAGTGCTTCTCAGTAACCAAGTGAATTCTCTCATTTTTGTTATATGGAAGAGCTCTGGCATCTGTCTGTGAACAGTGACACCACAGACCCTGCAAGCCTGCTTTTTGGGCCATCATAGAATGGTTTGCACAAGGCCCCCACCTTTGGTTCAAAGTGAATCTACCCTGGATCCCACCTCTAAGATGCTTTTTGCATTTCTCTTGAGTATCTTTTTATACAGCAGATAAAAAGAAGGACTTACTAAGACAGTCCTTGATTACTGCAAAGTGTCAACCATTCAATAAGCAAATTTTCCAAACCAGAGAAGTTTGTGCTAGCTAAACTTGGTATTTTACACACAGAATAGACAGTTTGCTTTGCTTCAGAAAATTCTACACTGAAGGCTCCTGCATGGCATAATTGTTTAAAAAGATCCAAATAAGCTCATCAGTTGTTATAGACACACTGACACTTGTGAGGGTTTACAGAACTGAAAACCAAAATAATCCCAAGCACCTAAAGGTTTCCCTAAGTAGTACCTCTGAAAAGAACATCCTAGGTCTGACTGTGCCTTCCTGAGGCAAAACCCAAAAGCCCTCACAAAGAAGTTTTGTCCCAGGGAAGTTAAGCAAGAGCAGTACTATTTGAATGGAGCTGTAGCAATGTGCCTGGTTGAATAAATAAACCCCAGGTCACCTGCACACATCAGGTCAGAGCTAGCTGACCCATGCCTCTATTCCTTTACAAACAACAGAGTTATCCCCAGCACAGTGAGTCTTACCTTATTGTAGTACTGCACCTGGACTGAGTGCCACTGCCCATCACTGACCCCTCCTGGGATGAAGGGTGCCACTGTAGTGCTTGTCTCCCCTGCAAGGGCAAGCAGAAGGGAAAAAATAACTCAACATCCTAGAAACTAGAACACAGAGACCCCCCCACAGGGCACAGGATGCAGCTGGAGTGATCAGGGAGGAATTTGGGTCTTCCTCCTGCAACACAGC
The DNA here is from genome assembly GCA_013396975.1 of Bucco capensis. NCBI lineage: Eukaryota > Metazoa > Chordata > Aves > Piciformes > Bucconidae > Bucco > Bucco capensis. Next base: position 79,817 of record VWZO01005900.1, on the reverse strand, counting down.
AAATATCCTCAGGTTCATGGAAGTATAAACCTCATGATAACCTCGGTGCCAGCAAAATGTCACCTGTGTTTCAATTGGAAAGTAATTTCTTGCCATTGCAATTGGGAAGCTGAAGCTTTCAAGGCAGGTGTGAGGCAGCAGAAGCAGCTCAGTCACCAGGCATCTCTGCTCTGAGGGAGCAGCAAAGCACTCGTGCTGCAGGACATCAAAGGGCTGTGGCACAGACAAGAGATTGCCAGGGCATTGGCACTTTGGACATTTTTCTTTCTCTTTTTTCTTGTAACAGTTGGAAAATTCTACAGAATAAACCACAGGAAAAAATCCTCCCTTCCTTAAGCTAACAAAGTTCATAGTATTGCTGACCTTAAAATGTACTTTCAGCTTTCTGGCTGCAAAAACTACTTTAACCTGTGTGAATTCTATCATTCCTATGGCCCCTGCTCTCCTTGAACTGCCATCCTCTATACTTCTGTTTAAACAACAGAGATTTCAGCTTATGTTTGAAATCTTGCTCTGTTGTTTTTTCATCATTTAGTGACAAAAAATCTGCAGTAGAAATTGGGCTTTTTCTTCAGCAAGCAAGTTCCTGCAAAAGGAAGATCCCTGATCTCCAATCTGGCTCTGCTTTCTGGGAAGAAGTTGTTGTGACAGGTAAAAGAGTCAGATCAGATGTCCCAAACTTGTACTGTTCATTAAAAGCCACTTAAAACTATAAACCATAAACCATTTTCCTTCCAAAGAAAATACCATTTGCAAGATGCAGGACCAGACCTGCTCTCAGGTGCAGCACTGCACATCTATATTTAGTTTCATGTATTTTAAAGGAGTTCCTCCACATTGAAATGTGCAAGCAGGACTCATTTTTTTCCTCATTCATCCTCAGGGTGACTTCCAAGCAATTTGATTCAAGTTTAGACAGGAGGAGCAGAGCTGCAGAAGAAAGCACTTCTCTCTGACTGCAGCCTGTTGTTTCATTCCACTAATCCATTCAAAAGTCTGCCTTAAACTCTAATTTGGACAACTCTGAGGTAATAAAGGGGAAATGAAACCGGATAGCTTCAAGCCAAAGGGCCCAGAGATGCACTTAAGCATCCCTGGTAAATTGATGGGATCACACAGGATCTACCATGGGGTCTGAGGGCAGCTACCATCACTGGTAGCAAAGTGCAGTCCAGCAAGAGCACTGCTCATCACCAAGCCCTAACAAACAGCAGGCAGCTCTCCCTTGTCTGTTAGCTTTTCCTTTGGCTCCTGTGTGGTTTTTAGATAACATTTACGCATCTAGTTTCACTGCTGGTGCAGTGTAAAAATGCATAAACACAGGATGTTTATCAGTGTGATAAAATGAAATCTCACTTAAGCAAACATTGGCTCAGAGGCCAGCTTTCAGGCTAGCACCCAATCTTTTATAGTAGTCATAAACTCTGGCTTTTATGACTGATATGTTGACAAGCTCTGGCCTACGACGGCAAGTGCAAGCACAACAAACCACTCCAACCTGGAGTCCTTTGCAACACCTGCCATCAGAGGTTCACTGGGCAAGGGCAGCCAGTTCCTCAATGGATCAGGCAGCAAATAGCCATATCAAATCATTAAAGTGCATTTCCAAACAGCATGAGAGGATCTCCTGACCACAAGCAAGACCTTACCTGCAGAGAACGTGAGCTGGATCTGCTCCTCAATGATCTCCAAGGCAATGAAGTCATGCTTCTCGTTGAAACGCCCATTGTAGAGCAGGAGAGCATTCCTCTCCCTCGTTGCAAACCTAGAACACAGAGATGAACAATCCTCACTATCAATACAGGCTAGGANTGGAGGCATTGCAGGTGAGGCTTGCCAGGGCTCTGGGCAAGCTGCTCTAGTTGGGGATGTCCCTGGCCACTGCAGGGGGGTTGGACTAGATGAGCTCCAGAGGTCCCTTCCAACCCAAACCAGTCTAGGATTCTGTGATGAGGGCTTAGCTCATGCTTAATGGCTGATCAACTAAAGCCTGATGGTCAAGTCACCCAGAAGAAAGACAGCACTGTACTCAGGGGAAAAGCAAGCTTTTGAATCTTTCTTCAGACAGCAAATGGAGCACTCAGCCTCAGGATACATCTCCTCTTTCACAACTGACAGGAGCAGGCAAGATGGAAATGAGAGAAATCTGCTCTGCAGAGCTCTGCTGTGGCTGCTGACCCTGCCACGAGGTAAAACTAGGGAGAGGAATGATGCAGCAGGAGTACTGACACTTGCCAAACAGTAGCCCTCCTTGCACTTAGCAAACAGCCCAAAAGCTAGACAGTGGTGTCAGATCAAAGAGGGGATACTTGCTGCCTGCTTGCTAACTAAATGCTACAGGGTACAAGGAGATCACCAACTGATTAAAAAGACCTGGATGGGGAGTAAGAGGCAAGAAAGATAAGAGTTACTTTAATAATGCCATGTAGACAATCAGGGTTCATCAATCAGCAGGTCAGTCAGTTGGAGGAAGGAAAATAAACACCTAAATGATTCCACTAAATCAGCCTCAATGGGTGTTTTATAGGTTTATTTTTCTTGTGCTTTTAACATGGGATCTATCACACCTTTCCTGCAGAAAAAGAGGGGACTCTGCTTTTACAAAAGTCTATTGTTTTTTGTCAGGCCACAACTTTGCAAATTTCTGTCTGTTGTGTGCCTTTTCTAAGTTTTAATTGCATCCTATTCTCTTTGGGGATTTACACACAGCTTTCATCTGCTTAGAAATGCAAACGAAAGTTTAGTACGTCTTGCATAAATCTTTTTACAAAGATTAATATTATATAAAGAGAGAGAAACCATGGGAATTTCTTGTGCTTCCAAATGGCAGAGTAGTTTGATTTTGTATCCTGAACTTTAGGAAATATGCCTGATTTAAATGAATCCACTTTTCCTACAGATGAATCAAGTGCTGAACAAATGAGTCTTGTGCCTGTCATGTCATGTCTACTAGCAAGACTCACAGGTGATGCAACAAAACTTGCACTCAGAGAATGTGAAAGAAACATCTTTAGAACATCAAGGGCTGGTATTTGAAATAAACATGTTCAAAACCAAAGAATATTTTATAACAAAACTGGTTTGTCAGACACATGTATGCAGGACCAAGCTGCAAAGCCAAAGAAATAAGTGGAAATGAAAGTGAAGTGAGCAGTGTTTAGCTCATGACTAGATATACCATCTTGGTTTGAATCACAGAATGTTAGGGGTTGGAAGGGATCTAGAAAGCCAGTGAAGAACTCCTGGTGTAAGCACTACCTTAGTTTGCTGTTTCTCAATAACTCCTACAGAGAGCATTTGAGACACTTCAACCTGAAGCACCCTACATGTCCAAGATCTCTTCCTGAAAGCCTGAAAAATGACACCAGGAGGCTGAGGGGACAAAGCAAGGGTAGTGCAGGTCACTGATGCTGGCAGCCAGCCCAGGCTGCTCCTTTGTTTGCACTCACTCTAAGTCCAACACAGCCTTGTGCTCCTCAGCTTTGCCATGGACTTGGATCTGGTGCTCTACAACAATCTTCACAGGCACAACTCTTCCTTGGCTTGGCTTGTGCTTTCTGATTTAACCAAAATGTCAAGATTCCATAGAATTTCAGACCTTAGGATAAAGGCAGATGGAACATAAACTAGAAAGAAGCTGCCTGGCTCCTGACACATGTAAAACACCAGGCAACTGGATGCTGGATGGGATATATGCCTGGTTGTGTCCTCCCTGAGCACTTTCTCTGGACAGAGGCACAAACATGTCTTGTCATTGTGGCTCTTGTTGTACCTATCAACAAATCCTTGGATTTGCCCTTTGGGGTCAGGGCTAACACATTTTGTGCTATTTACTCACAGTCAACCATGAGGGAACCAAAGGTCAATTGTGAGTGGCTAAACCATGGGAAAGCTGCAAACCCATCCCCTCTCTGGAGAGGAGGTGCTGTGTGCACCTGGAGCTCTGGATTCACAGCAGGCAAGTCCTATATCTGACCCAAGAAATCTCCTCCAGAAGAGAAGTTTTACCTCTGGGATGTGTGAGCCAGAGGAAGAGAGTCCTGGTCCACACAGTGTGGCTGCCATCATCACTCTCTCTGCCTCTCTGAGTGCCCCCATGGCAAAAGTGACAGCCAGCTCAGGAGAAGACTGTCCAATGTGGGGTTTGTTGGGGCAGAAGGGGTGGGGATGAGGCTTGGCATGCCTGACTTTCTGGATGGGACCAGAAGCAGGAGCTGGGTGTAAAAGCCAGGGCAAGTGAGGTGAAGAGCTGGGACAGTTGGGCTTGTCCCAAGTCTAAGGCTGGGAACCAATGAAGAGCAAGAACCTGAGGACCAGCCTGTGCTCAGCCATGGCCTGGAGAGACCAGGCCCTCTCACAGGCTGGAAACAGAAGAAGGGAAGAGCACTTCCAAACAAGCAGCATGTACAGGTCAGCTCTGCAGCTGGCCTCAAAGCCAGGAGGCCACGGTGGCAAACTCACCACTCACCCTTGCTTGTCTCTCTAGCCAAGGGCTGCTGAGAGGTGGCCAGAGAGGTCCTGGTGTTCCCTCTCCCCATGCCATCACCTCACATTGCAGCAGAGGAAGGCTGGGAGTTAGCACCTCAACAGGGCAGAAAATCAAAGGCTTTCAAATAACATGACTGCACCTCACTCACAGGAATCCCTGTCAGAAACCCCTCAAGTGACCTCTACACTTTGGTTGGTGCCAATATTGAAGAGTATTCCTTCAGCAGAGAAGACAGCAGCCCCAGAGCCCTTACTTACATGAGGGAGACAGTGAAGTGGAAGCGCTGCCGCAGCCCCTTGAAGGTGATGAAGGACTGGGGTGGGAAGCTCCTGGTGGTCATCTCGCAGTAAGGTCTCTCGTATTCTCCTGGAGGACACTCACACTTGAAGCCCCCAATCAGGAGGTTCACACAGGTCCCCCCATTCTTGCAGACCCCCGGAGCACAGCGGCCAGAGCGTGCGTTCACCTCGCAGTAGTCTCCTGCCAGGAGACAAGCAGACATCAGGTAAGGCAAAAGCAAGCTGGGACACTCAGCTAGCCAAGCATTTCTGCTCAAGCTTAAGCTGCTTCCAAACTTCTGCACCTGACTCCTTCTGCAATTGAGGCAGGAGCCTGTAATTGCAGGGAGTTAAGGATGCTGCTTCATCTTTGGGGCTGTGGGATATAATTTGCTGAGCAATCCTCTTGCAAATAGCCAGCCATGTGGTCCTTGCTTTTCAGATTCCTTGGCTGCCTCCAGAGCTGGTGATAAATATAAAGCTGGTGACAGACAGATCTATATTGGAGGAGGTAACACACCACCAGTTAAAAACTTGCATGCTCCCTGTCAACCAAAACATGTGCAAATTGTTCTGATGTTTCACTAGGGGTTGGAAATTGTGTAAACAGATAAGAGCTTGCACTTTGCCTTGAGCAAAATTTGGCTTTGCTGCCCATGGCAGTGGCAGGGCACAGCTGAGCTCACAACGACACTCTCAACACGTTTCTAGAAGGAGTAAGTAGGATGGTGATGTATTGCTTCCACCTTTTCCCATGCACACTGCCATTTTCTGAACTCTTCAGAGATGGGCATAGTAATTCTCTGCAGAAGTCACACATGAGCATTTATGTTTGGGCATGTGTCTTCCTAAGGTATAAAGAGTGTTCAGATCCCACATGTAACACAGTTCAGAGAAACTGAAGATGGACTACGTAGTTGAATTTTAGCCAGTAATAATATCTGACAAATAAGTGTAGAGCAAAATTACTCAACACAGCCAGCTAAGGGATACATTTCCAACAGTTAAGTATTTGCATGATTACTTGCTACCAGGTTATAAAATTGCATTAATTCAGGCAGCCAGTCCAATACAAGCCCCATCCAGGTGCTTGTCCTCTGCTCCTGCTCTGTGCTTCCTATGATGAGCAAAGCCATTGTACAGCTGCCTCCTGGTACATGCATTTGTGGATATCTCCCAGCAAACAACGTACTGGAGTCTTTCAGTATATTAAAATAGAAAGCACAGAGGAGCTGAACACATCTCTGCATAATAATAATCTGCACAGCTAACGAATTATGAAATCAATCTTTCCCATCATCCTAGAGAGAGTGAAATCTAAAACCTCTGAAGTAATAAACCACATAGCCAAGAGTTCCACTTCAAGCCTGTGCTTAGAGCTTTTTTGATGCAGCACTGATGCTCCTATATTCTCACTCTAACATTAAGATAAGATGCTGTGAAAACCACTTGATAAATACCTTCCTGTTCCCATTTATCAACTGCAAGCATCAGGCAAGATTATGTAATACACTTTCCTTAATACTTTTGAATTATCTACCACATGTTTCTTTTGGGAAAAAATTATCTCATCCAAGATTGAAAATTCTCTCACTGTATTGGATATGTCAAACAAAGTGTGTCCACACATTAGACTCTAAGAGGACACTCCACAAGCACAGCCAATCCCCCTTAACACACATCTTTTGTACCAAATCTCTCCAAATGGAAACCCACAATTTCTACAGAAAGAATAAACACAAGTTTGTTGCTTTAAAAAAGCAGCAGAATATTTGGTGAAATAACTCTCCAACTCAGAGAGGAATGTAATCTTCAAGGCTTTCTGAAAACAGAATGATACATTTGGCTAAAGCAAATAACACCCAGGCTTGAATACACATGGAGAAAAAGGAGTGAGCTAAAAGGAAAGATTCCTGGCATTGCAGCACACTGTGGAAATGCCATGGTGATACAGAGGCAAAATATAAAAGTCGAAGCTGGAAGTCTTTGATGGTTCTGTCTGAATTCTGTGATATAACAAGAATTTACACAGACCATTTGTTTAGCTATCTATACAGGCAGAAAACTATTTAAGAGAAGAGAAAGCTTACAGAAAAGTTCTACTGAATTATGTTTCTTACTGCTTTACATGATGAAGTAATTTAAAAGAATGTAGTTCAACTTTAAATAAGATCCTTTGTTCCATATTCATTCAGCTGTAGCCTCACTGATACTCCAGTTACTAAAATTATTCTGAATTCTCTTTAGTCTGTAATGTAAATGAGAACTGCACTTGATGCACATTCTTTGATGTTGTATTTTCTGTGTATTTACCAAAATATGTTAAAATTCTGGGATCGAAATCTCTGCACCAACTCCAAACCATCACTGTGCTTCAAGGCACAAAGGTCTACCACGACACTTGACAAATCTTTTCTTACTCTTTTTTCCAGTTGGAATTATTTAGAAACAAGGCATTTTTGGCTGTATGGAGCAGCCATATGAGCAAGTATTCAAATCAGGGCTTTGGCAACTGAACAAACCTTTGTGTCACTCTCAAGTTTGTCACTTCCAAGGATGGCCACCTCATCCTGGCCACATCTCTGCTCACAGCACTGCCCTTTGGCAGCTTTGAGGCACAGCCTGAAAAGCATCCTCCAAATTTGAACCAAAGCCCACACAGAGTGGAAGTCTGAGCTAGCTGCTGCTTGCAGCCAGAGTTGGAAGGCCCTAAGGGAAGAGCTACTTGAGATGCTGAAAAGGAAGGGATGTGCATTCGCCAGCCTTTGGGATGAAAAGCAGCTGTGTGCCTGCTCACAGGGCTGGGACCTGCTGTTGGAAGCATGTCTTGCAGTTCAGTGGGAAAAAAATAGCACAGAAGGAAGGGAAAGCTGCTGTGCAGCAAGGTCTGGAAGGGTTGTGGTGATAAAAGCACAGCCCAGATAGCCACTGCACACAGCCTGCTGTCAGTCTGTGACCCTGGCAGTGCTGGTGTGGCTCACCCCTCATCCAGCCCATGAAACACCTCTGCAC
>VWZO01005900.1:0-55264 GCA_013396975.1 Bucco capensis | reverse complement strand
GCAGCATCAAACAAGAGCTCTTAGCAGTCTGCCCAGGAAAAGGCTCAAGATGGCAAAAGCAGAAAGCAAAAGACAAGGGATAACACTAGTCTGGGGGGAATATATCCAGAGGGTGGGAAGTAAGGCAAGCTGCATCTGCTGGCAGGAACAAGCACTCTTGAATTCTGACTGCACTGAGGCTGAAAATACACTGAACTTCCCTGAACACCTTCCTCCAGCATCATTTCTTGCTCCTTAGGGATTTGGTGCACATGAGCTAGAACTGCTGTGGGCCATGTGATGCAGGCAGAAGGAAGCTTGCAGGGATGCAGTAGTGACAAGGCAAGCAAGGAAACAAGTCCCTATCCTGAGTGGAAAGCACAAGTAGAAAGGGATACTTGGAGGGAAGATAGCACGAGCACACTACCACCCAGCTCCTTCTGTGATAAGGAGATTTTCCTGCTAGCTAAAGTCCTAGCATTTCAGGAGCCCACCCTGCTGCTGCTCCATGGCTGGCATGTGAGCTGCACCATAGCTTTTTAAGCTCCAGCTGCAGAGGCAGCTTTCCATTTCATGCTAATGTCCATGGAAACTGTGCATCCTACAGCACTCATCAAACCTGTTCAGATGAAAAACCCCATTCCAGGTGGCTACAACAGACACATTCATAAGGCTGACTTGCCAGCTCCCATAAAGCCTGATGATCTCATTTCATACATAATCAAAACTATTGTCTAATTACTGCAATCATTTTTAAGCCTCTCTGAACTTTAAAGGGAGGGAGTTTTAATATCATTTACATTTTAATTCTAATTAAGGCATAGCTAATGTCCATAGCTAAAAGATGGGTTCCCAGCAGCCCTGCATTGCCTGCAGCCACAGTAGCTTGGATGTGGCACTGCCAGGCTGGGGGAGATGCTGGCCAGTACTGGGGGGCACAAAGCCCAGGAACAGGGACCCACTCACTCCATAGCCAAAGGGCTATTCATAGGCATCTCTCCCTTCCCAGCTGTAAGCACAGGAGTCACAAGAGGTTTCTGCAAGATCCATGAGAGCACTGGACAAACTCAGATGCTCCAGCATTAATCCCCATGATCTTCAAGTCAATGATGTATTTTGTACAGAGTAAGACAACTGCAGTGTGTTTACCCTGAACCATGCTTTCACAGCATTTAAGCCCACTTCAAAAGAGAGAGTAGAGTCCCTTCTTGGGGTGCCCAGCCATGCTGCTGGGGAGCAACTGATGGCTTGCTACAAAAGCCTCCATTCTCCTCACAGCTACACATCCTCTGCAAACATCTCTACTGGCTCAGCCTGATTAAACCAAGAACTTCCCCAGCCAAGCCAGGCCTCCACTCAGATCTCTCTCTTTGCACTTTTAAAGCAGGAGTGGATGAAAATTATTTTGGGAATGGCAAGGCGGGTGGGAAAAGTTGGGATGGGGGCCTGCGAGTTTCAGAACTGGGTGCAGTGATAAGGCAAGAGCTTCTCATTCTCAGTCTCTGCACACATACTGTGTATTAGTAACCTCAAAGGGATCCTTTCAAAACAGTATCAGCAAAATGAAATCCATCAGGTTATTTTTCTCTCAATGCCTCCATATTCCATTTCCCTGGAGATATGCTCTGCTCCTTCCTGTGACCCACAGTGAGACCACGTGGACACTTCCTGCTGGACTGAGTTCAGGTCTGCTATCTTGACTGGAAAACAAAGGAGGGAATCATGGACAAAGACAATGGTCACCTTTTTCTGATGTCATTTCTGTTTAGAGAGAAGCTTTCAAACCAGTTAAGTCATTAATATACTGGGCAATGCAGAAACTTGCCCACCTCACAGAAACAGCAAAAGCACCAGAAAAATTCCCCTGTGGCAGCTCAGCAGATTGCTGTCTGTGCTCTAAACACAGCTTGGAAAAATAAGAGGGTTCTTAGGCATACATGTAATTTTTTTTCCCAGTTCTCTGTAGTTTCAATCATCATAAGACCATTTGGAAATGAATACAAGGCAAAACAAGAGGGTTTGCCATCCATGCAAGGACAAACAGACATGGCTACGTGTCAGCTTCCACATGCACCAGGCACAGGAAAGGTTGGTTCAGCTCCTCCTGCTGCCCCAGGAGACTGGAACATGCTCAAACACGAGGGACTCACAGCAGCAGGGGAATGCTCATGGCTCACATCACATTTGCTGATGGCAGCAATGACTAGAGCATGGATGGCCCACCTGTAACATGCATGTTCTGAAGGAAAGGTTTCATTCAGGGCCTTTGTAACTCTCTCTTTTCTCTCTTTCTCAAGTTCAATTAATGTTTAGGAGTTTTTAGTAGGTAGATCAAAATCAAGAGAAGCAATGGGGAGCATCAAGGTTCATCTGCTGGGATCTGACACAAAATACACCCATCTCCTACAGTCTGAAGAATTAGCTTGACTCCTTTAGAAGTCCCCAGATTGAAAGGATTTTCTTCAACAAAATTGCATGCTTCCCCCCATTTTTGGTTTCAAAGGGAAGAGGTTTTCTTTTTTCATACTAGACTTCCACCAGTTTTGCTGGTCTTTTCTGTTAACTGAGGTCTGCTGAGTTAGGCAGAATATGAAATAAGCAAACATGAAACTTGAGGAAATAAGCTTAAGCAAATAAGAAATTTAAATAAAAAATACTTGCTTGCTTAAAATAAAGAAGAGCAGAAAGATAAAATCACAACCAGAAACATCCTTACCATACTTTTGTAGTTTTGGGAAAGAGTCACCAGGCACTGGCAATATTGATAGGAAAAATGCTATGGATTTTGTCCAGATTCTCTGCTGATAGGCAAGCCACACAATCTTTTAAAACCCCAAGGTAGAAACAAAAAACTCCTTTGATTAGCTAACCATCTATGAGTCAGTGGCCACTGGCAATGAGATCATTGTGTGTTTGGTCGCATGGTCAACTGAGAAGATTATTCTTGGATCCCTGCCGTTAAAGCTAGTGTGCTGGACACAAATCAAAAAGGACAAAGCCCTCATTTCCTGTTTCTACAGTCCTGAGCCTGCAGTGGGTATTTTTCTCTCCAAAACTTTCCCAAAGAGAAAAGCAGCCTCACAGAACAAAAAAAGCAGGAGAATGCAAGAGCTTGACTCCTATCACCACACATCAGCTTGGGAAGCTGATGCAGAGAAAGAGCAGCTCAAGTTAGGACAGAGTCAAGTGGACAACATCAGGGACTCGGAGCCACTGGGAAAATGCAGAAGCTACACTGATCTTCAGATGTGATATTGTAATCTCAAATGCCTATCTACTGATTCCTGTTCAGCTGAGCTGTAGAAATGGAGTCACAACTACATGATTCACTTCTTCAAGAATCAGATCGGATTTTCAGACACTTTGTAAGACACAGATCTTGAGCAAAACAGGTATTTTGCATTCTAAGACTAATAAAAGGTTACCCAACAATTTCCATAAGCAAAGGAGTTCATGATACTGTAATTAATATCCTTGAATGAATGCCTCACAGGTGGACTCTTGAGAAAGGGAAGCAGAGGTTCACTATTTGCATGGAAAGAAGTTATTTCTCTCTGGACACGACAGCTGGTGATGGATGGGGAGAAAGGCAAAGCAGCTGTAACCTGGATCAGGAGAGGTTTATAGGGCTGCTGGGGTGCCTAAGCAGTGCAGGCAGCAGCAGCTCAGCATGGGCCAATGTTAATGGAAAGGACAGCAAAATTCCAGCAAATGTGTGTGGGGAAGGGAGGGAGCTTCAGCACGCTCCAGGTCAGAGGCAGCCCAGGCAGGAGGGATGGGGGCAATGCAGTGGCCACCAGTGACACCCAGCTGTCACCCAACAACTCATCATGCAGATGTCATTCCTTCTGTCAAAAAAACACTCAAGATGCCTACAAAAGTATCACGACAGCTGGCTGCAACATCTGCAGAAAGCATCTAGTGGAGAAAAAAAAAAACAGTTCTACCAGAAATCTTCTAATATCTTGTCACTGAAACCAATATAAATTAACAGAAATATATCTATTCCAGTGAGCCTTTCATTAGGAGTGACTTGGATAATTTCTACATATACAGTATGTCTATATATAACTTCAAATCCCGTGCTGGTAAGGATGACTTTATAGAGTCCCTGCTCTTGACCTCCCACTCCAGTTGTTCCCATTACAGCTGACTCCCATGGCTGTTAGTGGGAGATGGATATGGCTCTATCTGCAATACTCCCAGAAAAGCAGGGAATTGCCCCAGAGAAGCTGGCTTTTACTCCTCTCTTTTTTCTTTCTGCCTTCCCAGAAAAAACAAACTGCTGCATTTTTAGGTACAAGGAGGTGGAGGTAGGTGAGCTACACTGAGCAGCAAAGCAGAAGTAAACTCTGACATCAGATTTGGGGAGGGTGGGAGGGAACTGCTCACAGCCATAAAGCCTGTGGAGTGGTGTCTGCTTAGCCAGATTCCAGCCTTCATGACCTCTAACTTCCTCTCATTTCATTACAGTAAAATTTAAACATGCCTACCCAGTTGCCAAGCACATCTTCTACTTCAGTTTCATTAAACTCCCCTCACCCTTCTAATTAAGGATGGATGTACAATTAACAGTGAAAAAAGCAGTAAAATTTCAAAGAACATTCAAGCTCAAAACCAAATATTCTAACGCTAAAAAAAATGACCAATTTGTCTTTGCCTCTTTTTTCAGAGCCTTGTGTGGCAAAGAATACATTTCACAGTCTCCTCTTATGGAAATTCAACTCCATGTTCTCGCTGCAGGACTCCTGCTGGCTCTGTGTTTAATAGCTAAATCCTTTCACGTTTTGTGTTTGAAAGAGGCTCCTCTGAACAGGAAACTGTGCTGTGACACCAGGCTCCTGAGCTCTTTAGAACAGCTCAAGCTCTGTAAAATGACCTCTCTTGACTTGCTTTCTCAGTTGGCTCAAGACATCCCCTGCATGCTCTTTCTACAGCAGTAACCTGAGGCTTCAGAAAGCACTCTAACAGGTGCTTCAAGTTTAGTCAGCATCCAAAAAGAGGAAACATGTTGATATTACCTAACTAGTATATTTTTTTTTTCTTACAACCACACTTGTAACCATAACTGTTGTTCCAACAGATAGGATCCTGCACTTTGCTAACACATCAGGATGACTTAACATCTGAGTCATGTGGGATGTGCAGGATGCTTTGGAGACCATGGAAATAGAGGGGAGCTCTCCTTAGGTCTCTGAATGTCTCTTTCACAACTGTTTTAACTTGCAAATCAAGGAATGACATTTCTGTAATGACTTTAAAAGTATTGATCTTACTGGGTGCATGCTGTGTGAATAATGAGAGTGTCCTAGAAAATCCCAAACAGTACTCCCAAGTTACCAGCAGAAGATGAGTAATGTAGGAAGAAATAATGTGGCAATGGGGTTGTATGAGCATGAAACACAGAACAGTTCTCTCTTTCCACTTATCACTGTAAAATTAATACAGTGCTCCCCTCTGAGTAGAGACTAAGACACTCAGCAGCACTCAACTCCTACCAGTCTCTACCCAAAGGAGCACTGCAATGCCTTTGGAGTACTGGAGTTACTCTAGATTTACACACAGAAGGCAGAATCTGACCAAATCACCTTAAAAAGATTGAACTGCTCGAGATATTAAGACCTGAGAACCCACCTCTTAATACTCCATTGCTCTAATTTCTCTTCTTAAAGCATTTGCAGCAGTAATCAGAGGTGATCACTGAGCTCCGTCCTGCACCTTTAATTAAAGTCTCTTTCTGAAAGCCCTGTCTAGAGAGGCTAATCCCTCTGGACTCAGCTGCTACATTTGCAAAGCAGGGCAAGGGGGCAGATGTACATTTGGGGAGGTGAACAGTGCCCCATTGGGCATCCCAAACTGCCACAAAACATCTGCTAATACAGAAGCCAGCTACTTCAAATGCAAAATTGTCAACAGGCAGTAAAGAAGTGGAGCAAAGAAGCACAAGCAGGGGAAAACCATGAATGCAGATATGAAAATTAATCATTCAAGGGTAACTACAGATCATCTTTTGTTCAGTACTACCAGTGTGGGCTCAGATCCTGTCAGCATTTGTCTGGAGCAGATGCAGTGAGACCTGCAAAGCTTGCAAAGAAGAAAACTGGCAACCGTAGGAAGACCTCCCTACAAGAGCTCAAAGGAGATAGGAAAATAAAGGAGAACTGGCACACCAAAAAGCAAATTTAGTCCTCAAAGCAGAAGTATAGTGGCTCATAGGATCCTTAAGAGCCAGGGAACTATGCTGAAGAGCTCACATTTCACTGCAGGCATGGCACATTGAGATTTCCACACTATTATAGTCACTCTGCTTACCTCTACTCCTTATGTATTGCCATTTACCCTCTGCCAACACAGTGAGGCTCCATCTCCCAAGATCAGATTTCCCCTGTGTTTCACCTCCTCTCAGGTGTCTGTCTCTTCCCTTGCTTTCCTGAGTGGCCACGAAGTCCTCCCTCCCATTCTCATTGTCAAAGCCTTTCTTCAGAGGCAGGTATGGGAAAGTGCTTCCCTGGGATGGCAGGGGAGAGCAGGCACAAGGCACTGATGCCTTCCTCACCTGCTAATGTGGTAAGAAATGGTCCCAGCTGCAAATGTAGATGCAAATGTACACGGATGACTGTTGGCCTTGCCTTTCCAACACCCTCACCCTGGCTAAGCCTGCCAAACTTCTACCATCTCTGTCTGTTCTTTCTTTGTACCTCTAGCTCTGGGTCTCAGCAGTCTGCTAACATCTGAGGTAGCAGTAACAGAACAGAGGCATCTCTGCAGAAAAGGATTTGTGGTCCCAGAGCTTATGTTTGTGGAGAATTTACTGTGTGGGCTTAGGGACTGCTCAGACTGACTGAGCTGCAGCTCCCACAGAGAACAGTGCATGGAAAAGAACATGCATATCCCAACCTCTTCAAACTCACACTCACGAAGCCAGATGAGACAAAGCCAGGAGACAGGCACATGAAGGAAGTGACTGTGACTTGTAGCTTCATGGGAAAGAGCCAAATCTGTGCTCTGTTAGAGAACGGGATATGATGCTGCCTTCTGGGAGCTAGGATGGGAATACAGGGGAATCTTTGGAGTTAGCATTTTCAAGTGAAAACTGAGGCAGCTAAGTCAATGCTTAATAAGATCAGGTAAGCAATGTGAAACAAGAAAAGCCAAGGGGAAGCCTTCTCCAAGACTGCTCTGGTACCCACTGCAGGTCAGCAGAGACACCACACAGCAGCCAAAGGAAACAGATCTGCATTGGCAGGCTGAGGAGGGCTTTCTGAGATGAAAGGTTAGTACTAAGATTAAATGGTCTTAAGCAAAGAGGGTGCTAACCTCCCAGTGTTCACAGCTAGCAATTCAGAAGAGCTTCAAGATAAGTGGGGAAAAAATAGAGGTGGCACTGGGCTCCGAGGTCTCATCAGGAGCTCCAGCATGCAGCAGCAAAGACAAGATAAATTCATTCTTTTTCTTCCTTTCTAGACACACACACTCACCTCTCAACTGCATGTCACCATACACATGACAAGCAGCTAAGCCTCACCCTCTATGCTGATGGCTGCTATTTGCCTCCACTGCTGACAGCCCCACAGTGTGTAAACATCTTCCTAAACACACATGGACCTCTCAGGTCTATGCAATCTGGGTTTTCTCCAAGCCTGGGGGAATGGCTGAATATGTGGCTCTGCAAATACAACACTCTCTTGGCACTTTCTGTGCCTTAAAGAAAGCCTCAGAAGTCAAAATAGTAATTAAAAGAGTGAAATGTAAGTGCTTGGTGACAGCTACATCAATGTACACACACACAGAGTGTAGAGGGTATGGGAAAGAAGTGAGCTATGGTAAAGTTAGTAAGTGATGCAATTTGTGACCTAGGCAACACCACTAAACAGAGAACAATGCTTCTGGGACCTACAATGGAGAGACAGAACAGAGACAGAGGGGTGGGTGATGCAATGCTAGATGTTGCTAACAGAAAAACATATGATAATGTAGAAGGCTAAGGAGGTGAAACACTATGGGAGTGAATAAATGGGGTGAAACCCAAAGTAACTCCAAGAGGCAATCAAACTGGATATCAGGACGAGATCACAGCACAATATAAACTCACTTGGCTTTTCACACCATTCAAAGGGGTAGGAAATTTTAACACACTAGGTGTTTTCACACATGGTAATAAAAATATCTTCACTTTCTGCTAGCAGAGCTATAGGAGAGTTCTGTGATTCAGAAACAGTAAAATCTAGTCACAGGAGAAGTGACTTGAGAGGTCTCACAAATGAAAGCAAAAACTACCTGGTGGTACAATGACAAGGTAGGTTAGTGCAGTCAGCATATTTAAAAGTGATTTGCCAATTAAAACAAAGAAAATCTTCCATTCCGGTGATACTACTATCTGCAGGATTCAGACATGACACAAGCCAATTTAACCCAACACAGACTTCACTGGTTACTCTTTTCTCACACAGACTAGTTACTAATTTCAATGATACATGATGGAAGTTGAATATCTTTAGAGTATTTTTATTTGAATCACAGAAATCACTTCCAGTCTACTTGGACACAAGAATTGGCCATAATACTTTGAGTTCACAACCAATGCATGTGCCCATCCAACTGGGAGCACCACATCTACTTTAAGTGTCAGCTCCTCTAGTCTAACTTCCCTCCCTCTTGCTGCCTGTACAGCATGTGAGCTTAGCTCTTGGCACTTCATGAAGTCATCCAGAGAATGCACACTCACCATTTCAAGCCAGGAGGGATCCCATGCTGGGTTTCCCAGCCAACTCAGCTGTCCTGCAGGACACTGCTGCTCTTCCCACAGCAGCAACCCCACCACAGCATGCCATGGTCCCCTACACAAGCACTATTTGTTCAGCTCAATTAAACAGCCTCTCATCAACATGCCTTGGGAAAGGACAAGGTTTCCCTTCCAGTGAACAACAGAGGTTGAAGCTCCTGTATTTATTATCCTGTGCCTGGCTTCAGAAGGACATGCACCAGTAAGTCACATTGCAACCTCATCTACCATTCTCAGCCATGAGAAACCTTCTGCTATCCTCTCTCTATCTGACAAGCTCGGGAGCCTGTTCTTGACACTACTGCCCTGGAGGGAAAAAAATGACAATGTCAATGTCATTACTAGCTGGAATTTAAGTGCACTCCTCCTTCTTGCAGAGCTGAGAGTGAGGAGCTGAAAGGTGATGTGCATGAGAGTTCCTTTGATAAGAAGCCAAGAACTGACACCAACAAGATAATCAGGCCTTCAAACCAGGCATGCACATCTGGGATGACTACCTCCAGCTTCCATCTGACAAGAGAATAATCCTATTACTATCAGTCATCAACACCAGGTTGAGTGTGATGGCAAAAGAAGATTGAGTCTAACTTGGCTTCTTCTCTTGCTTTTATTCATGCCCTACACATTGACTCACAGAGGGCAGAGAAGGGAGGATTTTGTACCAAGGGGTTTTCTTGTGGATAGGTTCAATCCCAACTCAGTCACTCTTGGACCTTTTGCACCAAAATTCCAACTACAGAAATTTACTGGGAAAAAAGGCATTGTCTCAGACACCATTGTAGGACTTCACACGGACCATCCAAAAAGCCAAGCCCTGCGTGCTGATCCCTGGCTGCATGCTGGGAGGGAGAGCAGAGCTGTGTGGTGCAGGTACCACTCCCGAGTGAAGATGCCACTGAGGGCACAGCACCATGACTCTTGCCCAGCATTATGTCCAGCAACAGGAGCACTAACCTTGGCCCCTTTCTGGGCTCCTGCATGGTGGGCAATCTGATACAGGGAACGAAGGCTATGACATACCATTGGCCAGTTTGTATCAGCAGGGAGGGGAGGAGACAGCCTCTGGAGCACAGACTGGGTCAGTCAGGAAATGCACTAACCCCAAAAGAATGAGAGCGTCTCCTTCTGGGGCTGATGTCAGCTGCTCCTGACCTCTCCTGCCTCAGGTGAGTTGATTCATGTGTTTTAGTCATGAAGTATGAAAGATGCTATTGTTCCTCAAAGATTCCAACAGGATGCAGCTTCCACTCTGTTTGGCCCTGTCCTTGCCTCCGTACCAACTGGGCTGAATCACAGCTTTTCAATGCAACACTGCCCAGCTTTCAAGAAGCTCAGCTCCAGGTCATTCCTGAATCCAACTAACCAGACCTCTGAGCACACAAGATCACAGGAGAAAAACTGAATGCAGACAAGGCTTCAGCTCAGCCCCACATCTTTCAAGTCTATTCCCGACCTGGTTTTTGCTGCTTCCCTCACTTTGTTTTTTTTCTCAGCAGTCTGGTGTGGGTAATGAAGAGAGAATATGCATTTTGCCTCCAGCAAGAGGGTTTTTCAGTTCAGATCAGCTGCCTCTGATTGGAGTAGATGATTCCAGTACAAGAAGGGGATGCAAACCACAGAAAACCTGATGGTTAATACACTGGCTGCTTCAAGAACAGACTCCAACTTGACCCTTTCTTGCCTGCAGCAGCTATGGAGCTTTGACATGCTGCTGCTCTCCTGCAAAGTGCAAGACCATACATGCCCCTACAGCTGTTCCAGAGGTTGATTCGGGGCTGAGATGAACAAATGTCTGTGCTGCTGGAGACAGCCAGAGTCCTGCACAGTGAGCTGGTAAAGGTGTGAGTCCCATAGGACACCTGGCAGCCTCTCAGGACACTCTGAGCCTGGCCTGGGATACTCACCCTGTATAGTTCTGCACAATGGTGATCTGATGTGCAACCACAGCCTCCTGGAGGAAAAGCTAGCATTCAGGTGAAACCCATTCAAACCAGCCCAGCAATTAACAACCCACAACTCGGTACAAGAAGATCAACTACTGCACCACTTGAAGTGCAGCACATGTACGTACATGAAAATACTAAAAGGGAGCTTCAAAAGCTACTCGGAGGAGAGAGGAGGAGCTGGGGAGGCTGAGTGCTGAGCCTACAGCAGTTTTTGTCTCATTGCCTTTCATAAACAATGTTTGGGAGAAAAAGCCTCCACAGATGTCAACAATTGCAGTTTATTATACAATCCATAACCTATTTATAAACTGACTCAATTTCTTAATTACATTTGCCTTTAGATGGTAAGAATCATTAAAAAAAAAGGTATCTTTTGTGGAGCTCTAAGTGAGCAAATTACCTGCTTCTGAAAGCCTTCCTAACATTTCAGTGACTTCTGGCACAAGCTGATTCAAGGAGGAGTATGGAAAAAAGAATATGTTTGTGAGAAGGAATGTTTATCATCTGTGATTCTCATCCTGCTCCAAACCAGAGCAAACAGCTGGGCTCAGGTACAGCTTAGACACACAGAGCATGCCTTCCTATGGCACTCAAGAGGGAGAAAATTCAGCTGGTTAACTTGCAGAGACTAGCATTTGGATGGTTTCAGCACACTGATCTGTCTCCACTTGGACTACTGCAGGTTAGTGTTCGAGGCTGGCACCCAGGGGATGGATGTTCTTCCTCCTAGCATCAGAGGCTACCTCTGCCAAGATAAACCAAACAAGTTCCCAGTCATTGGGAGTATTTAAATAGGTCTGAATATTGATCATTACCTGATGTTTCTTATTCCTCATTTTATTCAGAGCATTTGGAGATTTATTTCCCCTCATAGAACGAGGGAAGTTAAGCTGCAAAATGTTGGCCACTGAAGGACTACTTAAAAGCAAAGTTAAATAACTAGCCTGACCTTTTGGCACCAAACTGAAGTTTACCTTGCAAATTAAAGAATAATAAATTGAGTAAAAGAATCCCTTAATAGAACACAGCAATCAGGCAATTTAAGCAATAAAAAGACATGCCAAACACATTTCAACTGAAGACAGGAACAGCAATGTAACATCCTTTCCTGTGTAATGGTCATTTCATTTGCCATCTCAGCTTATTTGGCTGATTATGATTCAACCATTTATAACAGAATGTAAAAAAGGATTAAAACAAAGAAAATTGAACAACTTGCAGATTTTTAATCGAGTCCAGAGTATGCAGTTAGTTATTTTTGGAGGTGCCCTGCTCCTCACTCCCTGCCTCCAACGTTCCCAGCTTGGGCTGCTCAGCTCCTTTATACTCCAGCACTAAACTCTGCTAACATATCCCACATCAAAGCATCCCCAGGCAGGGCACGGGGCTCCCACTCCACTCCCCATTGCCTGCCCTGTGCCATGGAACCCAAACACTGCCCACATACCACTCCTGGCATGCTACAGGCTGCTGAGCATCACCTCAGCTAACACCTGGTAGAATCTCCTCTAGGTAAGATTTGCAGAAGCAAACACAAGCTCAACAGCAAATGTTAAACTGAAATCACTATACAGTTTCCAAAGGGTCTCTCTGTGCTGTTTTGCAGATACTGTTTCAGATACAGGAGCCTAAGAGACTCCCAACAGCCTTATGTTCTGCAAAGAAAGCCTCTACAGCAATTGACAATTGAATTTATACTTCTAGATCTCCTCAAGCAATATTTTTTTTCCTAGAAAGAT
This sequence comes from Bucco capensis, assembly GCA_013396975.1. Classification (NCBI taxonomy): domain Eukaryota; kingdom Metazoa; phylum Chordata; class Aves; order Piciformes; family Bucconidae; genus Bucco; species Bucco capensis. The sequence goes on along the minus strand of VWZO01005900.1, from coordinate 42,818 downwards.
ACACACACACTAAAAAAATCCATCAAAAATTTGGGAATGATTTTTTTTTATGTACTGAAAATCCTGCTTGCTGCAGACTAACTGGGCAGCATTTTAAAGGGTTTTGTTGCAACCTGTTTGTGGTTCACCTCTGGTTGCTTGGGAAGCAGTAGCTAACATGCACAACATATAAGACTGGTGACTAACTCGCATGGGAACAGATATCTTCAGGGCATGAGTGAAGTACAGCCAAGCAGCAGACTTTAGAAACTAAGCCCCCCCAACAGCAATCGATGCTGAGAGGCTATCAGAGCAGCAAAATGGCACTAGCTTCTTCTCAAAGCAGTTCCAGAGATGCCCTAGTTCAGGAGGTGGTTGATGTGCAGACTGTTCCCCAGAAGCTATTCTCTCCCTCCTTCACGCTCAGCTCTGCAGACTTCATGTGGCCACCAGAGATGTGTTTACAACCATGAAGGCAACAAAGCCCAGAATTCTCATTTCATGAACAGGGTATTTTTCCCCCCTTATTTCTTCTTTTTCTCTCTTCTGTATGTGGCAAGCAGCCTTTCCAGTCAAGCCTTTGTTTGTGAAGGGTGGAGACATTTGTTTTTACAGCCCTTACACAGACCATTTAAAAGACACAGCTTTCATGCATTATGTTGTACAAATAGTGAGAAACTATTCACCTATCACTACTTGATTTCAGCTGTTAACAAGTAACCCACACCTTGATGAAGCCTTTTGTGAAGAAAAGGATAAAAAAATCCTGCTATGCAAACACCCATCTGATTGCTGTTTGAGCAGTTCTGTTCTGCTAAGCTTGTGCTCACACACCTGAGAGGCCTTGCAGAGAGCACACAGGACCAGGGGATGTGTTTGAGGCAGGTAACACTCCACACTGTCCACAGAAGTAGCTGCCTCACCAAACCACTACACAGTACTATCCAGTACCTCAAGACCCTGCTAATGTAGGTAAGTGGTGGAAATGTTCCCCAAACAGAATCAGCTTGTAGCAGCTTGCAGGGAGCTGGTCCATGCACAACTTCCCTTGTCTGAGTCAGGCATTGTTACTTGATATCATATTCCCTTTCTCAGTAAACATGGAGATTTTGCCATCTCCAGGGTACCAGGTACTTCTTACCCAGTGAAGACTGGAGGGAACTGTGGGGCAGTCAGGAAAGGCAAACCCTTAGGATTACCTAAGTGTGTCCAACACCAGCAGCTTCCCACAACAGCCAGCCTTTTCCTTTCCCTCCTGCTTCCCTCAATTCCCACCCTCCCACCTTGTGGGGCTGCTTAACTTCATAGCAAACTCCTCACTCTGCTCATTTGAAGGAAGGCAGAATTAGAATTGACTTGTCCCTGGAAGAAAATGTATTTTATTTCTTCCAGAATATAAACCCAAAGGCGCTGGCTTCTCAAGGCTCTGTTCATCACCACTCTCTTCCCTCCAGGGCCACACTGCTGTTTCTCTCACAATTCATTGAGCAGCAAGGGTTTTCACTATGTTATTCAACACCACTTTTGTGAACCAGAACAAAATACACTGCTTGGTTTCTTTTAAAGAGGCTTTATCATGACCCAGGGCTGGAAACACTTCATGCATGTGTATGTACGAAGTAGGCCATCACAAACTTCAAAAGACTATCACCCAGAAAACTTTGTACCTACAAACAGACAAGTCTCCACACTAGTGTTATCTTTAAAGCCAAAGTAGCAGTCATGCTAGCTACTGTTCTGGTTCAGGCCTGAAGGATGCCAAATAAACCTTTCATCCTTTTCAGCAGCTCTTCTCCTGACGTGACAGTCAAACAAAAGTGGAAGCTAGGTCATTCTGCATCACTGTTGTATGGAAATATCCAGTGACTACTTAAAGCAAAAGGAAAAAACCTAAGCAAACCTGAGCTGTACACTGCAGTGAGGTTGATCCTTTACAAGTACTTCTGTAATGTTTCTTGCTCTTATTTCTTTCTGTTTATAGAAAGAAACAACTTCCACAAAAACTTTCAGTGAATCTGCCCCAGCACTTGCTTTTAATTAGTCTTAATTATCAAATTAATTATCAAATACCTCCTTAGGCAAAAATTTCATTCTGTTAAAGTACATATCTAAGGGCCTGACATATGTGCTGTCATATTGCCACAGTCCTGTTTTTCTGCCTGGACAAAATTGCTGGGAAAAGAAAGGAGACATGCCCCCCAAAAACCCTAAAAGTGTGATGCCTTTGTGGATAATTCTTGCTGAATTCACAAGCAACTTAAAACAATTTACTGCCTGTGTGATTTGCCAGTGTTTTCTGAAAGAGAGTGAAGTTGACATAGCACTTGACTCCTTTTACAAATACTGTATTTAAATTAGTCAATTTCTACTACATAGTATATGCAGTTGCATAAAAAAGGTTTAAATGCAAGGTTTCTGCAGGAACATATGATCAGATGTCCAGTAACTGATTTTGGATCTAATAAAAGAGGACTCTCAGCAAAGTAGGATGTTTTCTTTCTCTCAGTGTCACAGAAAGGAAGTTCTTCATTCACCACAATGGCACATCAATGAACTTAAATCCTAGGCTGGAGAAGACTATTGTTATGAACACAAAGATAAAGGCCTCCTGGACTGAATAAAGTACCCAACGTTTTGGCTACTAAGCCTTCACAGTCTTAATACTTTTCCTGAAAGCAAATCTCTCCTTTTTACACTTTTTCCCATTATTGCATTATCAGAATTAACAAGCAAGTATACAAAGCCTGTGGCTTTAATCAGGAGTGCAGCTCTCCAGTATGGAAGGCTATCACTATTCCTGTTCTCATAGAATCATAGAATGGTTTGGGTTGGAAGGGACCTCTGGAGGTCATCATATTTTAGGCTTAAACAACCCTATGTAAAAACAATGTTCTAGGCTTACACAAGCAGCAGTTGTTTAAGGTCTTGTGTTCCTTTTCAGGTGGAACAATGATAAATCATCTGACGTTAGCTCACCGCTTTCTGCCTGATCACTTCCCAAAGCTAAGAATGTGTGGAATTGCTTTCCCCCAAAACACCCAACAATGCCAAGAATGCTCTCCTGCCCAAAGGTTTATAAAAGTAGCACAAAAAGAAAGAAAGAAAGAGGGCCAACATTTCAAGTTGAAGACAATGAGTGGTGACCAAAGGGAGCAGCTCCAACACCCCACATGCCACAGCTGGGAGATTGATACGTGGCTCTAACTGGGTAGTCTTTAATATCTATCTCCATGTGTGATACATGAAGTCCATAAATCTCCATATTAATTCACTCTTTCTATCCTAGAAACCTTTCCAGCTCTGAGGACTCTCACTGAAAGGCCTAACCCGTGAGGAGATACAGCCCACACCAAAGGAGTCAACTCAGGTCCACCCTTGAATCTGATGAAGTAAGGCTTGTAGAATCAAGCTTTTACTCCAAGTGCAATAAACTGAGCTCTTTTACTGCACTAGTTATCAAAGCAGCACAGTTGCCACCAGGATGAGAAGTCAAGCAGTGTTTTCCCATCAAGCAGCTCCCACTGGCATCCAAGGAGCCTCCCCAAGCAGGCCTGGGGCCATCCCTCTGCCAGAGCCATGCACGATGCCAAAACTTTCAGTTGTCACTCATCATCTTCAGGTAAAAACACTTACTCATCAAAACAGCAAAATACTACTCATGAAAGAGCTCTCTATTAGCTACTGAAAGTGGTACATGGCACATCATTAAAATTGCCCCATAACACCCAGCATTTTATTATTCAAATAATCCTATCTTAACAGATGGAAGTTTTAAAAGGGAATCTATAGATTAATTCTTCCTCTGTTTACTTCAGGAGAGAGATTCCTGCTGTGAAGAGGAATATCATAGAATCCTAGAATGGTTTGGGTTGGAAGGGACCTCTGGAGATCATCTAGCCCAATCCCCCTGCAGTGGGCAGTATATTTTTGTCCTCCTGTTGTCTTCTGCTTCTCAACATTTCAATGCTGCCTGACATACTCAAGTCCTCACTCAATATTTTGCAGAGTGTTAAAGTAATGAAATCAGAAATATATTTCCCTTGTGTGGGAAAGATGACCACCAGAGATATTTCTGTGGCACATGGGATGAATCTTCTGCATGACAGTTGCACTATGCAGAAGGTGTGGTAGACTTGGTATCTACTGTAATACAGCAACCTTGCACACAAATTTGGTAATATATACTGCAAAGTATCAACAGTGCATACAAAACAAATAGCACCTGCAAATCAGGCTGTCTGAGCAGTTGTTATAGGGTTAATTATGAGTACATTTTTTTCCTCTGTGTTTCTCTGAAGGCCAAGGTAAGACCCAATAAAAACGCTATCCAAAAGACATAGCATCTATAGACATTCATGGTCTACAACATTGTAGATAACTCTTTGCAAAGATAAAGTCAGAGGAGATAAACAAAATCACTGAGCTGGTTTTTATGAATAAACAATAGATGATGGACTTTCCTTGTCACACAAAATTTTCAGCCAATGAATAGAACAATATATTGTGTAACCCTCAGGATGTGTGGCTTGGGAAGCAAAGGAGACTCTGCTGGGGGACAGCTAATGGCTCATGACCTGCCATAGCATCTCCAGGTACCTTTTCTTCACCGTGGCACATGCTGCAATGCCAGCTGCACTACAGTCAAGTGGAGAAGACAAAACAGTTAACCTAGCCTGCCTGCAAAGCAGAAAAGACTCAGTGGGGAAAGGAGGCACATCCTGATTCCTCACCCCATTAAACCAACTCTTTTAGAAAAATTATTAAATGCTGTTGGCTAATGCTGTTGTTCTAAATCTTTTGAGTGCATCAAATGACTTCCATTAAGAGAAGCAAACCACACATAATTTGTTTTTTATTTAAGGAGGGAGCACTCTTCCCTCCCAGGCCAAATCCTCCACCCTATAATCCCTATTTGTCTCATCTCTCCCAGGTTTGCATTCTGAGGCTCTCCTGACCTAAGGTCAATGTAATCACCACACCAAGGCTAGAGCCAGCACATCCAGTAGCCATCCTGGCCAGAGCCAGTCTAGGGCTGTGCAAACATAAACCAAGATTTTCTGCTCCCCTGGCTTTGAACTTCAAGATCATCATCCAAGAAGATGCACCTCAGAAGAAAGCTTAGCTGAGATTCCAGCTCAACAGTTTTATAGTGACAAACAACAGAGAAACCTACAGGGCAGCAAAATACCTTCCAAATAAAAACACTCAGTGGAGACCAACTAAAAAAAAAAACAAAACAAGAAAATCATGTGAACAAGTAGATTTTCTTTACTTCAGTCTGATGAGAATAAACTTTACAGCATTGAACTCCTTCCTTTGAGCTACCTGCAGACACACCAGACTGAGAGGAGTTTTGTCATGGGAGATTCCTGCCATTCCCTCTTGAAGAAAATCCAATGAGAGGTGATTAGTGTTGTAGGTAAAGAGACTTGAAAGGGGAATTTGGCTAATAAAGCCTATAGTGATTAATGCCCAGTTAAGATCCCCAAAAGCAAGGCATGCTTACAGGCTGTTGCTCTCCCTCACTGCAGTGCATACTCTGTTCTTGTGCTGTAAATCTTTTCAGATCCCAACATGCTAAAATACAGCTCAAACAGACATTATGTAAAGGATTAGGTTAGTTAATTTATCAGTGTTAATTTGGAGGCATTTACTTGTTGAAGTATCATAGAATCATAGAATGGCCAGGTTGGAAGGGACCTCAAAGATCATCTAGTTCCAACCCCCCCGCCACAAGCAGGGATGCCAAAACACTAGACCATGTTGCCCAGTGCCACATCCAGCCTGGCCTTGAACACTGCCAGGGATGGGGCAGCCACAACCTTTCTGGGCAACCTGTTCCAGTAAAAAAAAAAAGTAGTTGCACATTTAGTCCATAAGCTTACCATGAGAATGCGACCAACAGCAGAGTTGTTCAACTGGTCCCTCAGAGCTCAGCAAAATGATCTTTATCTTGCTCTCTGCCAGCTCAAAGGAAAAATTCCCATCCCTGGGAATGGTGCAGGCTCCAGCCTGCACTACACTTCTTCCAGAGCTGGGGCCAACTTTTCCCATCACATTTTTACAAGGAGTTCCCAATGTGCAATGAATACTCTTGGCTTTCAGAGAGAAAACAGCTTCATATAGTTTTGCTAAACTTGAAGTGTTAGGGTTTGGAAAGGTCACTATTTCTTTTTACACCAATGAGAATCTTCCACCAGGTAATGAAATGAAATGCTTACTCATGGTGTGCAGTAACATACTCCTGGTAATTGCCATATGACTGCTCCTGGAACAAAGAGTTGCTTAATGGAAACATGGCAGAATTAGGCCCTAGGACTCTATTAAAATGCAGCACAATTATCACAGGATGGCCTTTTCATAATAACACCTGATTTTAAAATGAAATTCCAGTAGTAGGTTGGGAAATCTTGTATTAAATCTATTAAATGTTTGCTCATTAGAATGGTTTATTTTTTTTCACCAAAGCTCTCAATCTCAACACAGGTTAGAGTCTTTGTTACAAGGGATCATAACAGCAGTAATACCCAGCAACAAGAGGCAGAGATAATGATGCCAAATCCTCTTGTTTTTTGAGAGTTTTAGACCCTCAACATTAGCTTAACACTGGGGTTTTTTTCATCCCCTCTCCCCCCTTTTTTTTATTTACTATAAGATGCTCAAAGTGATCTAAAGGATTAGGGTGTGCTGTGACACATTTGCTGTGTCAAGTAGTCCAAGTTGTCAAAGGAGCTTTCTGGCCAGGTTTAACCCAGCTCATGCTGTGTGGACAAGAGGTACTGCAGCAAAGCAGAGTAATGCTCCAGTGATGATCAAAGCTGCTAGTTGCCATCCTGACTCCTACATCCCCATCCACATCCAATGGCAAAGAGAAAACTCTCATGAGAGTGCACCAGGAATTCAGTTACCAACTCTAGTGTTAGCACTGGCAATACCAGCAGAAGGACAGGAAGGAAAGTAGGAGACAGCAGGAGAGTAATATTTGGGATCTGAACTCATGGGAGGGAGCTTGTTGTTTTATTTCAACTGCAGTTAACTAGTGCTTGTCACCTACCCTGAGGGAAATCAGAGCCCAGATAAGGCACTTGGATCTTCTGTAAGGTCAGCTCACAGGGCTCAGGTAGGAAAACTTTACTTACATCAGCAAATTTGCAAGAGGATTATAGCAGTCCCTCATCTTCCTGATCCTGTGACTTGGGTAACTGAAGTTTAAGCCAGGTCAGAAAACATAACATACTTTCTATAGTGAAAACAACTCCAAGAAGTAGGTATTTTAGTGACAGGAACTATGCCTGATATTGCATATGATGTGGAGGACAAAATACATAACTCATCCACTAAACAAGTCTTTGCATCATTTCTAGTAAACCACAGCACAGGACAGAACTTGGGAAAATTATCCAGTGGGATAATTTGGCCTTTTTTAAGTAAAAAGGATATTCTGGAGGTGAAAAGCTTGACATTGAAAAGTTGAAGTTCTCTCTATGGCAACAACCTTCCTGGGAGAGACTGGTTCCCAAAGCCTTCAAAAGGAGACCAGGAGTTCTCTGCTTTTTATGAGTGCTCACACAGTATCTGTGTCATTCTTACTCAGAACTGTTAAGCACTGGCTAAATGCATTGCATTGGCCAAGAGAAAAGTCAGAGACAGCCCCAAGGTGTTTACATGCATCCGAGATCCTTAATGAAGCTGCCAGACAGCACAGAAAAGCCTGACAGATGTTCCTGGTGGCCCAGCAAGAATTGCTAATCCCACAGGGAGACAAATAAGTGAGGACACAGAAACCTAACAGTGTCACTGCACAAGTGACCTCAGCATTTTAGGTATGCCAACTGCTGCAAGTGTATTTTACCAAAATAACTATTCTAAGAAGAATAGATCCCAACAGAGGAAAAAGATTACAAAATCCCCAGGCAGACAAAATCCAGATGAAGCCAGGACAAACAGGGTCTGGACTGCCTACCAAAAATAATCTGTCCTCTTAAAAATTAATTGAAAATGGCAAAAATTACTTTGTTGTAATAAACTCCAGCACCTTGTGAGAAAGGAAGTCAAACTGTTGACCTGGTCTTTCAAACCTCTTCCTGCACAGGCAGTTAGAGTGAAGTTAATGAGACTACTCAAGGAAGAGAGGACAGTTCATCCAAGGAAGAATTTGCAATGTCAGTGAGCAGAGAGATGATTATGAGGGATAGACTGGATTTTTAGACCTGAAAATTATGATAATAAGCTTCTGTGTGTCTGTGCTCTACAGTGAATTGGCCTGTTTATACCTGAAAAAATGTTTTACCACTTTCAACCAAATTATACATATTCTAGTATTTTAGGCAGAAACAGCAGAAGCCATCATTGCTAGCCACACTGAGTAATGCCAAATAATCCTGCAAATTCATCCTTGGTAGCACTGCTCTAAATTGTCTAATTGCAATAGTCTATTTGCCAACAGTTTCTTGTAGCAATTTATTCTGAGACTCATCACTGGAGAGTCCACTTTCTGTGATGATGTGTGATGGTAAGACTAGCTAGAAGCTGTTGGTATCTACATGGGAGCTAAAACAGAACCATCAAAAAGGGAAATCAAATGAATTTTTACATCTCACAGCAGGGCTACTCAAAAGTAACTCACTTCTAAGATACTTTTGCACACAGATGAAAGGTTTTTCATAGGACAGATTTCCTGTAAGGCAGACACAGCTACTAACATAAGAGTGATACTGCCTAATATCTACTTAAAATACTTATTTTAATGTTGATTATATTAAATATGAGTAATTTGGGTACTCTTTCCCCTGAAGTAATGAATAATTGTTCTCAAACTCCTAGTCCAGAGTGAAGTGACTTTATAGGAGCTAAAGGGTACATACAGACAGTAGTATAACACGTATGACAAGAGTTGCTTTCTCAGCATATTCAAGGAGAAGAGGTGGAGAACTTCTATCTCTAAAAATAGTATAGATGTTCAAAAATGACAATAAAGGAGCGAAATATTTCATGCAAAGCCAAATAAGCCACAAAAATGTAATTTTGCAGGCTCTAAGACATCACAACCCAAACCGATCGAATCTCTTCACTGCATTTACTGCCCCAAGTAATGCAGATTGTGCTGGGCAGGCTGTGGTCATGCTAGCAGCCAAATCCTGCTCACTTCCACACTGGGAACAGGCCCATGGAGTCAGGCAGGACACACTGTGCATGACTGAGGCTCGTGGGAACTGGCCACAGTGAAGTAATGGACTTCACTGTAACGTGAGCAAACATAAAGAGATGCATTTTATAGCTAAATGACATCAAACGCACTATATGGTGCTAGGTAAGCAAAACATACTGCCAATGGATAGGAGACAGGTTGTTCAGGAAAAGAAAAGGCTAACAGGCTTCTTGGCTGCACTAAAAAGAATCCTTTATGCCATGGTACAAGGCCTGGTGAAACTGTATCCGGCTCTAATCTCTGTGTGGGGCTGTAATCCCTGAAGTGGCATGTAGCCCCCTCCTGCTCCACCACCCTACACCTCACAGCTCCCCTCAAGCTCTGTGTCTGCAGCTCCCAAAGTGGAACAAGAACAGCATCTTTAAAAACTCTTATTGCTGGGCCCTCCTGAATCATAGTTTTCTTGGGAGCTTCCCACAGAAGCAAAGAGGGAACTGAGAAAAAAATTGGATACAGGTTTAATTGCTTTAATTCCTTTGGGTTTGTCCCAACCCCATCCAAAATGAGCCAGCTGTTCGCCCCTCCCCCAGGACCAGAAGCCAACATAGCTTGCCACTGTCACCCCTTCCCTCACCTGACCCAGGGGCAAGACCTCTGCTGTCAGAAGCCAGCTGCCACCTTCCTGCTGTAAAGGCTGAGGATCTGCTTAGAGCCATCACCCAGATTTTAAACTCAAGCAGGCAATAATTTCTGGGCTGTTTTCATTAACTGCACAGGTGCCAGCATATTTTCTAAGCACTGAAAGAATAAAGGCAACAAAGAGCTGAACCCATACGCACTAGGAGTGCTAAGAAGCAAGCACTGCTCCCAGATCCTAAGCAGAGCTTGGAGGGACTGTCTGAAGCACACAGGAGAGGGGAAGAGTCCATGGCAAGGAGGAGAGCAATCCCAGCACTTACACTTCTTGTGCTTCCTCTCCAGCCAGGGCATCACTCAGGAGCACCAGCCCCTTCCTCCATTTAACTGTACCTGAAGTAAATGTTTTGAGTAATTCAAGTAAATAACAATGCAATATGGGGACAGATACACATAGACTAAAGACACAAACTCCCCTGAAATACAAAGTCACTGAAGTAATGTAACAGTGAATGTAAGATCAAGCACAATGGTGAATGAAATTATATTATCATAACTCTAGTGCTCTGGCTGCAATTTCTGTTATCTAGTGACATATCTTTTTGCAGCAGAGAGGCAAACAGTCCTGACTGAGAACGTCCTGCCATCAGCTGGCGACCACAGCCTTTCAAACTAAACCACATTTATTGTGAGATCCTGGAAAAACTCATAGCTCATCCATGGTTTTGTTGCTGTGACTACACAGACAAAGCCTTGAGCTCCTTTTCTGCAAGTTCAGCCTCTAGCTCAGGGCATTCAACATGTTAATTCTGCTGGGGCCAGATAAGTGATACCCCGGAGCAGATACAATCTGGCTACTACCGATGAAAGACTCATTAAAATTTTCTTGCTGCGAACGCATGAGCACAAGAACAATTTCCAGTGACCTTATACCTCTGCCAACTGCCAACGACTGAATCTCTACTGCCATGCACAACCCTCCTAGAGAAAACAAATTCAACAGAACCACAGCTGCAAGGGAATATGCCTGAAACTCCAAAACTTTCCAACGTTCCCCTCATTGTGAGGCAGAGGGATTCGCTTTCCTGCGGAACAAGCCTCTGCTTCGTATCAGATAACCTTTTGCATCCCGACTGCCGGAGTTTTGTCTTCTCCGGGAGCTGTGAAAATTCCTGCGGAGCGGTGGCTCTGGTCAAAGCTCGCATTGGCAAGCGGAGCGCGATGCCGCCGGTAACCACAGTAACGGGCTGCTGCCCCGAGCCCCGCGGGTTGATCAGTAACCCGGGGACAATGGCAGGTCCCTAACGCCAGCCCGGCCACGAAAAGCTGCATCATGAACCAAACCTCGCAGAAGGTGCAGCAGGAAAGTGGCCAAGCTGCGAGCGCAGCTGGAGAGACACCTGGAGCTGGTGGGAGTCAGCGTCAAGGCAATATTAAAGTGCATTTTGCCACGTCTTTATTATTCTTCCTAATAAGCATTCACAGCACTTTCTTCTGTGGAGGATAACATGGAAAAGGAACTCTGAACTGGATCCAATTTTGGTCCTCCTTAACTTCAGGGCTTTCAAGAAGAAAGGGCAGATAAAAAATGGTTCATAATATTGTTTCAACCACAGCTCACCTGTAGCAACCACTGTGCCAACTGAAACTCTCAGTCTGACCGTGTCATGCTGCTTTAAAAATCTATGGCCAAACATATTTCCATCAGTCCAGGAAAATTTAAGTATTTAAGCTCAGCTGCTGATGTGCAAGGAAAGACTTTTCTATGAAAGCAGTAACCCAGTGCCTGCTGCAGCATCCCAAGAGCAGAAGAAAGTAAACAGCCGCCTGCCAAAACAGAACCCATCTCCTGCTATCAAAGGTCTTGCCAGCTCAGTGACCCTCCCGTGGACTTTCCTCACCTGAGGAGACCCTGTGACCTTGCTCCAGGCTACAATCTGACACCCAGGCAAGGGTGGACAACCGGTAAACTCAAGGTTGAGTATATCTTTCTCTCCAGGCTGCTGTGACAGCACAGGTACATAATGCAGAGATGGCAGTGCAGTTGGTTCTGTAAGATGAAAGGGCTGACAACCTTTCTGTATGCATTTCAGGGGTTCCTGGTCTTGCCTGCCCTGCTTCAGCCCCAAGGACTGGTTGACAGTGGTTAGAGTGCATCCTCTGGACTAGTTTGATCTGGGAGGAGCCCAGTTTGTGTGCTCCAAGGTGACTTCCATGAGGCAACACCACAGTGGAGTAAGTGGGAATGTCCTGCAGATCTCCTTCAAAAGCATGCTTGTGATCTGAACTAACACAGTAACATAGATGCATTCACCATGAGACAAAGCTAAATTACACCACAGCTTTGTCCAGCTCAGACACCCTGATTCAGTCCCTGTTTCTGGCTCAGATGTATTTTCCCATCTTCAAATCCTTAAGTCACTATTTAGGACCTGATGAACTCCCATACAGGGGCCAAAAATAAAATAAATGGCTTTCAGGTCCTGCTCCTTTCAAGTCGATTGCTGAAGTCCCTTTGACTTCAGAAAGAACAATAAGAACAATAATAGGTTCTCATTAGGCCCCACTCCCAGCAGGGCTTTGGGTACTTCCAGAAATAACAAGATCTTCCCAAAGGTCTCTTTCTTTGTCTCCTCCTTTAATCCTAACAGGATTGGAATTTAGGGTCAATTTTGTTGCAGCAGTTGGCATTGAAATCCAGTGCAGCTCACATCAACACCTCTCATTCTGCCACCATCTCCAAATATCTCTCAGGATTAGACCTTTCTTGTTGGGCAGCCAGGTAAAAAAAGTGAGTTTCTAACAGATGGCCCTGGGCTAGCCATGAGTTTAGTTTTCATCTAATTAATATTCCTTGTGTGTGCATGTGTTATGAAAGAATTGAAAGTAGGTGTATGGAATAAGGCATATCCAGAAACTCCAAACACTGAAAGATAAAATTGTCAGGAGACTTCTACAACGTCACCTCAGCCCTCTGTGTCTATTTTATTCCTGCTTTAATTCTCTTCTGATCTTTTCCAAGATTATCCAGCATTTATTATTCTTCCCTTTATATGGTGAAGACCTCATCCCAGAAACATGGTCCTCCTCATCTTATTTTGGTAAACAGAAATATAGCACAGATATAACAGTGATTCAGATGAATAACTACATCTCTTGATAAAAACCATATTGATGAATGCTGTTATTTCTAGATTTAGAAAAATGATTTGTTCATCCTCTCTGTTCTCTTTTTTTATCTGTACACAGTTCTGTACAGACCCAAACACACACTGGTCATACGTGTGGATCTCCCTGCTCAGCAGATAAAAGTGAAATCCTGACCTTTATTAGGTCTTTTCAGGCAAAAGACCAAACTTCTACAAGGAAAGATTTCCCAGGCTGTGCTTTTCAAGCCTGCTCAGAGCCACCCATTCAGGACTCAGTTCGAGTGTCTTCCTTGGATCTTTTCCTACTAATCTAGGGAACCAAGCTGTGATCCTAGCTTAGACCTAAAAAACCTGGAGCCTTGCAACAGCAAGAAATTGGAACTTAATTCCCATTGAGTCATTTCTTGTAGAAAGTAATTAAAATAAGCATTGATACACAAACAGCACTTCAGAGTTCCATTGTTTTACAAGTGACAGAAATCTGCATTTAGACAATGAAAGAGGCTCTTCAATTTAAAGGGTCCCTTACTTAAAAAAGGCACTACAAAGGTGCATCTTGCAGCCTACTTTTCCTAAGGAATGTCTATGAGGAGGTTTCAATCACTATGACAACCTCTTTTTAATGCCAATGCTTTTCTAGCCCAGACAACTCTTTCCTGAGAAAGGGCATGTTTCAAGGCTCTGCCAAAACTGTGGTTAAAAGCCTTACTGACAAGAAGATAATCTATGAGGTTACCGTTTTGGCAATCAGCAACTTTTGAAACGAACCAGGAATTTTGCATTATTGCTGGCCAAAAGATTGCTGCTGTAAAGAGGAAAAAAAAACACAATAGAGAGAGTAAAAAAGAAACCATCCCTCCAATCTGCCATAAGCAGCATTTGTGTAAAACACAGGCATTCTGGGCTCTAACGGTTTGGGTACCTCAGGAGTCTGCAAACTCATAAAGATGCACTGTATAGGGACAGATAAGGAGAACATGAGGTACCCTGTCCAAATTTGCATTTTATTTCAACCCACAATAAAGATCCTTTCACATTTGTCAGTTTTTATCTGCTAAGTCTCTGCTACATCTCCATCAACAAAACCAAAGGGAATACTTTCTTGCATCTCACATTTACTGAGCATTTCTTGTGCTATATTGCCATCTCTCTCTAGAATAAGCAAATAAAGGGTTTCCCTTTCATCAAGGGTCTGACATTACTCCATAAGATTACCTCATGGGGAATAGGATAAAAGAGACTCTTCAATATTCACAGTGCAGTTGCAAGCCAGTGTCAATCCAGAGGCACATTAGTGCAGCCCCATATGGGCTCTGCACTCCCGAGGGATGATGGCTTGCAGCACTTGGAGCTTCCACCCACCCAGCTTCCTACAAGTTCATTTTCTGCTGTGAGTTCTGACCTGTTACTACTTTCACAGAGAAAGAAATAAACACAGGTTATGTTGCAGAGCAGTAAAGGCAGAGAGTGAGGATTTGGGAGCCTCCCCCTGTGCCTGGCTGCCCACAGCTCGCACGCAGCCTGCTCCAGGGCTGAAGCAAGAGGCACAGAAGAGTTTTGCAATCACAGCCTTCAGCAAAGCCCTGGCAGCTGTTGCTATTGAATCTGAGGGGTGGGAAGGCTATGTGCACACTCCAGCAGCAGCTGAGGGCTCCAACAATGCGTTGCAAGAACTGTTTGCTTTTACCTCGCTGGTGTTCTTCACACGTGTGGGTATGCAGAGAAAAAAAAGAGGGTTTGGATGTTAAACAATAACAATGCAGTGTTATACAATAAACAAGAGTTAAAAGAAAGAAGGTCATTTTATATAAGACCTGCCTGACTAGAATATACTCCTGCAGGGCAGCACTCTAAGCAAGTCAAAGGCAACTACTGTACTGAACCTTCTCCTCTAGAAGCAGCAGATGGAAAAGAAAACAACCAGTGCATGGGTTGAGGAAACATTTCCACACAAACCTGCACATCTGTGCCTGTGATTCTCACTAGGATCTGCTCCTTCAGAAAGTCACTGAAAGGGTTAAACTATTACAAGACTATCTCATGCTACTGGCACTATTTATGGGTTAAAATATTGGAAGAACAGTCAATCTCTTAATATCTTGATTTCAAAAATAGCTGCATGGATATCCTGAGATATGGTCACACACAGACAGTCAGTAAATATGAAAAAAATGTTCCATTATAAGGATATTTACAGAGCTCTCAGTATATAAGCCATTCAGTAACTGGTAATACTAGTGTCTGCCATGGTATCGTCAGAGAACAAGAAACTCAGCTCCAAGTGTGCAGCCAAGGGATCTGAGGCATTTCTCTAGAAACCATTTATGAATGCCTATACATTTGGCTAATGAAAATAAGCTTTGTCAGGCAGATTACATCAGTAAAGGGACAGGCAGCCAGACCCCACTTCAAGACACACCATCCAGTCAAGGCTGTGTGTCCACAGCCCCCCAGACCAAGAGAAAAGGACCTTCAGTGAGGACCTCTGGGAGTGGGGAGGACATACCAACAAGGCAGGACTAGCAATACTGCTCTCTGCTGAATTATGAGTGACAAATTCCTTTCCCAAAATGCAGCCTCTTGCTCCAAGGGCAGCAGAGCTATGTGAGCATACATTTAGCCCTGGGCTATCTATAGCTTCTGTACATAGATGACACTGTCTCTCGGCTAAGACAAAGGCTGGTCCTTGTCTAGTCCCCCAGGATGGATGTTGGCCAAGCTGGGAGTAGCTTGAATAGTGACAAACTTGTCACTATTAAACAGAGGCACAGGTGCAGAAAGCCAGGTACAGCCCCACTGATCTGCTGACAGTGATGGAAGAAAATCAGCCTGGAAGGCAACAGCTCCCAATCTAAAGCTGACAGGGAAGAATAGTTCCTGGTTCTGCTGATACCACCAGTTCCTCTGTCCCTAGGGATCTGGAAACCGAGACAAGTTCCTCCTAAAATGATCTAAAATCCAGATGTTGCAGATATTGGCATTAAGGACATCATTTCTACAGCAGAGGATGCTTTAAATGACATTACGAGAAACAGGGGCTGTGCAGCCTCTCAACACCAGTTTGATATGTTAAGAAAGGTTTGGCAACAATGCACTGAAGGTCCTGTTCCTCAAGGTAGCTGACAGTTCAGGCTCTTCTGCTCTACAGGAGCCACAGCAGTGCCATGTCTGAGATCCCTCAGAGCAACACAGATTGTCAACGTGCAATGGAGAGGGCATCCCTCAGCAACAGCTAGTAGGAAACCTGTGTTCCCCAGACCTCAACTACACAAGGGGCCTTGCAGAGGTGTCCATCACAGCATTGCATTGCTTAAGAAAAGGTCCAGGGCCCAAAGACTTGCTTCATTTCAATGACACATCAATCTGGTAGGGCTTACTATCAGCAGAGATGTTCAGTTCAGCATCAGCGTCCAGGTACCAGGGGTCAGCCAGCAGTATTTGTTCAAAATCAAGTTTTATGATTCAGGTCAAGATGATTTCTCACAAGATTACTGGAGTTTTGCACTAAGTTCCCATTAAAGCTGGGAAGAGCCAAGTTACACCACTGCCAGGTTTTCTCCTGGAGGCTTTTGGAGAGGCACTGATAATCAGAGTTTTAATACCTCAGCCACTGATTTGGGCAATGCAGCTAGGCTGTAACTTAGGAGCACAGAGCTAGCACTGCTCAGTTTAAACAAAATAGGCTCTCTTTGTGAGCCCTGCCTGAGGTGGTCAGCATCTAACAAAAGACTACTGACAGCCCTTTGGCAGGATCTCAAGCAATCTGAACTTTCCACAGCTTCTGCAGTAACACAGTTCACTTAAAGCTGACAGAGGCAGGAACTTTCCAGTAATCCTCATGTTAGCTCTTATGCTGGGTTAATAATTCCCTGCTCAATCATCTGTAAACCAGACAGCACCAGTAAGATTCTGCTGAAGTCTCACCTACTAAGAGTGGAGTCAAACACAAATATGGAACAATTTCAAAACACTAAATAAAGCAAATGCTCCATCATGCTTGTGTGTAAGGCAAACTAGTGTTACTGGCTTTTTAAATGTTATTATAGTGATTTATAATCCAACATGGGATCAAGACCAAGAGTATACGTTCTACAAACATAAACACAAGAAAAACAGTAAACACTTGACTTTGATGTCCTTTGAACAACGCTGCTTAAGGTTTTCTGATTTATATTTTCTGTCTTTTTTCTTTAAACGAGTAAATAGAGACAAATTTAAATCTAACACTTCAAAATAATATGCTGGATCCAGTGTTGTTATCCTCAAGGCAAGCTCCAAGCTCCCATTTTGGGTAATGCTCCTGTGAAGAGCCTGTCCCCCAAAACCTCGAACTCCAAATGCTCTCTAGAGAAGATTCTCACTGCTTTGGCCTTTTTTTGGAAGGCTACAGAAATCTTCTTTCCTGAACTGATTTTGGCTTCGTAAAGAACTTCTGCATGTGCTGATTTTAGTGGAAAGACCTCTTGTAAAAAAAAACCCAACAAACAACTGGTCATGCTATGCACCCCTTGGTCTTTCTATCACAGATGGCTCAGCAAAGGCTCTAAGCAACCAGGCAGCTGTATCTGTCCCACCTCAAATCAATATCCTGACCAGGAAAGCAGCATTAATTGTTAAAGGAAAATACAGGGATTTTCCTTAGCTATTCAAAGGCAATCAATACAGCAATTAAAGTATCAGGTTCAGATGTACTTACAATTAATGTGGTTCTAACAGCAAAAGTATGCAGATATATATACAAATAAACCCCCCCCTCAGCAAACAGGGTGTAATGTTTAGCTTGAGTTGAGCTCTTCCTGCAGGGATGGCAGAGCCATGATGGTCCTAGCCAGTGGCCAGCAGTGCAGAGGGAAGCTCCACAGCTGTGATCACAGACTCAAAGCTATGGCTATCTCCCACCCTCCCCCCTTACTCCTAGTGGTTTCCACAACCACAAATTACCTGGAGACAAAAGTCAGATGGGGACAAACATCTCAATTTTGACAAGAAACCCAGCACTGGTCATGGCTCCCTTGTATCACCTGCAGCCTGAGGAGAGCAAACCCTCTCAGGTCCATGTCTGTGTTGGCAATCAGCAGGCTAAAAGCCTGCCAACAAATACAAATTAAAACCTAAAAATACATTTATTGCACCTGTTTGGTTTTGGGTTTTTTTGTTCTTCTCTGAAATACACCAAAGCTTTGCTCTAAGGTGAGTGGGGAGGCAATATACCTACTGTTTGTGTATTGAAATGGGTATTAGCTGTATCCAAAACATATCAGTTAGAGGGATGAGCAAAGAGAATCACAACAAACCTAGATGAGGCACCCTGCTGCTTTTCAGCTAGCAGCCAGAGCAGCAGCCATCCAGTGCTTCTCTGCCTGAAACTTTGCAAGTTTCCCAAAGGGGTTTTAAAGAACAATGGAAACAGTAAACATTTTGCAGAAAAAAAACCCCAAGCTCAATGCATCTGAGAACACTGCAGACAGTCACCACCTCTGCAATTTGCCCTTTCCCTGGCAATGGTTGGGCCATAAATACACCCATCTACAGTGGGATGCTTTCATTTACACTGTTCCAGGCAACCAGGCACATCTGGAGAAATCATCTTCACAATAAGTTATAAGACTAGGAGTACTCCTTGTAGGATGGGAAGATAGATAAGGGGAGGCATGACAAGGAAATATAAAATCACAACAAGAAGGGGAACAAAGAACAAATAATCCCTGTTCCTCACAGTACAAACCCCAAAGCTTACCCAGTGAAATGATCAGGCAACATGTTCTAACAGAAAACAATTGTCTGCAAGTTTGTGCATCTCAATGGTGGGGATGGGGATTAGGCCTTGGGGAAAGCTGAAACTTCAGAAAGGGCTTAAACAGATGGAGAGATCAGGGGACCACAGATTGTGACACTGACTCACCCCATGGTGAGTCAAGACCGTGATCCAGGGGAAGCCTGCAGCCCCAAAAGCCCTTAAACATCTGCCTGGCAGGAGCTGGGAGAGTTCAAGAAGGGAAGGACCAGCCTATACTTGTCCTGTTTCTGATCCTCTTTCCTCTGTTTGTTACTAAGCATAGCCAGAGTGGGGCATTAGCTTAGATATCCCTTTGGCCTCATCATTTAACAGCTCTGAGAGGTGATGCTATGGCAGTAACCCAAACAAGCCACCACATACAATCACCTGCAGCAGTGCTGGACCTGGGGCAGCTTTTGGCCAGTGCAGTAGTGCTCTGCCAACCTGGCTTACTGGCAGGGATGGAACCCGGCAGAAGGAGCCATGCCCACCCTGCCAGGCTCTGCCATTTAGCCTCCAGGGCAGGCAAGAATCCCTGCCTTGCTTAATGAGCTTCTGTAAACATTAGCAAGGGCAGGACTTCTCTAACTTGAAATTACCTCAACGTGCAAACCAGTGGTTAAACTCATCCAGACTATTTTCTACTCTCTGAATAGCAGTTGGGTTCATTGATCTCACACATCAATAAAAGGGTCACTTAAGCTAATTGGAGGCTATACCTTAATTACCTACAGAGGGCTCTGAATCAGGCTGCCCTGCTAAATCCCAGTCCCCATGTGGCCTCCTAGCCCTAAAATGTGCAGTGCCAGGGGATCCTCTTTCACTGTTTACCTGCCTCTCCTCCAGACTCACTTCTCACGGAACAGAAGGAAGTCAATGTACTTTTTGCCTAACAAACACATCCCAAAAAGGGTGTGTTGTACCTCACACAAATCATAACTCACTCACAGAGCAGGATACACCCAAAAAAAACTTCTCTGGGGAGCGCTACCTTTTCCCAGAGGCTGGTTTTGTGCCTATTATATCCAAGAGAACATTTTTAGGAGAGCCTGCTCCTGTGTGCAGAGGTTGGTGTGAGGGAGCCCTAGGGCTCCTTCCCGCCAAGCACAGCCCTCAGGCCCCGCGGCAGCTCCCAGCCCCACACTGGCTCTCATCTGCATATCAAACCTCCTCCTCCTCCTCCCAGGGCTGCCCAGCTGGATCTACCTTCTAGCTCTCCTCTCTTAAGGAGGCTTTCTCATGCAGGAGAAAAGCATCCCTGACTGGATTTCTTCTGATCGATCCCGAGGTGAGGGGCAGGATAATCCTGGTGTCCATCTGCACATGCTCTCCCTGACTCCTCCCCCTGTCTCCTCTGAGTCAATTAAGATGAGGACCTGTGTTCTTTCTGTGGAGAACTCAGCATACACTGCATATCTTTAACACAAGGACAAGAGAAGACCAAGAGGAAGAATGGTGTCAAATCAACCTGTGACTTTCTATGTAGAACTCAGCATACACTGCATATCTTTAACACAAGGACAAGAGAAGACCAAGAAGAAGAATGGTGTCAAAACACAGGTCAAGAGACATGAAAGCAGCTTCCCCCCAGAGCTCTCTGCAAGCCTGGCTTCAGGGAAGTAATTGCCACACTTTCTAAACCAAAATGCTGAATAATTACAGGCCACTTAGCCCAGCACTACCTATTGTGCAAAGTCCTCCATACAGGTTTCCACCCAAATGAGCAGTTTGAGCTTTTTTCATCACCTTTGATGATGGAGATAGCAAAAAGGACACCCCAGGTGCAAGAACACAAGTTGAGTCTTGGTAGCTGCCTGGCAGTAACATGAGTGTCCCTGCCCAGAGCCCTTGGGCAGTTAGATGTCAGCCAAGCACAGTCACCTTTTCTCTGACCATGGCTCACATGGACTTTACAGCTCTTCTCCAAGGGCTCTGAAGAGCATCAGAGCAAAGGGAGACAACGATTTCATGATGGTGACAGCCAATTCCCCCAGCTCTGAGCATCTTTATACACACAAACCATCACGTGAGCCCAGTTCTGATGATTCACCCTGTTCAGTTTGACTCATCTCTGCTCCTCACCAAACACAAGCCAATACAGGCCAAATCCTACCTGGTTCATACAGTCTCCTGAAAGCAATTACAGCAAACTGCTGGAAGGCCTCTGTATGAGAGAGACCAGAGACCAGTCTCTTCTATTCCTCCTCTTTGTTCAGATCAGGAATTTGCAATCCAAATCCCAGCCACACCAGGGTAGGCAATAAGCCCAGCCACTGTAAGAAGCATCTGAAAGAGTTCCTGAGGTTGCTTGCCAAGGAGCTGCTGTGAGACAAGGTGAACTGAGCTTAAAACAATCTGTATGTATATAACACCATTAAGATAGCAAATAAAAAACCTGTCCTGCAATGCAAAGGAATGTGATAGTTAGTGACTGCTCCCCTATAGCTGCAAAGAGTCCTTGAAATATTAACAGGGTTATCAGCATTCCCTTATCAGTCACAGTAGTGCCTAGATAATTCAGAGGACTGAGCCACAGCTAATAAGTACATATACTTTCTCAATGCAAAATCCTTCCTATCAGAGAATTTCTTACCTTTTATAACCAAAATCTGTTTGCTTTTAAACTAACAAACCCAGAAAGACATGGAATAAAGAACTAAACTTATTCAGTTGTTTGTTTTTGCATTCAGTTATGACAAGATTTTCTTGTGCTCTGTGTGGTTCTTACACATGTTTAGTAAATCTTTGATGTCAGCACAATGCAGCTGCAGTTTGCATCACAAAATCTGTGCTAGGTTCAAACTGTAGAACTTCCAGGTGGCAGAACTTCATACAAATGAAAACTGGGAGCTCTGCACCCACAGAAGAGAGTGCTGAGCACTGACACAGCTGCCTACATGGGTTAGGGTCTGAATATTGCACACAGAGCACTGGAACAAATTCTTCCCTCAGTCTTAAGGGAGGAACAGCACAACCTTTTCATATGCTGAAAGGACTTTCTAGAGACTTTCTACCTTCCTCCAGGAAGAAGCAACAGAGAACTCACCAAGAAAAAGGCAGAGCCTAAACCCACCTAATTACTGCCTCCTGCTCTACATCATCCCTGGTACCTCTCCAATCATGTGCTCAACTGTTCCAGCACAAGGTAACCAACAAAAATCAGCATTTTTCTTTAGGCTTTGGTTGCAAATGCATAGCAGCAGCCCTGAGCTGACCTAAGGGTTAGTTGCCACAGTATGTGGTAGTTCGGGTTTTTAATCAACTCTCATCCTCTTTCTTGGTTTGGGTTTTTTTGTGTGTGTTTTTTTTAATGGCAGGTTGGCTTTTTAGCAACTTGGTGCATGGATACAGCTACAAGGTCATACAGGTGCTGGGAAGGGAAGGACTCTAACAGCCAGAAGCAAGATTGGCTCAGATTTGCTGCAACTTGCAGGCTGTGACATCTATGAACCACTTGCAGCCTTGTTCATTTATCTGCTGAACCACGCTGCCTTGTGGATTCTTCATCTTCTTTTGACACCAAGTTTAGCAGAAGAGAGCAATACTGTTACCAACACACAACTTAGAGAAGCTTGGGCAGTTCAAAGGGCTAACTGCATTTACAGTTTGTTAATGAGTGTTTAATATCTGCAGCAAAAAGAGAACAGGAAATAATTGCCCCATCAACAAGTTCAATTTCTCATTCCAAGAAGCTTCTCAAGGAAGTGTGTTGTATATACATAATATTGCTTAGAAACTATCAAGCATTCATTACTTTATCAAGCTTTATCTTTAACTCAGCTACACTTCTTTGGTTCTCTTCAAAGAAAACTGCTTCCCTGAAGCTTTCAAACTACCTTCTGACATCTCCCTTAAATTTATTGAGAGCTGATCCACTTACAGATTTTCTCCTTTAAGCTGCCTTACTTTTAACTTGGTTTTCCATCAGTACTTCAGAGAGGCAGGTAGCAATCAGAGCCTTCTTTCCTTTCCATTTTGCACTATGAAAGATGAAATCTTCTACCACAAACGATACCTCCAGTGAGACAAAATCTCTGTTCCCCAATTTGTCCTCTTTACAAACTTTTCTTGCCTAGGAACTATCAGAATAGTACAGAGAGGAGATATTTGCAGTGCCTTGTACAACAGCATGCAATACCTTTCTTTACCACACACATCCCACTTAAATCCCTGTGCTGGAAGCTCCATGCACCAATGCATTTTCCAACTGCTCTCTTGCTTTCATCTTTCTGAACCAACTCAAACACATGCAGAGTGGTTGAACAAGAAGAGTAAGTCACTCAGACAGTGTAATTTCAGAAAAAAAGGAGTCATTTTCCATCCCAGTATTTGATAAGCACTTTAAATGCTATGTGAGTAGGTGGAGGGCCTGTCTGCAGAGAGAGAGCAGCATGATCCTGGCACATCACACACAAGTAACAATATCTTGCTTTCCTCAGGGAAGTAGCAGTGCTGCCTCTAAACAAGCAGCAATCCAGCTGAGGGAAATGCTGAAACACCATCACACAGAGGCTAACCTGTTCCAAGAGATTTTGTGACTCATAAAATTATTGTGGAGAAAAATCAAACGCTACAAAATGCCCAAGAACAGAAATGGGAAAGAAATTAAGGAACATTATAAGGAACAGAAGCAGGGGTGGTTTCTTAATGTGGGACTATTAACTATTGTGCTTTCCCAAAGTAAGAGAATTCCCCTGAAGTTCTAATGGATCAGCATCTCATTTGCTAGTGGATCAGTTCTCAGCTGCAAGCTTGAGCCCTCAGCCTGGGACCTGAGCATCTCCACAAGGTTCCTACACCCATCAGCCTCTCCCACCCCACCCCAAGGATGGAGAGGATGTGCAGCAGCAACAAACCCACCCCCAGGATTGACCACCAGCAAATTAGCCAGAAGTGGGAAGCAGGGAGGGATGGCACTGGTCACAAAAGGAGTCAGAGCCCTGCTTTTCATAATCACTGAATGGTAAAAGGGAAAAGTACTGCAAAAAGGAACAAGCACTGGGAATGTAAAGGCTCATGCATGGCTGTAAAATCATCAGGCTGAGCTCTCTGCTGAGTACATGAAAGGATTCAGCGACCCTGGGAGCCTTACCTGCTGAATGAGCCAAGAATAAGCCTTGCTGGTTATTAGGCAATATCATGTAATATGACTACAGCAGGAAGCACAAAAGCTCCACACTGTAAAGCACAACACTGTCAATTGCACAACTGCTGAAATCTCAAGACTGATTTCTTCCAAATTTGGTTTCAGCAGAGGAATCAATTTTAATTAGTCTTTTCTTATCATTAGTTATTTATATAAGTTCATTTAAATACTTGAAAATGCACAATATTCCAACTTTACCCATCACTGAGCCAGTAAAACGCCATCCTATAGGATCAGTGTGGGAAGACTGGAGCATGAGTAAAGTTGTTCACCCCATGGGATGCTTTCCAGTCTGAGAAAGCTTTCAAATTTGCCATCAAAACTGTCACTTCACTTTCCCTTTAGGCCTTGAAAAGAGCAATGGGATCTTTAGACAGCTAAAGTCTGATCAAGGAGATACTGAGCAAAACCCAGGGAGTCACTGACATCACCTGATAGCAGGCAAAAGAGCCTCTCCTGGAGAACTTTCCCCCAGGAAAAGAAAAGGGCTGAATGCTCAACTGCCACCAGTAGCATGAAGAATTTTATCTGCTCATCTCAGCACCTCAGCTTCAGAGCAGACTGATGCACCCTGGCTGAGCCACGAGTTAATCAGTCATCTCAGCTTGAGAAATCTCCAATCATTTGGCAAAGCAGAACATACAAATGTTTGTAGAACTCATTCATACAAAGCAAACAGCTTCACTGCACAGAACAGAGAAAATGTCCTTGTCTCTTCCGTTCTCACCTGAGTTTATTGTCATTAATTGGTCACATCCATCAACACTATTGGTAGTAAATAGGAATTTCTTAGTTTAAAGCCTCTTAAAGCTGAATAAAGTCCCAGACACCACTATTAGCTGAGCCACAAAGGAACCAGACAGTAAAGATGACTGCAACTAGCCACAAGGGACAGGGAAAAATATAGCATGGTCTGTACGCAAACTCAGTCAGATTCCCAGTTCATGGGTACAGGTGTTGCTCCCATGGATTGCCAAGATGCCAAGCACTGACAGTCAGTGTGCAGCATGCCCCATGACCTGGGGCTGGCCACAGACATCCTGTGATTGCCTGTGCTGGGCAGCAAAACTTCCATGGGACTGTCACCACCTCATGCCATGGCAAGGACAGGGGCAAAGGACTGTGGCTGCAAAACTTCAGGAAGCTGCTGCCA
Source organism: Bucco capensis (assembly GCA_013396975.1). Lineage (NCBI taxonomy): Eukaryota > Metazoa > Chordata > Aves > Piciformes > Bucconidae > Bucco > Bucco capensis. Next base: position 17,831 of record VWZO01005900.1, on the reverse strand, counting down.
GCAGCTAGCATCACTGATGTCCCAACCCCAGAACAGTCACTGGGAGGACATGGGTGATGTGACATCACCAGTTCTCACAGGGCATCCCTGCAAGGGATAAACCTTGCCCCTTGCCTTAGGCCAGTGCATTCACCTAATAGCAAGTAACAGCACAGTCAAAAAAAGGGAGAAGAGTGGATGGGAAACCTGCCCTGCCTCCTCAACAGCAAGAGGGAAGGCAGTGAGAAAGGAATGCTGCTACATCACTGACATGCACTGTGCCTGTTGGGCAACTGCTAGTTGGTTGTCACTGCCTGCAGGACACACCACTGAGCAGGCCTGGGGCAGTCCCCAGTGCCACCATCCATCCCTATCTGGCTATCTCCTGGGGCAGGCACGCAGTTATGGCTGGTGGCTATCCAAATTCTTTCCAACAGGGATTGCAAAAGTAGCCTCTGCAATGTCTCCACTGTGCATGACCCTGGACCAACTTGCAGCAGGCAAACTCCTGCAGGTACAGCCCCTCAGCACAAAACAGCTCAAACAGATCCAATGAACACAAAGGGAGAGAGGAGAAGATAAGCAATACAGGAACACCAGCATGTTTTGTGTAATAAGCTTTCAGCATCAACCAGGACCTAAAATGTACCTAGGGCTCCCACTTTGCATAACTAGTGCAAACAACCCTGCTGTCATCCACTTGGTCAACAAACCCAAGTGTTAAGACTGACAAGCTCAATGCAGAGTAATGGCAGGTAGCTTAGTAAGCAGGACCTAAAAGTTAGCCTGTCTTAACCAATATTCCAAAAACCTCACCGAAATTTGCCCACATTGCTTCAGTTTGTAATGAATCCTTCCTCAAACAGCCTGCAGAACCAACCAGAAGGCACCAGCAGGTTTCATGATCTCAAGAAACTCAAGTTAAGACCGGATTGAAACTAGCAGGCAATTATCTGCCAGATGGAGAGCTCATCAGGCAGAGTACACACTGCTAAATTACACTGTGGCAGGAAAAGGAGGCCAGCCTCAGAAATACACTCTGTGAGAAGGGAAACTGAGTCAATTGATGGGATAATTCACCCCAGTCATTGCTGCCGAGAGACCTTGACCACATGTGTCAGGACAAGGTCGGCTAGCTGCAGCATCAGTGAGCACACTGAGGGAAGAGCCACAGGATCCAGGCAACAAGCAGAAGCATGTTGATAATTACTAGCCAGTCTATCATCACAGCAAACTGCAGTGAGAAAGAGGATTATTCAACAGTAGGCAAAGATGGGTTGAACTCTGCATATTTAGCAGTGTCATTTAAGTCTGAGCCCTTGAATCCTCCCATAACTGAGTCTTTAGCCCATTTGGGGACTGCTCCACATAACAGCAAAATACATTAACAAATAGTTAAAGCCAGAAGACAAACAAACCAGCTCTGATCAACAGGAAAGTAGTCCCTGGAAAGCACCAGGGTACTTGTTTATTTTACCTTTGAGTTCCCAAGTGGGAAGACCCAAGTCCCTGGCTACAGCCAAAACTGACCTAATCCTGACACGGCCTGAATGGTTGATGATCCAGCTTTTATTATGGTCTAAACAAAATCCAGCAGCTGAGAATCAAAGTCAGACTGCCCATGCTGCTGCTCAGCTGAAGCACAAGTGCCCACATACACAAACACAAGCCAGAAAGCCTCTTCTCCAGCATCCTGGAAGCACGAGCATGACCCTGTTACTGATGGCAGTTATCAAAGAGATAGGAAAAGCGAGTCCCACACTGGCTTCTGTACCTTACTCAGCTCCTCTTTAATGTATAGCACAGTAAGAGCTTTGAGATCAAGGGCTGGAGCCCAGCCCATCTCTGCCCTCACTAAGTGTCCTGATCGCTCTGCTGAGTGAAGTGCCCAAGCTATAGTGGGATGGTATTTCAAGTACTCTCACTTTATAGGACACTTACCTGCCTAAACCAGGATACTGCTGTAGGGAACAAGCACCTACAAGTGAGGTGTTGTGGCATTTGATGGTTAGATGTAAGTCCTCTACTGGGCCTGAGCTGTGAAAGGTGCCAAATGCCTCTTCCTAGCACACTGAGCTGTGCCTCCAGTGTCTGGAGATTGGTAACCAAGCAGTGCACTAGTGTAAGACAGCTTTTACATGATTAAAACTAAATCCAGACAGTTAAATAAATGCATTTAAAACCACAGTTTGGATGTTAAAAGGTCTCCTTTAGAAACAGACCCAGCACGACCATTGCTGCAAGCACAGAATGCGGGAATGAGGGGCTGGGCTGGTTCCTGGGAAGTCCCTAAGTGCTATGACAGGAATTCAATCCAATAAACTCAGTAACTTGCTAACATCAGTTCTGAATAGGGTCAAGGAGTCTCATCTGGAGCTAGTGAAAGGAAAGAGCAAACCCTGAAATATTTTGGCCAGATGCATCATTTCCAAAAGCACTGGAGGCCTGATGGAGTGCAGCATCTATCATGTGTTCAGGTGTTGAAAACAGATTGCTTTCCTTTGTGTTTGATAAGTGTAACATGCCTATGTTTATTATGTGGTCCCCTGAGGATTTATTATAGGATTACCATTGCATTTATTTGCTTTTTCTGTGCCTGGCAAGTGTAAACATTGGAATAAATATGAAGGTGGTTACAGCTTAGCAGCATTAACAACTTGTTGAAACAAAGTCCAGAAGTTTTCCTTTCTCTCCAGCAAATCCTACTTTTGTGCCCAGCAGCCTTTTTTTTTCCCAAGTGCAAAAAACACCTTTCTGAGGTATTTTTACATTTTATTTCTTTGTTGAATGCCAAATCCCCATAAAAGCATATTTTCCTCCTTCATTCAAACCCTTGACAATATTTAAACTATCTTCTAACATTATTCATGGCAAAACATTTTCCTGTTTGCAGATGATAGCATCCTTTCCATCCAGTCTGCTAAGCCTGTTACTACATGTAGCTTGCTGTAACAAAAATAAGTACAATCATTGCCACAGAAGAAAACAAACTCTTCCACCACTGAACTTTACTCACCTAATGACAAGGCAATTAGCCCAAATCAGTCACTTCTGATCCCTCTTTCACCAGTGGGGTGAGGTGGGCATCCCTCCTGCCCATCAATCAATCCTGGCTGCAAACTACATGGCCAACTTGAAAGACAGACCTGATTTCTTGGGCAGAACATGGTAGGTGATACAACTCTGACCATAAAAGCCAAGCTGTACCTTCAATAACAATGTTTAAATCCAACCAAATCAAGGCCCTGCAATGAAATCTCAAGCAAAGTGTATGCACCTAGGTCTCACAACAAAAGGTGTTAGGCAAATCTCACCGAACAAGAAGATCATTTCAGAGTTTTCCATGAGGATTACATCCTGTCCCTTTTGGAAACTTTGGGTTACAGCTATAAATAGGTCAGTTTTCCAACACTGGAAAAAAAGAGCTGCACTAGAGCAGGGAGGGAAGGGGGAAATAATAAAACTGTCACTTGGCACAGCAACACAAAGTGGCAAAACTGATTTTAAGTGGGTCTCAGATGTTCTTTCTTTCATGTGGATAACCACTGTGACCAAGGCTTTAAAGAACCCAGCCCTTCATCAACTTGTACTGTACCCCAATTTATGCAAACTTTGGGCAAAATAGCCTTAAAAAAGGAGCTGAGAACAAAAAAAGTCTATTATTCATAAAGACAGCACTGCCATACTTGTTTCTTAAATGGCAAAGCAGATATCAAGAGTAGGGAGAAGCACTATTTTACCTAAAAACATCATCATTCCCACCTAAACCAGTACAAAAAATAACATGGAAGACATGCAATCACTAGATCTGAGTATCTTGAGCTCTTTTTGGCAATACAAGTCAGCATGGCAAAGGAAGCCAGGAAAGAGAGTAGCCCAAATCCTGTAAATGAGGCAATACTGAGGTAAACAGGTAAGTTGTGTTGTTATCTCAAGCACTCCAATGCAGTGAGTCTGTCCCCACCAACTGCTTCTCAAAATCCTGAGGGCTTAGAAAAGAGAGGGAGAAGGGATGGTGAGCACAGATCTTGTGTCTGACATCTGATCCTCCTCCTTCCTCACCCCCCATGCAGGAGTGTTACAGCTACAGTTGCCCACACTGCTAAATATTGCAAAGGTATTTGCAGCAGGCAGGTTTAGGGGAGGTGTCTGCCTCACATTTGCTTATTTCCTGCCCAAAAAGTAATTCTGTTCCCCAACTTAGAGAGCAGCCACGTTCCCAGAGCCTTTACCAGCCTCACCTGACCCACAAGGCAACCAAGGGGCTCAGAGAAATCAAAAGGCAAACCCATGCTCTGGTTGCAGCCATTGTACCCAAAATAAGCAGATGAAAGTGAGCTCAGCTGTGCCAATGTATGCAGCAGCTCCACGTCTGGCTATACTGTAAACAGCATCCTAGGTGCTGCATGCTATCACACGCCTCTTAACCCATGAACTCTGAGCAGCCAGCCAGCCAAAAAGGCTGGAGACAACCCCTCAGCTGCAGAGGTGTCTGGCAGACCTGCAGCATACCCCTGAGCAGGAGGCAGAAGAGCACAGATGATTCTCCCCAACCCTTCCTAGAAGATGCTGAGAGACACCAGGGCGATGCCTTCACCTAATGTCACACTTCAAAATCCAGCATGCCTGAGAAAATCCATTCAGCTCACAGATGGGGGTCAACAATGAAAGGGACTTTCAAGGTATTAAGCACATATGCTGAAGGAAATCAGACCACTTAATAAGCCAAATGTAAAATGATACACTTTATCAGCAGCCAGCCACTTCCTCAGGTAGTGCTTGGGATGCTGGAGATAATGAAGGATAAAATCCCACCTGCTTTCCCCACCACTACTTCTACTGCAGGTTCACTATCATCCTAACATCCAAGCCTAGAAAACTTCTTTCATATTACTAGGGATTCCCTTTTTAGCAAAGAAATTGCCTATTTACTCCCAAGGCCCCACGTGCCCTGCTCCCCAACGGCAGGGGTGCCAGGGCCAGGCACATCCCAGAGCTGCTGAGGTGCCCAGCCTGCATCCCGAGAGGTCACCGAGTGCTTGCCCTCCCCACCCAAAGGTGCCCCTGTGCTTACAGAGACACCTTTTCCCTCCAATTTCTATTTTTCCCTTTAATCTCAAATCTTCTTCAGGCACACAAATAGCCTCCAGTGCCTTGCAGCTCAGGCACAGTTGTGGCCTTGCCTTTAGCAGAAGGGCTAAGCCAAAATATTGCATCTTCTGTTACATTTGTGTGGAGTAGGCACAGACCTGCAGATCCAGGATCATTAGCATAATGACTTTTAAATTACAATAGTAATGAAGATCCTTTACCAAGCCTTGAGTAAAAATCCCAAAAGTTCATTGCAACACAAAAAAGATCTATCTTAATTTGCATTCCCTGATAGTCAATAACCTCACTGAATGCCACTGGAGATAAAAAGCCAAAGAAATGTAAAAGGAGATACTTGAGCCTGCATGCCCTCAAAAATGCTTGGGTATCTATCCCTCACTGCCTGAGGAGCACTACCTGCCCCAAAGTGTGTATTGTATGCTGTATAATGCTATATTTATCTGGAGCACTCAAAAGCTGTGGCATCCAGTCAGGTTGGGTTTTGTCCCTGCTGGTTCCCAGAGGAGTTTGAGCACACATCCATTGTATCCCCTCAAGCTGTCATTGAGGAGAAGTGGGGCTACTTGTGGCAGCACAGCCAAGCAGGTGCCAGCAGCCCTTGCAATGGGATACCCAGGCAACCTTGGGCAACCTTCGTGCAAAGTTGAGGCTAGCAGCAGCCTTCCCCTCCAGCAGAGCAGCAGGGACTGCAGTATAATGTTTAACAGGGGCAAAGGCAGTGTGACTCAAGCAATGCTTAACCCCTTTTTGGACCAAGTAAATCCCAATTGAATGTTGGCATGAACATCACTGTGGGACAGAAAGTAATCATTCTAACACAATCCTGTCAATTTAAGCCATGTATTTATTAGTAACACTAAGAAATCACAGACTGATGAACCCTGAACTGTTTCAGAAGCCCAGAGTAAAATCCTGCCTCTCTGCAGAGCAAAAGGCAAGAGTTCTGAAGGGTCTAGATTTCACCACAGTTGTTACAACAACATAAACCTAACAACACAACGTGCAGGAGTGGAAGTATAAAGCCAAGCTCTGCCTTTCTGTAGGAAAGCCTTCAAAGTACAATGGAAAAAGGAGACTGTGTCTTATGAGGAGACTCGAGGAGCACATGTGGATTAATTTCACCCAAAAGGGGTCTGTTCTGTTCACTCAGATAGCTCTGCACCACAGGCACAGGCAGAGGGGCAGCCAGAGAGACTCACTTCAAACGAGACTGACTTCAAAAGCTCCCTCCCTATCCAAAGCAAAATGCTAATAGCACACCACCCACATTCCTGCCTCCTCTGCCTGGGTGGGTTCCTGAGGGGCTCTGGGGGCACAGCCAAGCAGGTACAGTGGCACCAGGGCAAAGGCACTGAGCCTGCCCAGAGCTGCCCACCATCCCACACACCTGCTGAGGACCTTTACACCCTTAGAGCAAGTTTGCAGTGCTGTTCTTAGGCTTTATGAAACCAGTTATCTCCATTTGCTTAGTTATCACGATTCTTAAAGGTTTGTTTACATGCAAAAAGGGCAAAATTACCATGCCTATTTGAATACTCCCCAAATCAAACGAAAGAATGCTGGCTTTAGCCAAGTATCAAGGTCTCAAAGCAATGCAGCTGAGCAGCACAACTCCTCACTAGCATCTCACACACTCCCAGGCCTCCACAACACATCACTAGCTGGAAATGAGATTTTTATAGCAGCAGTTTTACTTCCAACTCATATATAGATCAAATTCCCCAAGTTCATAAAGAGCTCCAATCCTTCCCTGACCTGCAGAGCAGCTGGGAGTAGGGCAAGAGTTTCTGTTTGCCTGGGCTGAAAGCTTAACAGCTACTCCACAGACACTTTTTTCAGTTAACTGGCAAGTCATTTTAGCAGATGATTTGCAGATATTTTGTAACACTTGGAGATAACCCTGTGGAGTGCTTCTGTCTCAGCTTCTTCTCTCTCTTTTTAAAGACTGCATCAGATAAACCAGAGAAAGCAGGCAGGTGAGGCTTTGCTGCACTAATCACACACTGCCAAACTCTGCCCTTTGAATTTCCAAACAGTGAACAAGTGTCAAATGGAGTTCAGTACTTCTCAAAGTTATTTTACCCAGAAAACACTTTAATATTTCAAATATCTGAAGACACACAACGGACAGCTAGTTTTGATCAACACCACAGCACAGTTTTGAAGTTCACACCTCCACCAAACATGAAAATGATGCTAGAATGCTCAAGCTCCTGTTACTCACAACAACAAATGTCTTAATTCCTACCTGAGATAAATCATCAGATTGAGAAAGGAATAGTTCATCTCACCTATTTTTCTGTTCTGAACACACTCTTCATCTAGGCTAAGGAAATAAGCTTCATGCTCCAAGATGAGTTCTTATCTTCTGCTACCAGATAAAGAGCTACTGGTTCAGACAGACAGTGACCATGCAATCACTTAATCCAAATGTTTTTCTTTAAGGTCACAAGCCAACTGTCTGTTTTTTCTGCAAGTCCTCACAGGACATGGAAACAGCATTTATGAGCTACCTTAACACATTAGCTACACCACAGCTCCTGGAAGAACCAGGAATGCCTTGTCAGATGATACACCACAGTAAACTCAGTCAGCTCAGTTAACATCACTTTCATTTTCCTGAAGCAAAAAGGACCTCAAGCCTACAAACAGCAGGGAGAGCACAGCTCATTCCCCTGAGGCCCTGCTGCACACCATGACTGCTTACAGTAAAGCCAGCACTGCCACTGCTATGCCACAGTTTAATTTAATGCAACCATCCCAAAAGAAGCATCTCCCAAAGTGTCATTTCATGTACCTAGTACTTCCAGCTACTTCTTTGCAAAAGGAATCCAAATATTAGTTTTAGGTTGTAGAGAGGCAGCAAGGAATGCATCTGGTTAAACTTTTGAAAGTCAACAGAATTATGGGATCAGGTCCACAGTAAACTTTATAGAGTGGCACCTGCAGAGGAAATTACTCAGTGCATGATTGATGCCACAATTAGAGGCCTAAAAAGTAATTCCATGATAAACAAGCAACCAAGCAGAAAAAGAATAATATCCTAAGACCCTGGATGTGCTCACATTAAAATATATCACTCCTCACACACACCAATACACAAATCCTCCAGGAAGTTAATGGTACAGTACCCCTCTCTCTCTTCTCCTCTCCCTCCTCACAACAGCACTGATTTGGGGGCTACATTTGGCCAGTGCCTGCCCCTAGCACTACTAAAGCAACTCCAGTGCAATTAGCCACGTTACACAGTTATTACACAGCCATAACTCACTGCTTGCAGAGTTGCCCTCTCCCCCTGGAACACAGGGCAGCAACACAAACCAACACAGCTCTGCCAGCATCACATCCACCTGGGCCATACCCTTGTGATCCACATTTACTAAACAACTCCAGTGCACCACTTCAATCCACAACACACAGGCTCAAGACATTACTGTGAGTCCAAACACTTCACAGATAAATTGCTGCTTCAGGAAAACAAAAGCTGCACACTAAACCATGAGTTATTTCTGCCCATGCCCCGGTACTGGTCTGACAAGCAGAATCACACAGATTATGCACATCAAATGCTTGCTTACCTGAGACTGACACTTTCATGAGGGCTTCCAGGGGTCTGTTGTTGTCCAGATCACGACTGAGTTTGAGTTCCCCAGTGGCAGAGTCCAAAAGGAGCAAGTTTAATTCATTGCCTTGCACAAAGGTATAGGCCAAGCTGTCAGACACATCAGGATCATGAGCTGGGACCTTGCCAATCACACCAGAGGGGAAGCTGTTGGACTTGTTGGTCACGTAGTTATTGAAGAGGATCTGGAAATCCTGCAGCACAGGTGGGTTATCGTTCTGGTCCAGGAGGCGGATGTGCACTGTTGCCCTGCTCACAAGAGGAGCTGAAGTGGCCTGCACCACAATCACATACTCTGTCCGGCTCTCGTAATCAAGGTCCATTAGGGCTGTGAGGTCTCCATTGAGCAAGTCTAGTTGGAAGACCTCAGGGATGTTCCCCTCTACAATCTGGTACATGATCTGTGCGTTGGTTCCCTCATCAGGGTCAGCCGCACTGATTCGTGCCACAATAGAGCCCACAGGGCTGTTCTCCTCCACAAAGATGTCAAACTCATCCTTCTCAAAGACAGGGGGGTTGTCGTTGATGTCCAGCACCGTCACTTGGATATCCACAGAGGCTTTCAGTGGTGGGCTGCCCCTGTCCACCGCAAAGGCCCGCAGGCTGTAGACAGCCACGTTCTCGCGGTCCAGCTTGCGCAGCGTGCGTATCACTCCAGAAGTGGGCTCGATGTAGAAGTCTCCATCTCCATCATCACCACCCTGGAAAGTGTAGAGGAGACGGCCATTGAGCCCTGAGTCACGGTCAGTTGCAGACAGCTGCAGGACACTGGTGGAGAGTGGCACATCCTCAAAAACTGAGCCCTGGTAGCGGTCACGCAGAAAGTGGGGTGCGTTGTCATTGGCATCTAAGATGAGGATCTCGACATAGGTGGTGTCTGATTTCTGGGGGATGCCGTTGTCATGGGCTGTGATGGCCAACGTGTAGGAGGCCTGGTCCTCATAGTCCAGCTCCATCAGGGTGGTGATGGTGCCTGTGTCAGGGTCGATACGGAACTGGGGGATGTTATCGTCCAAAATGTAAGTAATTCTTGCGTTCTCGCCCGTGTCTTCATCGGTGGCACTGATGGTGACAATAGAGGTGCCAATGGGCTTGTCCTCGCTGACGCTTACTGTGTAGTGGGAGCTCTGAAAGACTGGGCGGTGCGTGTTAGCATCCGTGACATTGATGAAAACCTGGACAGTGTCAAAGCGAGTGCCATCAGAGGCAGTGACTGTGAGCACATACTGCCTTTCCTGCTTGTAATCCAGGGGCAAGGCCAGCGTGATCAGCCCTCCTCCGCTCTGACTGGTGATGGCAAAACGGTTCCTGGTGTTGCCACTGGTGATCTGGTAAGTCACAACACTGTTAACATCCCGATCCACTGCTGTCAGGGTCAGGACACTGCTGCCCACAGCTGCATCCTCGTTCAGTCTGAGGTGATACACCTTTTCCGTGAAGGTGGGGTTGTTATCATTTACATCTAGGACAGTGATGGACACGCTGGCTGAGGAGGTCATGACCGGCACACCATGGTCCCTGGCCTCCACCCCAAAGTGATAGTTCTCCACAGTCTCTCGGTCCAGCTCTGCAGCCACTGTGATCCACCCTGTACTGTTGTTGATCTGAAAAGGGAACCCTGAGTCACCTGCTACAGGGGCACCTCCAGTGGATGGTGCCATCTCAATGAGTTTGTACTCCAGGCGGGCATTCTCCCCAGAGTCAGCATCCACAGCCTGGATGTGCAGCACCGAGTAGCCCAGAGGTACATTCTCCAGCACCGTGGCCTGGAAGGGAGTGCTCACAAAGATGGGGGCATTATCATTCACGTCCACAACCTGCACTGACACCATGCCACTGGAGTTGATCAGAGGAGGCCTGCCCCCATCCTGGGCTTTGATTCGGAGTGTGTACTCTCGAATAGTCTCATAATCCAGAGGGTTGATCAGGTCGATGGCTCCGGAGAATGAATGGATGTAGAACTGGCCTTTCAGGTTGCCACTCACAATGCTGTAGTGCACCTGGGCATTGCTGCCCCGGTCCTGATCTGTGGCCTGCACCTGCAGTATCTGGCTGTTCACTGGGGCATCCTCTGGCACCTGGACCAGGTAGCGCTTCTCACTGAACTGAGGGTAGTTGTCATTCTCATCCTCGACAGTGATGTGCACCATAGCTGTGGCACTGCGTGGTCCTGGATCCTTGCCCTGGTCATTAGCTTCCACCACCAGGTGGTACTCAGAGACTTCCTCACGATCCACCAGGGCTCGGGTCCTCACAACTCCAGAGCGTGGGTCAATCTCAAAGACCCCATCACCAGCTCCTGGCTCTAGCAGGCGGTAAAGCATGTTGGCGTTGGCTGGGGCATCACCGTCAGTGGCACGGATGGTCAGCACCTCATAACCCACCTCCAGATTCTCCCGGATGCTCTCCCGGTACTCGGGCTGCTCAAACACGGGCTCGTGGTCGTTGGTGTCACTCACGGTCACTGTCAGATAGGTGGTGGCCGAGCGGCGGCGGGGGGAGCCGTGGTCGGAGGCGGTCACCTTCAGCACGTGGGTGTCCTTCGTCTCCCGGTCGAGGCTGCGGGTGGTGACCACGCTGCCCGTCTCGGCGTCGATGGAGAAGTAGTCGTTGGAGCGCTCGTCGAAGAGCGCCTCCATGGAGTACACCAGCCGGCCGGCTTCCCCCTCGTCGGGGTCTTGGGCCCGCAGCACGATAACTGCCGTGCCGGCCGGCTCGTTCTCGGGAATGGAGACCTGATAGCTGGGCAGCTGGAACTGCGGCGGGCTGTTGAGGCTCCGCGCCCGCCGCGGTCCCCGCCGCCCACCGCCTTCCTGCCCCGGNGCCGCAGCTCCCCGCCGCCCGCCGGCACCAGGGCGCAGAGCAGCGCGGCCCAGGACAGGCAGGCGGCGGCGGACAGCCGCAGCATCTCCGGAGCTCAGCGGGCAGCGGTGCCGGGCAGAGGGCTGCCGCACAATCCATCCACCCGCCGGGCTGCCCGCCCGCCCTCATCCATCAGCCGCCGGCTCGGCCCTTCCTCCCTCCCTTCCCACGTCGCCCTACCGCCCGGGCACCGCCGGTCCAGAGCCCCTCCGCGCCCCGTCTCCGTCTCCGGGCAGCGGGCTGAAGAGCTCCAACTTTTCCACCTTAAACTTTGATGTGAGTTCAAAATGGCTCCTCTCCTCCTCCTCCCACAGCCGCTCCCGACAAGGTGATTAGCATAAACCTGCTGCTCCTCTCCTTCGCCCACAGAAGAGGAAAAAAAAAAAAGGAAAATTAAATACCGAAGTCCCCCCGGGCGGAACTGTGCCCAAGGCAGCACGGTCCCGTGTAGCTACGTGACGCGGCGGAGCCGCACCGCACCGTTCCNGGCGGGGGCCGAGCCGAAGCCAGCCTCAGCCCCGCGGGGCTCCCGCTCCGCGCCACCCGGCGCCTCTCGGTGGCTGGCCGAGAACGGGAGAGCTACCCGCTCTGGCCGCAGGGTCCGCGGGCGGCTGGTGGATCCGGTACCTCCGCCAGAAGAGGCGCTCCGGGGGGCGGAGGTGCCGCGGGAAGGCTCTACGCTGGGCTCGCAGCCGCTTCCCCGCATTAGTAGCACCTGTTGTCTCGGATCCGCCGTCCAGAACAAAGTTAGAGCGAGTTGTTTGTTTATTTTTAATTCTCGCTAGGGAGTTTTTAAAAAGTGCAATTACTTTTCAGAGCAAAACCAGCATCCTGTGCCTGCCGCGGAGAGCGCCCTGACCCCCGGCCGTGGGCTCGCGCCTTGCTCTGAACTATGCAAAGCAGCAGGTAGGACCTGGAGCCTGGAATTAACGACTTCTTCGGGGCAATTGCAAATAATTACATACGAGATGCAAACTGAGCTAGTTTGTGGGAAGGAGCAAAGCCAAACCCCGCATGCAAATGTTACCCTGGTGATTAAAATGTCAGTCCCACGAATTTACGCGCAAGGCTTGATGTCGATGATGTTCTCTGGGCGGTGAAGGCTTTGCAGCGTGTGCCGGGGCTGAGCCCCATCCCCGCGGCTGCACTGTCCTCTGCTGGGCACGGCCGGAAGGACGCGGCCGCGCATCCTGCGCCCCTGCGGACACACAGCAGCTGCTCCCGGAGAAGGAAGATCTGTGGTGGCAAATACTGATGCTAATCTACAGGGATCTTGCGTGCAAGAGCTTTATGTAGGAAGAAGACCAGGGGGATAGTGAGCGATAAACCCCCAAATGTTGCCAACTGGGATTTTGCAAAACATTGTGCCTTGTGGGAGCTGGAAGGCAAGTTCTGGAGCAATCTATCAGTTTGGGCTCCTAAGCAGTTACAAGAAGACTGTGAAAAAAACCCAAATTCTTTCAACTGCTTTTATCTCCAGAACTGCATTATTGCAAAGGGAAAAAAACCAAAGCCACCTGGATTGTTGCCAATATGTCTGTCACGGGTACAAAAGCTTTATAAACTGCAGGTTTGGAAGCTGTTTAGCTGATTCAGCTTTACTCAGACTTCTTTCTTTCTTTTTTTACAATGCAATTTAGAAGCTTAGTTGGCTTGTCAGATCCTCTGATGAAAGTGATAGCTCATGAAAAAGAAGAGGAAAGAAATAGGTTAAAAAAATTTTAAACATAATCTCCCCTTTATCAGGTTGGAGTGAGCTGTTCTGTACTCCAGAAATCAAGCACCTCACTCTCTAGCTGGTTTAAATCACATCAATGTTAACTTGGGATCTGCATAAGAAAATCCTAATTTAAGTCCATGCTTTTCTTACTTCTCTCTACATTTTGTTGCTGTGATGCCCATGTTCTGAAAAAATAAGTTTTTATTACAAATCAATCCTTTTCTTTGGCCTTGTAAAAGTGAGATCCATGTTTCCAGAGTTTTTATAAGGTAAAAGAGATCTGCAAGAAAAGACAGTTTAAACTTCTTTTTCTTTCCATTTCAGTGCCACAAGAGGCAACATCTGTGAGTTGAGAAAGGGAAGATATTGTAAGAGCATCTGTACAAAACCAACTATGTCCATAATTACAGAGAATCCTCCAGCCTTTTCCTGTTTGTATGACTTGCCCTCTATTTCCAGTTACATTTTCTTTGTCTGATGTGTTTCACTATTTTCTTAATAATTGCATAGCCCTATTATTCCTTTCATGCATTGCACCTCTTGTCACATAATTTTCCCATCAAACCAGATTTCACAAAGCAAAGTAGTGAAAATAGTATTGAAAGCTAACTCGTTACCCTAGTGAAAGGAGTGGGTTATTTGACAAGTTAGCAACCCAAATCACTTTTCAGAGCTAGGTGTGGTGAGAGCTCTCATGCCTGTTCCCAAATGGGCTGGTGGCATCTGCTGCTGCTTCTGTGGGTCCAGAAGAGTCTCAGAAGCCAACAGTGACACTGAACAACTGGTAAAGGCAGCTCAAGGTGGGGAGGAAAATCAGACTTGCAGCTGTCTCATCTTTTAACTGGCAAGTTTTCAATGCAAGCTGATCCTTCTAAGAACATGAGCTACTCCCTTTGGATTTGATTCTGCAGGTTTTCTATAGAAGAAATCACACTGACATCACCAGAATGGGTGATGTCCATAAAACTATGCATGTGGGCAAGCTTTTACCTGACCCTTTTGTTTCCTTGGTACCAATCGATGACATTTTCCTTTTGCAGTTCAAAAAAATGCTCTGTTTCAACTTGTCCAGGAGTGAAGTATTTCAGGTTTCTTTCCAAAGGGAACTTAAAACAAAACTGAGAAGCTAAGAAAAAGAAAAAAGGGGGTGGGGGGGGATAACATTGTCACCTAACTCCACTCAGTTCTCAGCTCTAAAAAGAAGGATAATGAATCTTTAAGGGATTTTCTTAAAGCATGAAGTTCACAAGACCAGGGAAGAGGCCAAGAATCATTCCTGAATTGAAGCTTTGCTGTAAAATCTGTATCCCAGAGGAAGAAGAGCTCAGACATAGAGCTGGGGTTGCCTGCATCTAGTTCTGATAATGTTTTTAAGGCTGGGAATGAAGTGATTCAGTGTAACATCCAAAGTGTGGTTCTTTGGAGTTTATCTTCTAAAATAGGCTAAAATTGGGGGAGGTTCTGTATGAGAAGAAAAATCATCCTCAGATTTAAGCATCCATGCAACACAAAATATCTATCTTTTATGGGATCTCTATATATACATAGCATTAACATGTATTCATAACTGTATTTATTTATTTCACAAATGCACCAGTGATCTATTCCTGCTGAAGTAACACTTTGAGGAAATCATCTGAGAAACCACAGCAGGCAGCAATAAAGCAGCCTTTAGTCACAATTTATTCTTCAACCTTCCATTTTCTAGCACCTGGAAAGAAACTAGAAGGTTTGTGCCTTACATTAGAAGTGAATAAAGCTCGGTTCTGGAAGGGAATACTATTTATTATAATAAGAAACTGACAACATATTGGACATGAAAACCAAACCCAAATAACTTGCTAGTTTTTAAGGCTACCTGTGCTAGCTGTTGTTACATCCTACCCTCTTCATTGTCTGGGACCATCAGTCTTCTGTGATCCCAGACAGTCTGATGAAAAAGAGGGGCAAACTAAGAGGAATTCCTCAGTTCACTCTAGTGAATTTAACTTGGATAAACCCAGGATTTTAGACAATTTCTCCAATCACGGCAGAAGGAAAACATCATAACAAGTTGCTCTGTGAACAGGCATTTGGATTCCAATCCCTGTACAAATCTGTTCCACATCCAGCCCAAGAAAGCTCTAGTGAGAAAAAGTCATTTATTTTTTCATGTTTCATCTGAGTTTATTTTAAGAATAGAAAAATTAGTTTGAGCTCCATCAGGTGAAACCTGAGCCTCCCTCTACCTATTGCAGGAACCACACAGGTTTGGAAATGTTTCAGAATGCTTTTATTGCTAACATCCATTATTCTGAAAGCCAAGAGCAGATTCCAAAGCACTGGGCTCCTTATTGCAGGAATGATGTTCCAGGCTCCTTGGCTGCATGTGGCTTCTCTTTTGTAGGAAGAAACAAGCTCTTCAGCAGTGAGTTTGTGGTAGCCAATCATCCTGGTGCTTCTTTTAAACCCCTCAATGGATGTAGCAGTGATTTAGTGTTGGAACTTGTTTATTTCCTTAGACTTAATACCATCCATTTGTAATTTACCCTAAGGAGCTGAGCTCCACCCTTCTCAAACACTGCCTGTGAATTTCCTCACTCTAAATTGGTTTGGGTATTTTTTTTTCCCCTCCTCACTTATATTAGCTAAAAGCTCCACTAGTTCCAACATGCAGCTAGACAAATAAACCAATAGAAGAGCAAATAGCACACCCCAAAACTGCACAGTGGCCCAGAGCAAGACAAAGCTGGATATGGCTTGACTTTTAGTTAGAGGAAAAAGTGAAAAGGCAGCTTTCACTCCAAATGCAAGCAATAGACTGCCTTTTCCAAACCCAATGTTTTAACTGCCCAGTTCTCTGCTGCTTTATTAGCTGTAGAGCACCAAGGCTCTTCCAGAGGGGATTGATTGTCCTATCTCTCCATCAGCCTTCAGCAGGCTCACCACTTGCTAGCAGATCATGTCTCTGATTGTTGCATTTCTTCAGGGATCACTCAGTATTGTTTCATAAAGGAGAGGAAGAACATTTGCAGTCTTAATGAATTTAGTTGTCATCACTTGTCAGCTTTGTGCTCTGAGGTCTCTGTTAGGTAGCATAATTATCATTGCATTTATATACAGGTAATTATAATCTGGGAAACAGTCCAAATTCTTCTGTTTAAGTAAAATTGGTCAAGCCCTTGTGCCTGGAGCCCCTCAGCAGGCAGCAGCCTCACTGGGAGGATGTGGCACATGGAAACAAGGGGACCTGTTTCCTTGCTCAGGTACAGCCAGAGGTCATTTCTTGTTCTGCTTGACATTCCCCCAAACACCCTTCTCTTCAGATAGTCTAGCCTGGAAGCTGTAGAGAGGAAAAGGACAAAAATAATCCCCAGTTATAGAGGCTGGGGAGTGGGAAGGTCATTAGGCTGTCAGGCTTGTACTGCATCCCTAGTGCTGCTGCCAGGTTGGTTTTCCCTATGCTGACAGGTCCAGGTCCAACACTCCTCAAAGAAACAAGAGTCATCTAAGATAGTTTTCATGGACTGGCTTTGCTTCCAAACCCCACTGTTGCTCATCACACAGCAATGGTTCCTGGATGAACAACACAGAGCTACAACAGCACTGCACCTGCTTTTTTCCAGACCTGACCTACATCTCTAAATGCTGTCTTGATGATTTCTTTGTCCTCAGGGGCACAAAATACAAGTTCAGGTAATAAAAATCCTCTAGGAATACCTCCAGCCATTCCTGCTGGAGTGTGCAGCATCATCTCCTGCTGCTGTCTGTACAATTAATTGCACCTTGTGCCCAGTCACATTAGGAGAATGCAGGGTGCCCTTGGCTTTTGCAGCCCGTGGGTGAAGCAGTGGGACTCCCACCATCAGCATTGCTGTGACTTTAGAAAGTGTCAACCTCCATTTCTACCTACAGTGCAAAAAAATTAAATGTATGTTGCATACACCCTGCAGACACCAGAGCATCTGAGAATAGTCTTTCTTTGCCTTATTTTCCTTGCTGCTTGTGGTGAGCAGCAGTCTGGGCTTGATGAGGTTGTGGAAGTCTTCTTGGCCAAACCACAATACTGGATGTGTTTGCCATGAATGAGCTTGGAGCAAAATCTCTTGTCTCTCTACCTGCCCTGTTATACTGACCTAGCTAAGAGAGCCAAATGCAGGCTGATCCAGAAACTCCTCTTAAATCATGGAAATAGGTGAAAGCAGAATTTGGCCTGGGTCAGGGCCAGGACTACTGAGCCAGGGATGTGTCTGCACTGCAAAGCAAGCCAGCAATATTCTGGGCTGCATTAGGCAAAGTATTGCCAGCAGGTTGAGGGAGGTGATCCCCTCTATCCAGCAGTGAGAAGGACATATTTGGGATGCTGGGTCCAGTTCTTGTGGCCCCCTCTGAAACCAGTCTCTCTTAGGACTTACTGAGATGTAATGCTGCAGTAGAAAGTGGCTGCAAACAGGGATATGGCAATAATCTCCCAGCTTGGCAGCCTTCCTACCTGGAACTGAAGGTCTCAGGATGCTTTGTAGTCAGAGCAGAGCAGCCAAGCCAGACCCTCCTCAT
>VWZO01005899.1:0-20247 GCA_013396975.1 Bucco capensis | reverse complement strand
CTCCTCAGCATAAAAAAGATGTGGACCTGTTGGAGCGAGTCCAGAGGAGGGCTACAAAGATGATTAAAGGACTGGAAAACCTCCGCTATGAAGATAGGCTGAGACAGTTGGGATTGTTCAGCCTGGAAAAGAGAAGGCTTCGAGGGGATCTTATAGCAGCTTTCCAGTACCTAAAGGGGGATTATAAAATAGAAGGGGAGAAACTTTTTAGGTGGGCTGATTGTAATAGGACAAGGGGGAATGGCTATAAGCTGCAGGAGGGGAAATTTAGATTGGAGGTTAAGAGGAAGTTCTTTATCCGGAGAGTGGTTAGACGCTGGAACAGGTTACCCAGAATGGTGGTGGATGCCCCATCCCTGGCAATGTTCAAGGCCAGGCTGGATGTGGCCCTGGGCAACGTGGTCTAGTGATTGGCATCCCTGCCCATGGCGGGGGGAGGGGAGATGGGGGGGTTGGAACTAGATGATCTTTAAGGTCCCTTCCAACCTGGCCATTCTATGATTCTGTGATGTGATTAAATGCCATGAACTTGACTTTAAGACAAAACAAGTTTTCTGCATCAAAGTTTTACATCTGGAGTGTTGCAATAGCAAGATTTTGATCATTGCTTCTTCATGGTTCCTCTCTTGAGAGGAACACATTCCGCTCTTCTCACATTTTATACAAAAACACGGTCTAGACATGTACTTGTACCAGTGGAATGAAATCATCAATAATCACTATCTAAAATGAATTACATTCCAAAAGCGCAGGCTAATGATTTATCTTTTTTTCATGGGACCGATCTCTATCAGATTGATTTATGTAGCAGCCAATCATGTTTCAGTAAACTCCAGCATGCACATGCATCTTTAAGTGATGATAAGCTGTGACTGTCAATTTATTTGTACACCAGAAGCCAAAAAAAAAAGGAAAAGAACCATTGCAATAGTAATAGTAATGCTTCTCTAACAGGAAAGCTAACTTCTGTTATTATTCCCTACCTTCCATGTCAGAAAAGTGGACAAATTAATATAAAATACAAAAAGATATATCCTGAGGGGTGGAGGACTAAAAAATGCTAAAGTCTCCTATGACAGATGATAAACAAGCTTATTTTTTATTTGCTTGTTTACATCAGTTGCTTTGATAGAAAATTTCTCTCTTTTTTTTGGTACATTTACATTATTTGCTTTGATAGCAGATACTTTTGTTGGTAGTTGGAGTGATTGGCAGCTTCAAGCTGTTCTGCTTAATTGCCTTTCCACTATGCAAAACTATCTTTAGAAGACACTGTTTCACAAATAAATCAGGTGTGTAGATGTGCATGTGTGTGTACAAGAGAGAGAACTGGGGAAGGAGAGAGAATTTCTTCAGCTGGATTCACTGTCCACTCTGTTGCATATTTATCTTCATTTCCTTTCACAGTATGTTGTTTTTTTCCTACCTGCTTCTCAGTCCAAAGGAGCAATATGGTGTTGGTTTGGATTAGGACTATCAGTAGGATTCTGCTCATTTCACAGGAAGCAGGGGATATGATGGAGTGTCTGGGGAAAAAAAAAAAAAAAAAGAAAGAAACAAAATCAAAGAACAGGCTAGAGTACATCCAAAGTTCATCATTTGTTTTTGCATAAAAAGAAAACAAAAGATACACATAGAGGGCAGAAAAAATGTTGTCTCCATTGTATTCTTTGTTTTTCTGTGCTTTATCCTTTGGGCTAGTACTTAGAGGATATTTTTCAGATTTTATTTTGAGTCTTAATTAAATTAATTGGTTTATCTTCCTCTCATTTCAGACCAGAGGATATGGAGTCTTTGGAGAGATTGTTTTTGTTTTGTGTTTTACTGGCAGAGGAAAGTGGATTTTATTTTATTGATTTACAAGAGTTTGGAAGCCAGAGAATGTGTCTACAGCACATGAGTGACTGCTGTCTGAGTCTGGAGAGAGCTGCTGCAAACAAGCAACCTGAAAACTTACCCTCTGCTGACATCTTCACGTTACAAATTAAAGAAGACATTTCTGAATTCAGTATTCATTTTAATTTCTGAAATTGTAATGAGATGTTCAAAAGGTGTTCCTTTGAGGAGTGACATTATTTCCCTTTGATTAGCAAACCTGAACACTTTTAGGAATTTCATGAAGGGTTTTAGGAGTTTTGTGAACCAATAAGCAGATGCTTTAAACTTCTAAAACTACTGTAAAAAAAAAAAAAAAAAAAGAGGAAAAAAGTCTTTTGTCCTCACACACAAGTAGAGAAGTTCTGTGCAATGAGGTATAATGGTAAGATGGAAGATATGTTGTGTTATTCTGTGTTATGTAATGTATTAAAAAGCATTAACTAGGAAAGCTCCAAGACCTTTAAGCAATCAAGGATTTCAGAAAACTTTGTTTCCCCATCTCAGACTAAATTGTACAGGATATTAATCATCCAGGCTAAAAGTCAGCAGCTTCCTGTCTTTTTAACATCTTCATAAAGGCTGTCACATTTTGTTTTCCAAGTAAAGTCTTTCCCTTTAGTTTTACCATGGAAGAAAGGAGTAACACAAGATAAAGAAACTCGCAAGAATATCATTCAGTGAATTGCATGAATCAGATCCAGAAAATACTGGGCATTTTTATTTAAAGTCTTCAGGAAAATGCAGAGGGTACAGTGCAGGTGCTGACAATAACAGAGAGGATGGAACTGTATGCTTTTTAGAGGGTTGTGTAGAGCATTCCTACTGCACTTGTTTTATCTCAGGATGAAGGGGCATTAATAAAGCATAGGGAGGATAGATGGAATATGAAATAAATATGCAAACAAAAATCAGAAATGGAAAAAGTAGATCAAGGTACATACAATTTTCCCCCCTGAGACTGTGAGTGCCTCTCCCTAATAAACCTCAGTTAATAACATATTATTGATACCCAAATGGAAAAAAAAATAAACCAAAGCTGATCAATGCAATTGTGGACAATCAAAGAACCTAACACATGCCAGTTCAGAAATTTACCTCAGAAAAACAACGTGCAGCAATGATTACTCATTTTTTCTTTTTTTTTTCCTTGTCTTTTTTTTTTTTTTTTTTAAAACCTTCCCCANNNTTTTTTTTTTTTTTTCTGAAACACATCACCATGTCTAAGTAATTCTGACAGATTTAGGGTATTTCCTTTCTCATCACCCCTCAACCACGTTCCAGACTCAATAGACAAATGAGGCGAGGTGAAAGCCAATGACATAAGAGAACACAGATAGCATGCATAATATATTGCATTAGCGTCCTCTGCATGACATTAGAAAGCTGTACATGTCTATTGGACAGAGAAAAATAAACAACAAACGCGAGGGTTTATGTCACAGTGAAACAGCAGAATAAAAACATAAACTGCTTGCACAAACACCATCACAGCCACTTCTTGCACAGCTAGATAGAGAGCTGGAAAGATTTTGATCTATATGACTTCTGTGGCCTTGACCCAAAGCTTGTTGAAGCCAATTAAGAATCTCCATCACCTTTAGTGAAACTGGACCCAGCCCATTAGGAGATTTTGCCCCCGGGGAGTAAATGGACAACTTTTGAGGGCCACCCTCAGGTGTCACTTCAGTTTAACACAAAGGAAAAATACTTCTCTTGGTTAACATTGTATAGGTTAACTTCCTTTTCCAGTAACTCTGCTCTGGTGTCAAACTGTTTTCCCTTAGCTCTCCACTATTCCCTTATACCAAAGATGACTGCGGATATAAGGTAATACTGCTTCTCATAACAGTCTTTAGGAAGTCAATGTTTCCAGAAGTCATTAATGTAATTTTTCCCCTGCCACAATACTCCTGTGTGTAGTTTATGAATGAGGACAGCTAAATTAAAAGCCGTCCTATCTGAATGGGCTAAAAGACTGGCAAAACTCGGGAAACTATAAGCTAAACAGAAGTGACAGTTATAGTCCCCTTTCACATTAAAAAATTGTAAACTATTTCCTGTTGTGTCCCATTTCTCAGCTGGAATGTACTGCAAAGAGCAGGAATGGATTAGGGAGCTAAAACACTTCATTTTATTTTTTTTCATGGCTGTATAAACATAGTGTTGTGTATGGAATTTTAACTGATTAATTTAGATTAATAACTTCTGACTTAGTTAAGCATAGTCACCTAAGCAGTAAAACTCAAATATGCATTCCAAAGATAAAGTCCTTAGATATGATTTTGTGTTTCCTGTGTTTTATCTGTTTGTATGCAAAAGAGCAGTTCTGGATGAGATTGCAGTTGGTGTGAGTCAGCAACAAAAGCAGGTATTGCCCTCTCACCCACCACAAGCCAGCCTGTGATTCTTGCAGTGGTTTTCAAGCACTGTACTTGATGATGTGCCTTGGTCACAACAACCCCATGAAATCTCCAAGCTTGCCTGCTGAAAAATGACCTGGAGGTGTTGGTTGACAGCAGCTGAAGATGAGGCAACCATGTGCCCAGGTGACCAAGAAGGCCAACAGCATCCTGCCTTGGATCAGCACTAGTGTGGCCAGCAGGACTGAGGTAGGGATCATCCTCCTGTACTCGGTACAGGTGAGACCACACCTCAAATATTGGATTCAGTATTGGGATCCTCACTCCAAGAAGGACAACTGAGGTGCTGGAGTGTATCCAGAGAAGAGAAACAAAGCTGGTGAAGGGTCTAGTACATAAGTCTTATGAGGAACAGCTGAGGGAACTGGGATTGTTTACCCTGGAGTAAAGGAAGCTCACAGGAGACCTTCTCATTCTCCTCAACTCCCTGAAAGGAGGTTGTAGCAGGTAGGTGGATCTAAGTCTCTTCTAAGTAACAAGAGATAGGACAAGAGGAAACAGCCCCAAATTGCACCAGGAGAGGTTTAAGTTGGACTTCAGGAATAATTTTTTCCCCAAAACAGTTGTCAAGCCCTGGAAGAGGCTGCCCAGGGAAGTGCTGGTGTCACCATCCCTGGAGGGATTTAAAAGACATGTCGTCGTCGTTGTCATCGTCGTGGCTAGGCTTCGTGAACGAAGATCCAGGGAGGGCTCCATACATGCTCCTCATCAGTGCCTTTTACAAAGAGGATAGCAGATAGCACCCTTGAGCCTGCGCAATGGATTTTTTTTTAGGTGAGACACAGCATGCGCAGAGCTGGACCCACCCATTAGTCCTAAGGTTCATCTGCCAGGGCCTAGCAAGCTTGGACGCTGGCAGCAAAGTCCTTAGGACAGAGGTTTAACCTCTTAGATGGAAGGCCTTGCAGGGCTAAATGAGCTCCATCTGCCCGGGTTTGGAATCAGAGTTTTCCTTCTCCTAGGATGACTGCCAGAAGGCTAATGAGCTCATCTGACCCGTACAAGGATGGGTACATACATGGGTATCACTCCCCACACTTTACCATGGGCAATGAGTTTAATGCTCCCTCTGCTGTTGGCAAAGTTATTGCACCAGGGGCCCCAGGAGACCCCAAGTGATTTTCAGACTGTGCCTGACTTGACATGTAGATGCAGCACTTACAGATGCTTAATGCTTCATTAACTTCTGAAATCAATGATGGTGAAGGTCTTTTCCAGCCTAACCAGTTCTGTGATTCTATGATTCTTTTCTGACCCAGGTGGCAAGGACCAGGAGCTTAGAGGAATTTCTGATCCATATGATACACCAGCTGGAAGTTCCAGAGGGTGCAGATAAGACCCTGAGAGAATTTACAGACTCATCTCAATGCATCTGTGCCCTTCCGAAAAAGACACACTTCCAAACGCAAATTTTCAAGAACTTTCGCACTTTTGAAATCCTGGAAGGCATCTTTTTTAAAACACAGCCTCTAATTTTGTTTTTAACCTGGTGCTACGATTGGTGGAATAGGAAGCTACATATTAATCCACTTTAATCCTATCCTACCTGAGGAAGCATCTTTCAGTCCACTGGCTGTATACTGGAGCACCTGCAGAAAGAAAGCTCTATGAGGCAATCCCCACCTCATCCTGTGCCTTGCAGATGGCACAGAAGTGCACAGATGCACAGAAGTAAAACCATATAGGAAGAGCAGCATCCCTTTTCCAAAAAAGTTTAAAACTTATAAAAAAAAATCATATCCTAGTGGTATATTTTTAAATTTTGGGGTTGTTTTAAAGAAAGGCCTATTACTCTATTTTTATCACTGTTCAGGAAAATATAATTTAGGCATATCCCTTGCTCTTGGGAAGTTATTGCAGTTGGTGGAACCTAGCAACTAAACAAATTTAGAAAACAATTAAATAAAATTATGACTTTCTTTTAAAGAATAAGCATGTCAGGTGTCAGAAAACATTCCAAGTCTACTGTGCTTCACTTTGACTCAAAATACCATTTGTTTCCCTTCACTGAATATTTGAGGACATAAAACAGCACACCTGTTAAATTAACACATTTAATGTGCACCAAAGCTGTTCATTTGTACAGTAAGTTAAAAACTTGATTCTCATATAATCCACTATTCAACCTGACTGACTGTTGAACCTCCCTAATCAAATACATCTCCATGATATTGTAAGCTCCATTACAGTAGCATTATTAGCTTGTAAAATGAAATTGCTGCAACGTTATGTAGTATGTATTTGAAGCAGTAACAAATTTACCAGTGATAGATGTGCTAATGGATAGGTTGTATTACAATAAATATGAATTCAGAACAGCAATTGGAAAACATTAACATTTTTATATATGAGTTTAGGCATTTATGAGGCTGATCCAGCTAGCAGTTAAATCTGAACATGTGTTATTGCTGGATGCTGTTTGTTTTTTGGACTGTCTCAAGTAAAAGATAAGTGGTCTTTCTCTACAGCCAGGCTTTTATACCCGAACATAAGAGACTAACGACTGCCAGAGTCTTGGTAAGTAGCTATCATTCCTTTCTCTAAGGAAAAAGTGCTCCATATACCTGATCTTCAGGTCAAACCCAGACACCAATTCCTAGTAATTTTCCATGGCCTTGCCATCAGTGTTTCTTCTTCGGCCAAACACCCCCGCACTCCAGCCTTTCTCTCCCATTTTCCTCTTGAGTTCTTAATGCCACCCATTAAGTATCCAACAATTGCTGTTTTAAAAGAAACAAACCCATTTCAGTAGAAGAGTCAAAAAATAAAGTGAAAAAAAAGCAGAAAACAGCAGCTGGCAGAAAATGCTGGGAGGAGAGCTGGGGTTGTAGCACCTCTCTCCCAGTGTCCAAGCATCTTCTGTAGTAATTTCTGAGAGAATGTGTCCCCTGTGACCTTGTGGGTCCAGAGGAGGCCACAAAAATGATCCGAGGGAGGACAGGTTGAGACAGTTGGGATTGTTCAGCCTGGAGAAGGCAATGGGGAGAACTTCTTGAAGCCTTTTTGTACTTAAAGGGCCTGTAAGGAAGATGGCAACAGACTTTTTAGCAGGGCCAGTTGTGACAGGACAAAGGGTGTTGGTTTTAAACCAAAAAAGAGTGGATTCAGGCTAGAGACAAGGAAGAAATTCTTTACTGTGAAGTTTGGTGAGACCCAGGTTTCCCAGAGAAGTGTTAGATGTCCCTTCCCTGGAACCATTCCAAGTCAGGTTGTCTGGTGCTCTGAGCAACCTCATCCAGTTGAAGGTGACCCTACTGACCACAGGGGAAGTTCAACTGGATGACCCTGAAAGGTGTCTTCCAACCCAAAATATTCTATGACTCTTGAAGCTGGTTCAGCTTCATGGGTGTGCTGTGGACAATCCGTGCTGCCAAGGCAAACCACCAAGACAGCTGTATCCCTATGGAGATGTAGGATGAAAGCAACATCAGAGCAATATTTCAGGTTATTAGGCATGGTGGTAGCCACAGGAAATATGGCTATGAGGGTGTGTGGTGCAGGAGGAAAAGAAGGGGCAAGCCAAAAGGCAAGGGGTTTGACTTGGGGCAAAGGACAGTAGGATAAAGAGGAGGGTATACGTTGTGATACAGATGGTGAAGTTTATTAAGAACCTTGAACATCTTTGTGTGTCCAGACCTCCTCTTGTGGCAGATGCATGTGTTGTGTTGCACTGGGATGATTCACGCAGAGATATTTGCTCAGCATTTTCAGCCAATATTCTCTCCATGCACTATCCTTTTGTTTCCAGCTTAAGAAAATGAGGAGTGTGTTTCAGACTTAGTTGCCACAATGCATTTGTGGTATCAGCAGAAGCATGTCAGAATGAGGATGCAATTACAGTTACTGGAACTGGCAGAAATACAATAAAGTGTTTGGGTATTATAATTCAGCTTCATGTGAAATGCTGTTAGTTTGCTTGTCACTTAATATCCTTTTAATTAAGGAGTCTTGATACCAAAACACGCTGCATTTGGGAAGAGACCAAAGATATATGCTACCATTCCTCTAACCTTGTAAAAATGATTATAGAAGACAGTCACCTACCTTGTTAGGAAAAAGTAAAGCACAGAGCCTGATGAACTAATCAAAATCTGTAATCTTACCCACTGAAAGAGCTGTAATATACTATTTCAGAGCAAACAGACAGATGTCCCTTCTACTGTAGGATCTGAGAGGGAAGATCTACCTTGAATTTGTCCTAGTCTACTTATCAAGTCAGGCACAGTCTGAAAATCACTTGGGGTCTCATCCTTGTACGGGTTGCATGAGCTCATTAGCCTTCTGGCAGTCATCCTAGGAGAGGGAAAACTCTGATACCAAGCCCGGGCAGATGGAACTTGTTACCCCTGTAAGGCCTTCCATCTGAGAGTTTAAATCTCCATCCTAAGGACTTTGCTGCCAGTGTCCAAGCTTGCTAGGCCCTGGCAGATGAACCTTAGGACTAATGGGTGGGTCCAGCTCTGCGCATGCTGTGTCTCACCTAAAAGAAATCCATTGTGCAGGCTCGAGGGTGCTATCCGCTATCCTCTTTTTTTATCAGCGCGCTTGTCGGGGGCGCTTATGAGGAGCGTGTATGGAGCCCTCCCTGGATCTTCGTTCGCGAAGCCTAGCCACAGCGACAACGACTTATCAAGCGAATTACTTCACTTCAGTGGACTGGGTATGAAGTGGATGTCCAATTATTTGTAGGTAATATAGCCTGTTCTGCAGTTAAACAAATTAGAAAAAAAAAAATCACTACTAGCCAAGACTTCTTCCAATCTACACTGCTAGAAATTATTCTTGTACAAGGAAGGATAGGACAATTTAAAGGAGTCAAAAAATCTTTGACACTTCCTTTTATGAGCAGCTTATAAATCTGCCTTTTGTCTATTTTTAAGTCCTATTACTGTAGCATATGCAAGCCTTGCTAGTGCTTGTGAATGTGTCCTGGCACGCTGGCAAAATAGGAGAATGTTATGCCTCTGAGACATGAGATAATAAGTCTGCATGAGGGGAGACACAAATGCCTCCAGGCCTGGTAGCACGTGTCCACCTGTCAGCTCACATGGTGACAGAGTTCAGACCACATGTACTCACACCTTCAGCTTTTGGCAGGAAAATTGGATGCGCAGAGCAGAAAGGAGCTGCAACTACCTGGCAACCCAGGCACAGCTATAGACCTGAAGTCATCCTCTATGTTGCAAATCTGGGAGCTTATTAGCATGATCACAAAAAGAAAAAAATTATAATAAATAAAAATTGTTAGATGATATTTTGTTGCATTTGGAGGGACAAGCTCAGTAAGCGTAGTCTTTAAAATTACTTTTTTTTAGCATCCCAGTGACAATCCTTCCAAAGACACTGGTTCAGGGCTTAATGTTTCTCTGATCTGGTTTCCCATTGAATAAAATATATGTGCTGTATCCTTCTGTTCTTCCTGCATCCTTTTGCTAAGGGAAAAAAGGATAACTCCCTCTCTTAGGAGCAGAGTCGTGCTCCTCAGCTTCCAGTGATGAAAACTATTGAAGTGCCTGGGCTTTTATCTTCTGTCCTAATGTTAAGACACCTGTTTTAGCATATCGTCAGGTCCCACTGGCAAACTCCCAAAAATGATACCTCTTTAGTAGTCTCCTGATAGATAGTTTCCTGGCAAGAACTGTAAGCTCTTTGGTGCCTTTTATTTTTCAACACTTTCTTGTTAGAGTAATTTTTATTCTTCTACAATTGTCTGTTTCTTTATTCTTAGGTGTAGTGATTGGAGCTTCTTGTAGCTTCCTGGGCTTCACTCTCCTCCTGTGTTCTGACACCATCCAATGTTGCAAGACTAGTCATGCAGAATATTGGGGTTTATACAAAAGAAAAAAAAAACACACACACACACAAAAAACCCTTCTAATAGTGTAGATCTTTATAGATACATGAAACAGCAAAACAATATCTTGTCACCAGGTCCAATTAAGGGAAAAATAAAATTTCAGTCTGATTTTTTTCATTAGTTTCTCTCCTAACATGCTTTGAAAAGAATCACTAGAATACTAGAGCTTAGAATACTAGAACTTTATTTTTAGTGAGCGTCCTTACAATTCTCTTCCAAAATTTGCTTTGAAAAGCTAACCTTCAAAGATTATCTTACTTTTGAAATCTACAACCAGGTGTTAGAATAGCAGAGTGTAAAGTCTCATCTCTTTGAAAAATCCCAGCTCTGACCACACTGGAAATAAAAGATGTTGCATGTTTTTTTCAAACCTAATTTCCTACTGACTCATCCTGTCCACATAAGCAATGAGGCACAGAAGCACACAGAAATATACAGCTAAAATTCCTAATTTTTTGTGGTTAAATTTTAATTCATTTTGCATGGAATTTTAGGCAAAGGTTCAAGCCAGTTCATTTCTTTAAGCTCATTTTCTTCTTACAATTAGTGCATTTCACAGCCCTGACTTCGGAAACATTATTTTTTCAAGACATCTCTGTGTTGCCTGTGAAGAATTAATTCCTCAAAATATTTAGTAGACAAATAGTCTGTGGCTTAGACCAGCCAACTCATTTCAACTTGTGGATTTGAATTCACAGGCCAAATTCATCAACGAGATAATGAGACATTTTCTGTGTTTCAATTTTTAACAATTTTCATATCCATATTCATTAAACTTTAAAATATGATAAATAATGGATGGTTCTAGTGTTGTCTATTAAGTAAATTCCATAAGAAGAGAAAACAAGGGCTTCATAAATGTTGAATGGCACTATTGTTTACATTTATAATGGGTTTCCTTAAATGGATAAATTAGATCATTATCACCAAAACTATTAATTATTTATTAGTATTTGCATCTTAAAGAATACAAGTACTCATGTTCTGTCAGGAAATGGAAAGATTTGTAGTAGTCATTGCTAGTGATCAGCCCAGTTGTGTCGCCACAAGTAAAATGAAAATACAACAAATTTTATCTCCAGTTCTTGACTGAAAACACTTCGTGTATTTTTATGTGACCAGAAAATCCAGTGCCACATTTCATTTATTATTTCACAATATTCACATGGCTTTGCATGTTAGTGAAAACTACATAGTCCTGTCTTTGTTCTTGAATTTAACACAAAAATTACTTTAAGTTCATTAGATAGCCTCCTTCTCTGTATTCTATATTTGCATGTTGTCTACTACATCTATAATTATGGGATGCTGCAACCCACAGGAAATGAAAAGATTTAGCAGAAATAAGTCACACAAGTAAGCAGAAAAAAAACACCACTGCTCAGCATCATACATTTCAATTTTCATGTCAGAAAGTTATACTGGCCCCATCCTTTTGCACCCATCCTTTAGCTCTTGCTCAGCACTGAGCAGATCCCCTCTGTGTCTGCTCTTCTGCAGGCTAACCAGCCCCAGGGATCTCAGCCTTTCCTCCTCACAGAGATGCTCCAGTCCCATCAGCATATTGGTAGCCTCTGCTGGACTCTCTCCAATGGTTCCTTGTCTCTCTTGAGCTGGGGAGCCCAGAACTGGACCCAGAACTCCAGATGTGGCCTCACTGGGGCAGAGTAGAGGGAAAGGAGAACCTCCTTTGACCTGCTGACCACACTTTTCTTAATGCACATTACAAGACCACTGGCCTTCTTGTCCATGAGGGCACACTACTGGTTCATTATGAACTTGTTTTCCGCCAGCACTCCAAAGTCCTCCTGGGGGCTGCTTTCCAGCAGGTCCCCTAACCTGTCCTAGTCCATAGGATTATTCCTTCCCAGGTTCAAGACCCTACCCTTGCTCTTGTTGAACTTTGTAAGATTTCTTTCCACCCAACTCTCAGCCTGTCATGGTCTCACTGAATGGTAGCATAGCCTGATGGAGTGTCAGCCACTCCTCTCAGCCAGGTATCATCAGGAAATCTGCTGAGGGTACACTCTGGTACTTCATCCAGGTCATTGTTGAAGAGGCTGAACAAGACTGGACCCAATACTAGCCCCTGGGGTACACTTCTGTTTGCAGATCTCCAGCTCTGGACTCTCCAACTAGTGAATTCTGCACCGCTGATCACAACCCTCTGAGCTCTGTCATTCAGCCAGTTTTCCTGCCTTTCAGAAGCTGTTTTACTCCGATCTTCACTGCCAACAGCATAAGCATGCCCAATATATTCCTTACCCATGTAAGAGTAAAAGCAGCTATGGCATTGCAGGAGGATCCCTGAAAAACAGTGAGAGGTGTACAAGATCTCTGAAGAAACATGTGTAGCCTGAGGCTCAGTTGTCTATGTCTGTCCCTAGGCATCCATGTGATGAAGATGCTGCTAATAGTGCCATATATCATAGCTGCCATAAGAAGGGTCAGCTCTTGCACTTGTGCTGCTTGAGGAGCAAATCTGCTGCAGGTGAACCACTTGTTAAGATGAACTCAGAGACAAAGCATATGGACTGTAAATGTTGTGTTCTGAGATACCTCTGTCACCTTGGATTTGACACAGAGATCGATGCTGCATATGGTTTTAGGACTAAGCACAGGTCTGTCCAGCCTCATACGAAGCTCTCCTCCTTCCCCTTGCTTCCTTGAAAAAGTCATTTATTCCCAGAACAATTAAAATGCAGAAATAGCTGGAACCTCTGCATAACATAAAGACACTCGAGTAGGAAATTACTTTGAAGTCTGATGTTAATCTGCAAGGCAATTGGAGGAATAAATCTGTTTCAAATCTTGGATGAGATCAAATTAACTTAGTTGAAGTATTCCCAAGACTATTCAATAGACTAAGAACAGAGAAGGAATACTATTTAATTAGGCTGAAGGTCTCAGACCTTTGTGTTAACTGTGCCTCAAACAACTTCTGACAAAAGATGCTAAAACAAGTTTCAGAGAGGAGTTATTGACTCATGTGATGAGGCAGTCTTTGGACCATTCCCAGCTGACAGGACAAAGCCTCCTGGACACAGTTCCATTTGTATCAATCTGCTGGAGCTCCATAAGTCTGTGAAATAAATTTTTCTCCATGCCAAGTGTCCAGCAGACAGACACAGGAAGGTGATGAAGTAATGCCTAGTTGTATTTTGAGAGGTATCACCTCTTTGGGTGGGGTGTATTCAGCCACAGTCATTAATCCATTTGAGATACACATATTTAAAAGCTTCCTCTTTGTATTACCTTAACTATTTCAGAGGAAATGACCAGTGAGATTTTTGTGGGCCTGCAAACAGTCCATCACAAGAGGATGGTGAAGTAGTCCATGGCTTAACAGTGGACAGTCAAGACCCATGATGGCAGTCTGCCCAAAGCTTTGTAAGTATCTGAGGTGTGGCAGTGGGCCTGCAGTATCAGGAATGGAAAAGATCTTGTGAGAAAAGGGCTTATGAAGAAGCTGAAGAAGCTAGCCCAAATGCCTTAAAAACAGAGGCTTTTACTGTTGTGTAAATATATGTTACAAAATGGATTCTTTTGTTCTTTTTCCCCTTAGTCACCTTCTTCTTCTCAAAATCCCCTGAGAAAACCATTATCTCATCACCAGGGACTGCTTAAGTTGTCCTTGAAAAAGTTTTGTATAAGTTTTCTTACTGGTCTTTATTTTCCTTCTCCTACTGGTTTTTATCCCTGGTTCTTTATTGGTTGTTAACTGAATCCAACCAAAGCCTATACATGCCCCCACCCATGTTAATAAAGGGTGGCCCTCATTCCTCTCCTGGGGTTCTCTGTGTGGCTGTTTTGGGACCACGGGGGGAGGACTAAGGGGGACCACACTCTTCTCCAGGTAACGGGTTAGCTCCTGGGACCTGGTGCCTGCCCCTCAACTGCCACACTGAGGATGTAAGATCCACTTTGAATGTGAGAAAACACTGAATTTGAGAAAAGATGGCATTGTTTTTCAACTCAGTTGCTTTGACTTGTGGTTCACTTAAAGGAATAATATTGTTCTGTGCTCAGCATAGGGTAGAAAATGTTAACACATGGCATAGATCTCGATCATGATCCAGCACAGAAGTGCTCACAAAGACAAAATCCTTCTCTGTCCGGAGCATTTGGATATTTTCATCATTTCATCAGAGGACTCACTGTATCTTTTGAAAGTAATCATAAACCTGTTTTCCCACTGAAATATATCAACTCCTTTAAGCACATGTGCAATAAATGGCTTATATCTTGAGGCACTCCTTCACTGTTTTCCATATCCTGGGGAGATCTTCCTTGAAACAAGTGCTCTGTCAAGACATCCCATTTAAAGATGACTGATGACACATGTGGGATATTATTGGCATACAGCACTACACTGCCTGCAAAAGATTTCAGCCTGCTCCTGCTCCTCAAGAGCAGACATCACTACTCCAGTGTATCTGAGCCTGCTGTGTTGTAAGCCACACATCTCTGCCCTCTTGTCCTAGTTTGAGCTAGACCAGAACTGATTCTGTTCAGTGATTTCACTTTTCAGCTCAATCTCTTCTCAGGGATGTCACCTTCTGAAGCTAACACCATGTTCTTACAGACACTGTCTGCTTCTAGCAGTAATCACACGATGTTTAGCATTACTACCAAGGGCTGGGGTGAAGAAACACTCTTGCTTATACTTGCTCCTATGCAGATCAAGGTCACTGCTACATCCTGTGTCACGGCACTTGTGAGGAGGAGACAAGAGAGCTGACCTTAAACTGACCAACAAGGGATTCTATTTGATGGACATCATATTCAGTGTATAAATATATATATATATATATGTTCAGTATAAAGCTGAGGGATCATGAGGGTGAAGCCTCTTCTTCAATAGTGAGTGTCCAAAAAGGACTCTGTCCATTCTGCCTTTGATCCCAATTTGTGTGTTCCTGAATCCAATTCCATAATCCAGCTTCTGAATCTGTATCCTATCTGCTGCTGAGTCCAATCTGGGACATCCCCAGTGCCTACCACAGTAGTAACGGTGACCTCCTCACCATCAGGGGATTGCCTTTGATTGCGGTTTTGTATATATTTGTATACATTTCATTTCGTTGTTATTATTTTCATTCAAGCTGGTACAGTTTGTTGGTTTTTTTTCCAACTTATAAGTCTCTCTCATTTCCTTTCTCCCTACTCCGGGAAGGCAGAGGGGTTCAGAAAGAGTGTCTGTGCCCATCTAGTGGCCAGGTTAAAAACACAGAAAAGGGGAAAAAAATAAAAAAAAGGCAGTGATTCCAAGGAGTGTAAGGAGTCCTGGCCACGGGGAGGTCGCCAGCCTGGGTACCCACAGCCAAACTAGACCAAGGCAGCATTTATCTCTCCAAGACCATATACACTGTTAATTCATCACATAGGCTGCTCCAGAGAAGCTATATATTCTCAGGCTCTTCCACGCACAGTGAGAAGACAGTGCAGAACATCGCACATGATTTCAGTGGTAAGCTGACATCAGCTGCCTATCACGCTCTTGACCTAGCTGCTCCCTAACAGTGACACCAGCTCCTTTGCATTTTATTGTGAGATGAACCATCAGGAAACCCCTGTGGTTGGAGCTCACCCCAGCCCTTGATCCTTGTGCCACATTTCATTTTCTTTGTATACAGATTTAATGCGGCTTTTCAAAAAGAGGAGACAAGCACTGAGTTCATGCCCGCCGCCTCCAGAAAGCAGCAAAAACATCACTTTCGGATCACTTGCCACCAAGACAGCCTTCAGATCATGCATTTCATTGTGGTGGTCTGGCTTCCTAACTGCAAAGTAAACAGAGGCAATACAGAATAATGCAGGAAATTACTACCTATATAAATCATTATGATAAATCATTAGAAATGGGTGCTCTGAGTCAGGTATATTATTTAGTGTAATCATGTTTATTTACAAAACATGTTCAGATGTCTTCTTTCTGAGTGTCAAAGGCCATTTTCCCAGCCCCGGGCTCCCACAGATGACACTGCAGTCAGCTCTGTGCCCAGTAAGACGCATCTTCTGGCTTTCTCTCAGGATCTTGCTCTTAAATAACTTTCCAGACTGCTTTAAAGGCTTTTTGCTGTAACAGCTTTTAGAGTTGCAAAAGCAGTGTCTTATGCTGTGATTTTCAGCCACTTGCCTTACTTCTGTCCAGCTAGTTGCCTTCACCTAGCTTTTACTCTTGGTTTTGGCATATGCAGCGGCCTAATTTCACCAGAGAATGAGAAAGTTCTAGGTGGTTCCAGTGCCTTAAGAAAAAAAATATTATTTGGATTCAAAATTCACAGGAGGACAGTCATTAATACTGTCACTAAAACACTGGTTACACATCATGGCTCTCAGCACATTTCTGGCTCACCGTGGAATAGTAAATTTTTATGAAATTTGCTGCTGATGAAGAAATTTTTTTAAGGCATATATTATGTTAAGGTTTCAGTGTAAGATAGTGGGCGTCCAGAGGGTAGTGGTCAATGGCTTGATGCCCAGGTGGAGATCAGTAACAAGTGATGTCTCTCAGGGGTCCATACTGGGATCAGTGCTGTTTAATATCTTCATCAACAACACAGACGGTGGGATTGAGTACTCATTCAGCAAGTGTGTGGCTGACACCAAGCCAGGTGGTGTGGTTGACACATCAGAGGGATGGGACTCAACCAGAGGGACCTGGACAAGTTTAACAAGTAGGTCAGCAAGGCCAAGTGCAAGGTAACGTACCTAGGTTGAGGTTTTCCCCAGTATTAATACTGGCTAGGTAATTAAGGGCTCAGCACAACCCTATGGAGAAGAGCTTGGGTGTACTGGTGAGTGAAAAGCTAGGCATGACCCAGCAATGTGTGCTGGTAGCACAGAAGCCAACCGTATCTTGGGCTGCTTCCCCAGCAGTATGACCAGCAAGTCAGGGAGGAGACTGTGTCCCTCTGCTCTGCTGTGCTCTGGGGAGACCTCACCTGCAGTGCTGGGTCCAGTTCTGGAGTCCTCAGCACAGGAGAGGCACGAACTTGTTGGAGTGGGTCCAGAGGAGGCCGCAAAAGTAATCTGAGGTCTGGAACCTCTCTGCTGTGAGGACAGGGTGAGAGAGTTGGGGTTATTCAGCCTGGAGAAGGGAAGACTCCAGGGAAGTCTTCTTGCAGCCTTTCAATAATTTAAGGGGTCTATAAAAATATGGGCACAAACTTTTTAGCAGGGCCTGTTGTGACAGGACAAGGGGTGATGGTTTTAAACTAAAATAGGGAGATTTATACTAGACAGAAGGAAGAGAATTTTCTGTGGTGAGGGTGGTGAGACACTGGCCCAAGTTGTCCAGAATGGTGGTGGATGCCCTGACCCTCTCAACGTTGAAGGACAGATAGTCTGGGGCTCTGAGCAACCTGATCTAGTTGCAGATGTGCCTGCTTACAGCAGGGGGTGTGGACTAGATGAGCTTTAAAGGTCCTTTCCAACCCAAACTTTTCCATGATTCTATGACAGAGCTCAATAAGTTTTCTTCCTAGAGAATCAAAGAGCATGAACATTTGCACTTCATATGTCTTTTCATAACAAAGTCCAGGGGGTGAGTAAGCTCACAACACCTGCTTGAGGCTCTACAATACCCATTTGGAGACAGAACTGCTTTCATCACAAGGTTCATGCATTGCTCTACCTCTCCTTTAATTCATAATTTCAGTCGTACTATCAAGCCTTCACTTCTGCTAATGACTGTGCCTGGAAAACAAAGAGCTGACTCTCTTCTGCTTCTGAAACATTTCTATCACCAAAGCCTTCAGTGCTGGAGCAGCTCTTTGGCAAAGCCTCCTGATGGTTTTTCAAACCACATTTCAGTTCAGTTCCTTTTGTGCTACCCTGAGAGCCCATTGCCCTGGGTTGGGTTATTGCCTTTGACTCTTGTGAGCTCTTGGTGAATGGAGCTAGATGTTGGTCACAATAGATTGTGAAATGATAACCACAGATATAAGAACTGATGTCACTTCTGCATAATTAACCCCTTTGTGTACTATTCCTCTTTGTTCTGAGAAAGCTGGTGAATATGTGAGCATTGATGACGAAACCAGAAGGAATCAATTGAATTTTCCATAATATTCAAGTATATTAAAAAGGCATCGAGAAACCCTGGATTCTTTAACCAGATTTATGCAACTCATTTTATGCTGAACTCTTACTGAACTCTGTTCCAGTTTTGCTAGAGTAAGAATGGAGCAAGAAGAGAGAAGTGAGAACATTTCTAGTTTAAATGTCATCTATTTTGGCCCTAGATTTTAATGTATAAATGAGAGAGACTGATGTAATTTTCTATTAGTAAAATCTACAGGGCACTGATTATTTGATCTGATTATTTTGGGTTTTATGTTACAGATTAAATAAATAAATGAGGTCTGTAGGTAAAATAGATATTTGCATATGCAGTTCCTATGACTGCTGGCGGGAATCAAAGACTCTTCGTGAGTTCATAGGGAATCAAATGCTCTACTTTGTTTTGCTAGCAAATGTAGCATATATTGTTGGTATCTGACACAGAGATACATGGCTTTTCATAAGTTAAAGAGGAGTTAAAACAATATGTGAACATTGAGATAAAAAAAGACTGGGGGGAAAAAAACAGAAAAAAAGGAGGAATCTGACAGTTGAACTGAGTCAACTGCTTAGATTAGATAGAGAGAGGAAATTAGAACTAGTGGAAAATGCTAACAAGCACAGAACAAATAAATGGATAACAGAAAGGGAACTGAACCAATATAAACAACTGCAAAGGGTATTGTTGGCAGGATTTCAGGCCTAACAGTTTGAAAAGGACAGAAACATTTCATTATTGAGCAGTATTTTTAAAAAGATGTTTCACCTCAACATAATAATATTTGAAAAATATTTTCAAAATTACAAGCTTCCTGTAATCATGGGGCTGCTGAATTAGCCTGGGCTTTCTCTAGGTCCTCCTTCTCTTTTCCCTCCACCAGAGAAGAAAAAACGAGTTGCATTTCTCTTGTCTTCAACCATCAAACTGCAAGGAGACCTTAGTGACACCTATGTGAGTAGTCATTCTATCCTGTGACCCTTGGGCACCTTTTTCTCCCAGTTCATGTGTCTCCATGTGTTGTGGCTTTGTCACTCTGCCCAGTCCTGAAGACACTTGAATCTTTCATAGAGGACATGAGGCCATGACCATCAATTAGATAACATAGCTGGAAAATTTATTAGAATTTCATATTTAAGAAATCTTCTTTGTTCTTGGTGAGAATGATAGGTTTCCCAGTTATTACACTGCTGGATGAGACTTCAAGTTCCCTTCGCAGTCTCCACCTACTCACTTTTCTTGCAACAAGGACCTACAGAGCATTAACATTTATAGAGAGGCCATATGCCACATATGCCACAAATGGCAGTTTCCAAACAACAGAAGCAGAAATCCTGATGAACTCTCTCCTCTGGACTCTGTCTGAGGTGAGGCAGCAATTTTCCGTCCAAGGGCACTGGCTCCTCTTGGACAAAGGCTACAGGATTGCTAAAGTCATGCAATCCTGTAGCCATTTTTTTGTAGTGAATGTAGCCATTGACTCTAGTCAATGACAGTCCTTATGGAGTCAATCCTGGTGCCTATTCTGCTGTACCACAGTATTTTGATAATATTCTGTTAATATGCTATTCAAGATTTTGGATAAAGCAAGAAAAACCGTCCAGTAGGCTCCTACAGAGCATTGATGATGACTTTCTAACTCAGGTGGTGGAGGAACTAACAAGGAAAGGAGTATTGCAGGACCTTGTACTAACAAATAACGAGGGAATCGATGAGGATGTGAAGGTAGGGAGCACCCTTGGCTATAGTGACCATGAGTTGGTGGACTTCAGGACTGTGGGCAGTAAGCACAGGGACAAGAGCAGGATGGCTACCCTGGACTTCAGAAAGGCCAACTTCGGCCTTCTCAGGAAACTGTTTGTAAAAGTCCCGTGGGACAGGGCTCTAGAAGGCAAGNTCTCCATAATCTTTGAGAGGTCCTGAAGAACGGGAGAGGTGCCTGAGGACTGGAGGATGGCAAATGTTATCTCAATCTTCAAAAGGGTCAAGAAAGACAACCTGGATAACTATAGGCCGGTCAGCCTCAC